>MU226451.1:474022-580364 GCA_018584345.1 Thuja plicata
ATTTGAAATGAGCATGATTGGTCCTATAAAATACTTTTTGGGATTGAATGTAAAGCAGACAGATAAAGGAATATTTATAAATCAGTCCAAATATGTGAAGGAAATATTGAAGACTTTCAAGATGGAATATTGTAAGCCAGTATGCTCTCCTATGATAACAAGAAGCAAGCTTTCTAAAGAAGATGATTCTGTAACAGTTGACAAGACATTGTATAAGTCTATGATTGGAGAACTCATATATCTTACTCAATCTAGACCAGACATATCTAATGCAATTGGCATTGTTGGTAGATTTTCAACTGAACCAAAATAGAATCACCTAATGGAAATAAAGAGGATATTCAGATATCTAAAGGGAACTATAGACTATGGTTTATGGTATCCTAAATCAGAGAATGTACAACTTCATGTGTATACAGATGCAGATTGGGCAGGTTGTCTTGATGACAGGAAGAGTACTTCTAGAGGAGTAGTGTTTCTTGGAGATAGGTTGGTTACTTGGGTAAGAAAGAAGCATAATTGTATCTCTCAGTCGATAGCAGAAGTTGAATATGTTACATCAGAATTAAATTGTTCAACAATGGTTTGGATCAAGCAGATGGTTAAAGATTTTGGTATACAGGTTGACTATCCTATTTTTATTCACTTTGATAACACTAGTACTATCAACATGTCCAAGAACCATGTGATGCACGCAAAGAAAAATCATATTGAGATTAAATACCACTTTCTTAGAGAAAAAGTTGAAGATAATGAAGTAAAATTGGACTATGTGAGCACCAAAGAACAATTGGCAGATATTTTCACAAAGCCTTTATCAAAAGATACTTTTGAGTATCTCAGGGAGAAGTTGTGAGTAATTCCCTCTCCTGAGTGTGATTAGATAAAGCAACAAGAACATCAGTCCACATTGACTGATGAATGGTTGACTACTCTACTTCTGGAGTAGTACCTATGCCTAATTATTTATGGCACCCTTCGCCATTGATGTTAAAGGGGGAGTATATAGTAAGGGGGAGCATATACTCTGGGGGAGTATAAACATAGAAAAAGGAGCTGCAATAGTGTAGAGGAATATTTGATGAGGATATTGAGAAGATTGTAAAAGGAAATAAGACACCATGTGCTGAAGATGTTTCTAATATCATATGTTGCAATCAATGTCAAAGGGGGAGATTGTTGGAGATTTACTTCTGGTACCTAGTTGATTGTATGTTTTTCATTGATGAAAACATATAATATACAGTAGTGTTCTATATGTACTTATCAAAATGATGGTATCAAGCCTTGCACAGTTATATTCATGTTGTAGACATGTTTTTTATGTTTTGTTCATACACGCAGACTCATATGAAGTTTTTGTTGTGTTGTGTAATTCTGTTAGTGGCAGTTATAGTTTCAGGAGTTTGTCTGTACAAAGATGACATATTGTATTGGTTCTTAAGTTGCACCTATCTTCAAGATATGTGTGTGTATATTAAAGTTTAGTTATGATTTTAAGATAGTTATCTAAAGTTGCCAAATGTGTTTCAACAAGATTGCAAAGTTAGAGTTAATTTGGTGAGGCTGACTTAGTGAAGTGTCACATCTATTTAATTTATATTGTGCAATTGTAATTATGCTTTCATGATTAGTTAAGCCGACAAGGATGTTATGAATATTTTCTTAACAGGTCCCATGATCTCATACTTTGAGGAAGATACTTATAGTAGTTCATTTGTGGAATGCTAAGTGTGAATGAGAAGATAAGAGACAAAAAATGTATAGAGCAGAATATCAGTTGTGTTTCATTCATCAAGGATCTATGTGAAGAGGAAGTGAAAGATTACAATGCACTAGAACTGATCAAGATAGCAGGTCTACTCTATAGTTCATCATCAGATATAGTGCATATCTGTTCTACAAAAGGTTGTAGCCTTCACCATTGAAGCAGTGAGCTTTTGGTCAGTGAGTCCTCACCCTTAACCAGGTTATTTTTAAAAGACTCCTAACAGGGTCATACCCTTAACTAGGTCACTATACTTATTGCATTGTAAAGAAAAACTCCTAACAAGGTTGCAAGATCTTCTAACAGGGATTATTATAAACAAGTATAGTTCATTATGGGTGTTAATTCCCACCAATGTTTTTACCATTTGGTTTCCCCATAACCAAATTGTGGTGTTGTCTGTTGTGTTATCTGAATGTGCATTTACTTTATTATATTTTGAAGTTCATAAGAAAAAGGAATTTAATTAGCTGATAACTGATTCACCCCCCCCCAGTTATCCTTTGGGACTATTCTAACATTTCCCACTTCCAAGAACCCCCTTAGAGACTCCCCACACAGAAGAGATTCTAGAAGACTAGGGAAACTGACACCCAACACAAGAAAAAATAGGGGCTACCACCTCCCAAAGACTGCACTGAAGAGAATAGGATGCCAAACACCGATGACCCCTAAGCCCCCACACCCCATTCTACACTGCTGGGACCACCAGTGGCAACAGAACATGCCATCCCTCAAAAAAAAGGGTGAGCAATAGCTCCTCAAGGCCCTGGACCCTAGCGACAACAAGACAAGCCTCATGATTTTCCCCACAACAATAACAGTCAACAGCCTCAACCCAAGCAGACCACGCAATGGGATAGGGAGGAGAAAAAGGGAACCTAGTAGCCTCAGCAAGGAGAGAAGGGATGCAGCCCTCCCCAAACAAAGTTGAGGCATCCCGCACCGCATCTTCCTCCACTGAAACCACCATAGCTAGAGACTCCGCCAAGCCCCACCTCACGCATTGGCATCACCATCCTGGCCTCCCTCTGCATCTTCCTAAGTCCCCATTCCCGCTCCTCCATAAACCCTAGGACCACCACTCCCGCTCATCGCTTCACTGATGTTGTGACAACATGCAACCATCTACTACATAATGTTTTGTCGTACATGATTTCCTTTTGGTTTTTGTGATTATTCACAACTATTGCATTAACATTATTCATCACATACTTAGAGACAATTTTATCTACATGGTATGATATATTCCATTGATTAGATCTAATCTCTACTACATGTCAGCATTCCTTCAATTTTATTTATCTCAATTCAAGGTTGGTTCCTTTGTAGGGGTTTCACTCAGAGAAACCCCTTTCCACAACCTTCTTCACCTTTTTTTCTATGCACAAGAGTATGTTTCTAGAGTTTGAGAGCCAGATTTTGGAATATCAGAACCAGATACAAGTCCTCTACAAGTTTCATCAGTTTTCGAGTTAAAAGTACTAGGTTGAATTTGTTTGACATAGTCCTAAACGAGGTCAAATTTTTTCAACATAGTACTTTGTATTTGTAATTTTCATAGTTGTAAGTTACAGGTGTCAAGTTGCCAGATCCATAACCATTTCTAATTCTGACAATTTTGTGATAGTCAATTTTCAATTCAACCCTCTTCTTCTTGTTATCTAATGTGTGTTCATCCTTATCTCCTCTTGCATATCCTCCCATATATCTAATTTACTTTTCTTTATTTATTTTTTAAATTCAAAAATCAAATTTACATATCATTGTCATCTCTTTCATATGGAATCCAAAACCCTACATTGTGTAAATCTCAAATTTACACCTTCACTGTTTGATTGTGCTAATTAGATTTTATTGTTAGATTAATTTTCATTCCAATTCATGAAGAAAGTAATATCTACCATTTATTACCATTTTATTTATTACACTTTCTAAATTGTAGATGCCAAAACACTTTTGTTTACAAATTCTATCTCATTTAAGTAAATTCATTCTCTTTATCTTCAACACTTTTGCACAAATTTGTTTGGAATTTGTCCTATCATTTCATCTATGAATGTGGGAATTGAAATAAGGATAGAAAGTACATGATGACCAAGGATCTTATTCCTCCACCTTTTCAAATTTTCATGTATTCTTTTTAATATTCCAAACATGTAATTGTGAGATATCCTTCTGGTTGTTAGAGGAAGGCCAAGATAATTAGCAAGTAAGGACTCTTTTTTAAAACCCAAAATTTGTCTAATTTTACTCTACAAAATTTCTTTAGTATTGAAAATATATAGGCTACTCTTGTTCTAGTGAATATGTTGTCTTGATAATTGAGCACATCTCTTTAATATGGTTTTCCATTACTGGTCTTATGGGATTGAGCAGTAACCAAAAAAAAATTTATTATAAAAATATTGTTACTAGAAATTGAGACATCATATTCTAGTTTCTTACATAGTAAATGATGAATTTTAGAGAATTTTATGAGTTTTAAAATTCAAAAGGGACTTGGAACGAAGCTCAAATCTTATATAGAAGTTTCAATGTTGAATGCAAATGGGTTATAATCATAAAATAGTCGAGGTTAAGAAAAATATATAAAATAGAACTTAATTTTATTAGTTCTTATGAACACTGAAATTTTGAAAAAAAGCTATTATGAAGTGCAATCAAGGAGTAGATAACAATTAAAACTTGGAGCTTGAGATTTTATGCTCTAATGAAGTTGTAATTCTCATAGTTATATTAAAAAAACCTCTATAGAATGATAAAAGAAAATGAGACTTATCAATTGTGTTTTAATGTGCTAAGTAATAAGAGAAACCTAAAATATGTGGTCTTGTATACAAGAATTATCTATGATAGTTAAAGATCAAAATGAAAAGAAGAATTCAAACCTAGAGCTCCTAGGTTAAAATCCCTAGAAAATTCTCCACCCATAGTACTAATTTAAAGCCATGAAATCTTACTTTCTATGATTTTAATCACTATCGTTCATAAATAATAAGCTTTAAATATCATGCAAATACATTTATTTAAAAAAATAAAATTGACTATAGATAATGAATCCCTACTTATCTAATAAAAAATAAATGCTAGTTTATCTAAGATGCTTGAAATTTGTACAGACAACTATCAAAGTTTAAAAAAACCTACATGATATGCATTATTAAAAATAAAAATATTTTTAAACCTATCTAGAATAGTTAATGGAAGTTACAATGATGAAAATGATAAATTGCATATGGTGGTCAAGGTCTGCATACCCTAGGTAGCTTGATAGAAGAAAATCGTATACAACAATGTTGAATGTTATTTTCATCACAGAAAAAGAAAAGATTATTATTTTGATCACAAGAATGGAATAACTATTAAACATAGGGTGAATAAAAAGGTGATTTTAAATGTGGAAATGGGGAAAAATGTGGAGATACTGAATATACATATCCTACAAATTTTATATTGTTGCACATTAAATACTTTGAATAATCATGTCTCGTGTAGTAGAAAGGGATTGGAATCAATTAGTTAGGTCTTATGTTGAATATTTACTTTATTATGGTATATGACAATAATGATAGTGAATTTAAAGAACCCAATATAAGACCTAGCATAAATAAATAATAGTCCATGAATATCTCCTTAAGTTGCATATTTGTCTTAAGTTGCAAAAAGTTATGGCATACTGTAGGTGATTTCCTTTTTGCACTATAATTATGAATAAATTAATTCAGTGTGAGATAGAATGGTTGACTACATGATGCTTTAGGGGTAGAAATCATGTGCACGAACGGGAAGGATGGAGATAAGGTCATACTTGCATATTCTCCTAATAAAATGACTTATTGTACAGTTTTGAGATTATGCAAAATACAACAAAATTTTACAAGAATTTCAAAAATTGATCTTCATGATCTGCATCCCCATTTTTGTAAAACCACAAAAAAAATATCAATGTAAAATTTTTTTTTTATTCACATTTGCTATTTTTCCCAAAATTTTAATTGTCATTTTGTCAAGTGTTTACCGAATGTATATAGGGTGGGGAGTATTGCATATCATTACACTGAAATAAATCCCTACACGTGGGGGTATGATGCAGTTGAATCCAATAATATAATGGAAATCCTACATCACCCAAAAATATTTATATTCTACTACTTTTCTTTCATTTTTTCATCATTTCTGGATATCCATTTGGGAAAATTAGAAATTCTAACTCTCAATATTCTACTGCTGCATTTTTAGGTCAACCTGCTATTTTTAGTAAGTTTTAATTTTAAGGAAGATGGGGGTAGAGATTTATGGGGAGCTTAAAAATGGAAAATTAACCACTCTAGTGAAATAATTGGGTCAAAATCATTCACCATTTATAAGTTATTCTAGTTTCAATTTTCAGAAAAAAAAAAAACCCTAAACTCTCTTCCGAGTTAGGTTTGAGACACTAAATGACCTTGTAGAGCTCCATAAATTTGGGGACAAGTATATCCACTCTATAGGGGCATATATATCTCAAAGATATTTTCAATGCTTCAAATAGAGAATTCATCAGATGCCCAAATCAAAAGTTATACCTCCTAGAACTTAGACAAACTTTTGAAACCTTCCCCATTTTTTTAATCTAGCTCAAATTTGAATTTCAAATACATTGTTCCAAGAAGACCTTGTGAGTAATTTTTTTATTGGAGCCTTGTGGATCTGAATCAAATAATTAAAGGTCTTGTAGGTCTTTCTTGACAGTGAATGTCAAATCTTATTTTTGGGTGTTGTGAAAGAAGGTCAACTGTTTTATTTCATTTGTTTGAGCCTTGAGCTTCTGCATCATTTGGGCTGACTTTTGGAGGGTTACAATCCGTTAGGTGTTCCTACACCAGTTGTGAACAATCATAGAAGGATTGTGAATTTTTGTAAAGATTTTGATAATGAAATGTTGTCACTCTCTCATCATAAAGATACAAATAGGAAACACATTATAAAAAATATCAAATATTATGAAAACACAACAAATATTTCCAAATACATAAAAAAATATTGAAACATAGTAACCATGACACTCTCATAACAAAAAATACGCAATGATTACATAAACATGAATGGTACATGTCTACCACACATGATGAAGAAATAATATGCAAATGAACATGTTCTATACATATGCAATTATTTTTTTAAAGTATGTATCTCCATATACAATATGGTGTAAATGTCAACTCGATCAAAGTTTTCTCAAATATGGCACATGCCATTTCAAAATCTCTACAAAGTATACATGCCATCTCAAAATGTGCCATATGGCATCTCAAAATATCTACAGCTATAAATGTGTGTATGACATCCTATGCTACTTGTGGATCATCAAAATATAACCTCTTCGAAGTAGTCTTTGGCTCTGACAGATCCTGCATAAGCAAATAAATTGAAACCACAACTTAGATTACTTAATTTATATGATTTGTATATATAGAAAATTAACATTAAAATTCATATTGAATAATAATTTAATGAAAATTTAAAATTGAATTCTCATGTACCTCAGATCTACATCTCCTCGTGCGCTCAAGATTCCTAATATATGTCCTTGGTAGTGAAGGGACGGCTCTAATATGCCCAGTTCTGACCTATATATGTTTGAAACCATGAAATTAATATGAGCTATCCTATAAAGTTATTGTTGGTAGCAAAATAAATCTATAAAAACACTAGAATTAAAATAAAAAATTTACCTCTACTAAACCTTCTTCTGCCCATGTCAGTTGTGTCGACAACGATAAAAATCCTTAGCATTGTACCTCCCTCACACTAGGTGTTACCTACGAGAGTAAAATAAGATAAAATATTAGTTAATATGTACTTATAATAATGACAACTTAAATGGAAATCATGTATTCTTGATACAAAAATGTAAACAACTAAATATCTAAGTATACGTACTATGGGACTATCATAGCTAAATAAAATGCCTGAGAAGGTGGGCTCATGAACCTGTGTCTCAACACCATCAGACATCAACCTTTATACAATAAACCATGTAAAATATAAATCAGTTTTCACAAGTGACAAGTACATGCATAATCATTCTAAAACTCTTAATTACCTTCCCCTTATCAACGTGTGTCACTGCACACCCCTCACATTGCCCCTCATTGGCAGTAGCTGAAACTTGCAAGATTAGAATAACATGAAAATATTAATTAGTATATGATCTTTACTACATCATTTTTTATGAAAAAAAGCATGTATACTTATAAAAAAAGTATACCAATGAGTGTGAAAGCATATGTATTATAGAGCTATCGAGAAAAAATTAAATGGTAGAGCGTGTGTATATATAGGTGTGAAGTCATTATAAGTTATCTACTAAAAATATTTGATTAACATTAAATACATTGTGGAATTAAATGTTTAGTATTGTCATAACTTCAGGAGTCCATGCCACTTGTGCCTCCTCCTCTATCCCACAAGATGTCTCTCCATGAGACACTGCAGTCCCTGTAGTGATATCTGGTGCATCACCCATCTCAAATTCCTCATAGTTATGTGCTTCCATATCATCATTGAAAGACTCATCAAGGGGACCCAAGCATAAATTCTTGCACATAATGCCAGTATGGGGCACACACACATGTGCACCTCATGGGGATGTCAAAGTGTCATCATCATCAACACTGTGATATACCAATTATGCAGTGTGCCTAATCAAAATCCCACTCAAGGTTTGAATGACCCTAATTCTCTTTGAGCCAGCCTTTACAATAACATCTAGATGTTATACTAGAGGATGGGAGCAAATGTTAGAAGGGGGGACATAAGGGCCCTATTTGTTCGATGCACCCCTAGTCTATTCTGGGAAGCACCTCCACCCACGCCATATTTGATCTCATGCTCCAATAGTTAACTTTGTGACCAAGCACGAATTAAACATATAGTTTTTTAAGAAAATAAAAAGGGACATCCTTATTGTTGTGGAGTGGTTTATCACAAATCATCCACCAATGATCCTAGAGTTCTCCCACATAGCATCATTTGTGCACCAATTTATGGATAACTTTGGCTTTCTGGGATCAACTTTTATTCTAGTTCGATATTCACAAATAGGTCATCTATTTATTATTTTTTGATGTAAAGGGATATCACTCCATCATAATCTAGCCCATCATCAAACTAGGCATACATGGTCTCTTGCCATTGAACTTCAACATTATGATGCACGGTAAGCATCTCCATATTTTCAATTGTTGAGTTCAATGTGGTCAACATTGGTCATAATTTAGAGATGTTACCATACACATTTTCAATGTACCTCAACCAATTCAAATTATCCCCTATGAGGTCCTCTACAGGCTAAGGGTTCATAACTAGAGGCATTTCAAGATGAGTGTTTTGAGGGGGTTAATTTTCAAGATCAATGTTTTGCGTGGGTGGGTTTTCAGTCTTAGGATTGTCATTTGTGTCTACCATGCCTAATTAGATTAAAATTTTATCTAATTAAAATAAATTACACAAAAGTTAACAAATTTCAATTTAAAAACCCTATATTTAACCAAAAAACTTACAAAAGAAGATTATTTTTTTAAAAATGACTTACCTCTTGATGAATCTGGGAAGAAAATCACTATTGGTAGATAAAATACGCTATCGTTATCGTATACGTGATGCTTTGATGCTATTTTGCCTAAAAAGTTATGAATGAAAATGATAATTGATTAGGCTTTTTGGGTAAATAGATGGATAGGTGTCAGGACCCGATAACTTCCATGACATATATGATATATGTCAATGATTTTCATTGACATATAATATTATAATAAATTATATTATAATATAATATTATAATTTATAATATAATATAATATAATATAATATTATAATATGATTTTATAATATATATTATAATATTATATTATATTATATATTGTAATATTATATTATATTGTAAACGTTCTTGGTTTAAAATCATCTTATATGTTGGGTACTAATAGTTAATTGGTCCATGATACCTATCAAGTATCCAATGTGGCTTGTGCTTTGTGGTCTCCTTTGGCTAGGTGTACTCACACTCAAGACTACTAAAAAGTCAAACATACCTTTTCACATTTTTGGGCCAGTGAAAAAGATATTCTTTTTTACATTGCCACTTTTTGGAACACAGTGATCCTGCACATACTCAAATATGATAAGAATATGATGTAATTCAATGTATACAAGTAAATCTAAACACCAAATGAGATTTATAAAGAGATAAAAATATCCATCTAGATGCATACAATGTGAAAAGATAGGATATAATATCATGCAAAGGAGATTTAACTACCAAATCAAAAGAGGAAGTGTTTGGAGTTGGGTTCACCAAAAATGTATAGTTGGGAAAGAGAGAGCAATGTAAATAGGTAGATAAATCACCTACATTTTCCACAACTACACATTCAGAAGGAAGATGCCCCAAACATGCTCAAGAGGATACTCAAGCGCTAATTGGGGACAGTGATCCTTCACTGAAATGGTGTGATTGATGGAAATGAAAAATTAATTAAATTAAATTATTTAAGATACCCATTAGACAAAGATGTAAAAAATGGGAAATTATGAACAAAAACATACTAATATTGAGAAGAAATTTGTAGATCTGGAAAGAAGAGAAGATGAATTAACTGTGGTTAACATATGACCATAAAATAATAGGGATAGGCCAAAAGTCATCCTCCTAGGAACAGGCTGCCAATAGCGTCATGTACCTAGAAATTTTAGCTAAATTTGTTTGAGGAGATCTGCCTATGTCTAATTTGCCCGATCCCAATCTAGTGACTTTGTAACCTATTCTCACACAAAAAAAAATAGGGAAAGGGGGTTTTCCTTGGTTAAACCCCTCTTTAAGAAACAACCTTGAAAATAGATAGAAATTATGTAAGGAAAAGTATGTTAAAAGGAAAATGGTATATTTACCTTGCATAAACCCTCAAGAATGAATGTAGAAATCACTCATGCCCATATATATGTTTGAATGTGCTTGGAATCCAAAGAGTTGACATTGGAATGAGATGTATAATTAAGGATTCCCTTACAAATGCATGGATGTATGATTTCAAATCCTAGATTTTGAATGATTGTATGCTTAAAAACACTTACAAATAAGGAGAGAGAAGAATGAATTAGTGATGAATCTTCTTTCTTGATTGAGAATTCCTCTACCTGTCCATCATGGGAGAGAAAATTTCTTCAGTTAGAGAAAATTGCATTTAAATTGATATAATTTGAAGAAATAGAGGCCTAGAGATGTTGAATTAGGATGCATGCCTTCAATATTTAATACAAAATCCTCTTGCTTTCTTGAAAAAATGATTGCTTAATTGCAACAATTCTTGCACTTAGTTATGATATCCAAAATGAGGAGAGAAGAGATCATTTTATACTTTACACCCTCATTTTGGGACTCATATTCGATGCAAGCTGACCATAAATCAAGAAATCTTGTTAATACCCTAACATCGGGCCCCGAGCAAATTTTAGACCCAAAATGTGTGGGGTAGGATGCTAATGGCGGCCTATACCTTGGCTAATGACCCCAGAATCATAGGAGATCTCAAGATGAAAGGAAGGAAGCGGGGGGCAAAAAATGTATATTGTTAGGATCAAGCATAACTGGAATTTAGACATCAAAATTTCAAAATTTGAGGCTAATATGATGTAGAGAAACACTGGAAGAAGCCACAAGTGAACCCAAGTGCTCAAACTGAGAAACTTTGATCCCTCACTAATCTTTCCCTCTACAAGGAAAAAAATAAGGAAATACTCATATTTCCTAAAAAAAATCAATCTATTGGTTGAAACACTTCATTTAGGCTCTATGTGTATGAAATCACCCATTTATTTGTGTAGCACACACCACTAATCACCAAAACTAAAACTATCCTAGAAATCCTTGTACCCTTTTCTAGGTGGTTTTCCTAAGACACCTTTTACTTTTAAAAAGGGACTTGGAAAATAAATTATACAACTAGGTACCCTGTAGTAATTTACAAAAAACCCAAAAGTCATAGAGACCAACTCTACTCCAGCACCTCTGAACACCTGCAAGACACACATACCTAATTGGCCAAATTAGGTTTGATTTGCAAAGAAATTATCAAGAGATGGGTACACAGAGTTGATAAAATCACCTAGGAGTGTTACAATAACCCAAAATAACCCAAAACACCAACCTACCAAGTCCCATCAGATGCTCCATTCATCTGTTCATATATTTTCTTACTTGACTGGTCAAATACATGAGTATATTTTAAATAGGGCTTGATCTTAAAAACCACAAACCTAACATTCCATTCCTAAGATTATGAATTCCTATAGTACATGTACCTAAATTACAATTTCCAAGTGTTCATAAGGATCCCATAGAGAAATCCCAAGTTAGGGCTCCATCTTATGCACAGACATAAAATAGGACAGTTTCTTGACTGCGCTTACAAAACACCTCTAAATTCTACAAATCAATACTATATTGAATGAAACAAATTGAAACAAAAAGTAAACTCACAACACCATAAAAATATGTTACTGGTTTTTCTTTTTGGAACTGCACAACACCGTACATAATCAGAATGCTCAGAAAACTGTTCATATTCCTTCAAAACTTATCAAGCCGTACATATATGTTACATATCTATCTTCTCTCTTTTTATCTCCTCTCCAAGGGATAATTTTTATAGAATCATACCATAAATTAAAATTCCCTTCTGTGAGTTGTAACCTATTTAATACCAAATGACACTATGTCAGTTTACTCGACAATATGTTGACAACCTGACGCTCAGCAACAAGAAATGCTCGACAACAATGAAGCTTTGCTTTGCAACTATGCAACTTTCTCGGCAATTATGCAAATTTGACAGTCTTTAGGAAATGTATTAAAGGACAAAAAAAACTAACTCCAAACACTTAGGGTTGAATCAAAACATGAAATAACCTAGGACTAAGGTTCAAACACATCAAAATGTCAGGATGTCTTATGTTAATGGCTTAACGAGACCTTAGGGTTTATAGTGTACCTTAAGATGCTCAACCTTACAAAGTCGACCAAGATATTATAATAGGATGATCCAAGGAATCAATCCTTTATTCTTACAACAAATTTTTTAACCTAGAACATAAAATGCAGAAAAAACTATCCTATCATAGAATAAGCTGAGAGTGCTTAGTACCATACTGTACTCTTGACAAAAGAAACTCAAGTCTCTTGAGTTAGTATGTCTGCAATTTTGATTCCAGTATTTTCAATGGCTTTAGGTATCATCTGTGAAGCATCTTCAAGGGGTTAGTTTTTCCATTTGATTAGAAACTCATAGTAGGTTTTCCTTCTTGTTTGGTTAGCCACTATCTTTTCAGCAATGTACTCTCTCTCTAGAGCAAGTGGCTTGGGTAAGTCCTAGAGAAATTTCTCTGAGTCTGGATCCTAATCTCCTATAGAGAGAGACATTATCAATAGTACCTTTGAAAGTATATATGTCAACAATGTTCAAGATAGGAGATAAAAAAAACTAGGAGGTAGATCAATCTTGTAGGCATTATTTCCACATTTCTTGAGAATTTTGAAAGGACCTAACTTCTTCATGATTAACTTAGTGTACTTCTCCTTAGGTAATCTTTCCTTCTTGCGATGAATCATCACCATATCTCCAACTTGAAACTATAAATCCCTTCTCTTTTTATCTACACATTCTTTGTATTTAGTGGATGTATGTTTCATCTTGGATTGGACTTGTTCATGAATGTCCTTCACGACTTTAACAAAATATTCTGCTAGAGAACTCCTCTTGGCTAAATCTTTCACATATCTAAGTTCCAAAATACCCCTAGGATGGTTACCATACACAATTTGGGAAGGGGTTAAACTAGTGCTTATGTTTAGTGAATAATTATAGGAAAATTCCACTTGAGCTAATATGCTATCCCATGTAGTACCATGTTCTTGTGTGATACACCTTAGTAACCCAAGAGACTTGTTGAATAATTTATTTTGACCATCTGATTTGGGATGGTAAGAAGATAACAGTGACAAAGTTGTACCAATTTTCTTCAAAAGTGTCCTTAAAAATTTGGATCTTTGTGTCAGATGATGTACAAAGGTAGACCATGAAGTCTAACAATATCTTCCAAGAAAAAACTTGCAATGTGAGAAGAATCATGAATGGTTTTTCAAGGGATGAAGTGGGCCATCTTAGAAAATCTATCAAAAACCGCATACACACTTTCATAACCAGTCTTGGTCTTTGGTAGTTGACTGAATCTCAAGGCTTTAGGGATGGGAAGTGGTGTATACAAGCCTGTGTTTGAGGTATGGCCTTTAGCCCTCTAAAATATCAAAAAAATTTCAACAAACCCTGTAATACCTGACTGCATTTTAGGCCATAAATAGAACCTTTTCACTAAATCAGGGGTCTTTTCTATCCCAATGTGCCTTGACAAGCTCCCACAATGTTTTTCTTTACTTACATTTTCCCTCATTGAACATAGAGATATACACAATTGACCTCCCTTAAAAAGTAACCCTTATTGAATGATAAACTATGATAAATCAATATGATACCTATCCCCTGTTAGTAATAACTGAGAGGGGGGGGGGGGGGGGGGTTGAATTAGTGGCCTCAAAAATTTCCAATAATGAACCCTTAAAACTTAGTACGAAAAAATTATACCTCTAGTTATCTTTAGTCCTATAAGATGAATGCCTCCAAATATTTATATCAAATTGCTACTTGTCAAAATGCTTTGTAAAACCTTCTATTGTATGTTTACTGATAATTAGTCTTTCTATTTACTGAAACATAGTAAATAACTAGTGTATACTGATCAATCCAGATTACTTATGTGAAATGAAAAAAAATAAAGAAATGACTCATAAACACATAAAACATGGATTTTTAACGTGGAAACCCTATTAAGGGAAAAACCACTGGGACCAGTACCCCAAATTTCACTCTTCTAAAGTGAGCTCAGTGAAGAGCCAACCCTGTTAAAGGTTACAAACATACTATTAGGTGTGACCTTGTTAGAGGATTTAAATGAATAGTTTGTCACTTAGTATCTGGCATCTAATGCTACCATCCTTGATCAAACACTCACTTGGCATGTCAATAGGTATCGGGCATATCCAATGCTACTTTCTATGATCAAAATTTTTGATACTCCTTGAGATGTATCTCAGTTAGAAAATGCTTTTAAGTCCTGCTTGGTTAAGAGACTTGATGCTTCAATGGTTAAACTGAAACAGTAAATTGATCTGTTCACACATATAACTTGAATTGCAGATTTTTAGATCTGTTGTTAGTGCATTACCTCACTAATCAATATAATCAATTCAATACCTTTTCTCCACACTATTCTTCTCTATGATGATGTATCACTATTTGTCAGTGTATGAAAAATTTAGCTCTTTCCTTAGCTTGTTGATCAGGTTTGAATGAAGACTTACTTCTCCTTCAGAATCTCTAGAATCTCTTCTCCTTTCACTCCCCTTATTCATATTGAATAATTTTTTCTCTTAAATAGACATGATTTTACCATTTCTTGGCTTTCTGATCTTGGTGTGATCAACAATTCTCGCCACCTATAATTTAAAGCAAAACTCTAGTTTTATCTCGTCGAGATCTTCTTTCCAACTGGACAAATCAATTTTAAATCCTTTACTTGTCTCTAGCTTTATCCTGTCAATTAAAACAATGATAAATACTATTTAAGTCTATATTTATCTCTTGACAGCTAAGTATTTTGTCATTTCTGAACTCTCTATTTTATCAGTCAATAATTTAGTTATTCGTCGGTGACAACTGATTGTTCCATCAGTGTGACTTTAGTTGTATTTGGGATCTCCGTCTGTCAGGAAACACCGTAATTCTGTCCATCGGGTTATACTATGCTTTTGCTCATTGGGTAACACTGTGACTTTGCTCATCGGTAATGTTGTGCTTTTTCTCGTCGGATAACACCATGACTTTTCTCTTCTGGTTTACTCGGTCTGTCGGTGTACACTCCATCAGTGTATAAAGTCAATTTGTGAATACTTAACTTTTATGCATTACTAATAGAATAATCTTTATCTCTTTGATTCTCTAAAGTCTTTGACACCTTGTATATAACTGATTAGATTATATCAGGTTGACATCAATGACAATACAATCCATTAACTGATTTAATATCTTGCATTATCCTTCTGCATTTTAGTGATCAACTTAACATCTTGAAACATTTAATCAGTTACATGTCATAAATCTCTCCCTTTGGCATTGATGGCAACATACTACATTATCATACTATACTATCACTAATACAATATGAAATATATAGTTTCATCAAGATTTCCTAATGTAACTGGTGCAGGAGCACACCTAGGCTAACCTCCATGTTTTAGTCATTTTTGGCTTATACTTGACATTGGCCAAGTCAAGATAGTTAGGTTTCTTTTATACCTTATAAGGTCATTTCAATGTGGGCTAAGTGAGTTATTCATTAAGACTAAGGTCACTAAATCAACCATTCTTAGTAGTTTTTTTATTTCTTAGGTTTAGTTGCTTAATGTTGGATTTGAGCCATAAATGTGTCTTAAACACATAAATGATGTCATAGAGATGCCATAAGTCCTTAAATGATCTTGGATCCTTGAAATGAAGAGGTTAGAGGTCCTAAAACTTAGGGAGGAGGCATAATGGAAAAGATGCCAAAAGTTGCTAAAATGTTGCTATGACAACATTTGCAATTACTGCAAATGTTGCATGCAGCTCGGTTAGCTTGGACCCCCTACAAAATAGGACTGGGGAATTGACCAACAAGGCCTAGAAACATGGAATGAGGCATATAATGTGAGGAGAGGCTCGAATCTCAAGGGAGAGAGACATTGTAACAAGTTTGGAGATTGCATAGAACTTGTCAACTTTGTGTTTTTCAGGAATTCTAAGCATTTGTGTGTGACAGTGATACTTAATGGATTGAATGCCCTAACTTAGTAGTTTTTTTATGTTCTTAATATATTTTTAAGTGTTTTTCATTCAGTGAGCTAGTATTTTTGAGTTAGTCTAGGGTTGTAGTTAAATTGTTTTCAATCTAGAGAGTCCACTCATCCTGTCCTGACCAGTCAGTCAGTTCATGGCTCCCCCATGAACACTAACCATGAGATCTTCTTGAAAGTGGTTAAATATGAAAGGGGAGTCACTAGTCTATACATATCTAGGATTAGGATTTGTGAAAGGTCAAGTTTCTATTTTTAGTGCCAAGCCCTAGGCGAGCAGACACTGTCTGGTTAGGGATTTGGAGATGAAAGATTAAGCATATCTTGCAGGGTATTGAAGCACTATGTGGACTAGGTACAATTTAAGATAGGGAATATTCATATCTTAACATTCTAGGAGGATTGAGTTCTTACCAATCCATTTGATGATGTTTTGAGAAAGTTTTCAACTAGGTTGCAGATAGTCCTAGACATTAGGCTTAATATCCCTATTGGACCTAGATTGTAGGGACCCTATGTACGGAGAGTTTGGGAAAATAAAACCTTCAAAATCTCTTGTAAAGTGATAGAGGGTATCTTAATGTGTTATTGGTTTTTCAACTTCTTTGGGAAAGTTTTGAAAGAAGTGGGAAAAACACACTGTAAAAGGCTACAAGGAAATAAGCCCAATTAGGCCTCTTGAAGACAAAAACTTGGACTCGACTGAAAATGGTTAGGAGATCCCTCAAAATGGATCCAAATGGAAGTAGATGGAATGTTTCCATGATGAATCTTTGAAGGATAGAGTGGAGTTGTCACTTAGGTATTTCTAAGTGTAGTGGGAGAAGTGAAGATTTGAACTGACTAAAAGGTGTTAGTCTTTCAAGGTGAAGCACATGAGTTGAGAACTCTTAGAGAAGAGTTGGAATTAGACTTAGTTAATCATCTAAGCTAATTAGGACCTAGAGGAGATTAGGTTCCTAGAAGAGACAAGCTAAGGTCTCTTAGTTAAAGTGCTAGGAAGCCTTGGAACACTCACATCATATTGGTATCAGAGCTTGATTGAGATCAGGCTTGTGGTGGATGTTTCAGCCTACTGAATCAATTGGAGAGAATACACCATTGGGATCAGTAGAAGACAAAACCATGGTGACTAATGCTGAGTTAGCCAAAAAGGTGGATGAGAAAGAAGAAGACAATAAGTTGTTAAGAGAAAGGTTTTCTCAAATGGAGCAACTCTTGGGAGAATTCCAAGACAAAGCTTAGAAGATGAAAGATAAGATAGATCAAAAAGAAGAAGAAGGAAGGGAAAAGGGAGTGGATGTAGAAGAGGAAGTTCCAACCCATGACCCTATCAGTGACCAAGAATCCTTCTTAAAGGTATTAAAGGCTTTAAGTGGCAAAGATTTAGAGGGTGTACCACTTTTTAGTGGATAAATGGATCCAAATTCAGTTGTGGATTGGATTGACAGTATAGAGAACCATTTTGAATGTGATGGTATCACAGAGGCCCAAAAATTGAGTGTGGCCAAGTCAAGGTTGAGAGGATCAATGCTCACATGGTGGAATTTTGTTCAAACTGAAAGGGAGAAAGAAGGAAAGAGTCCTATAGTCTCATGGAAGGGCATGGTGACTAAGTTCAAGAAGACTTACTTTCCTGATGATTATGAGGTTTAGCTGCATAGGAGGAGACAAAATCTTAGAAAAAAAGATTTGGATGTCCAAGCATATACCGAAGAGTTCCAAAAGTTGTGCTTAAGATCACAAGTGGTGGAAGATGAAAGCATCAAGCTAGCTAGATACTTGAATGGACTCAAGTGGTCTATTCAAGAAGACATGAGTCTTGTGAACTTCAAAACCATTCACCAGTGTTATCAAATGAACTTAAAGATAGAGGAGAAAGGCAAAATAAAATAGGAGCAAACCTCTAAAGGAAAAGGTAAAGGAAGGGATAGTAGAGGATCAAGAGGTGGCTATGGCAGAAGAATTTCATAATCAAGGACACAAGGAGAAGTCAAGTACACTGAGCAGCAAGAGGGAAGTTCTAGTAGAGGTGGTAGAGGAAGAAACTCTAATTTCAGAGGAAGAAGTGGTGGACAAGGAAGAGGCAATTATTTTACAAATATGAAATGTTATCATTGCAACCAAATGCGACACCCTTCCTATAAGTGTCCAGAGAAGGCTAGTAATTCTCTAGGAGGTAACAAGAGATCTAATTTAGTTTATGAAGAGACAAGTGTAGCAGAGACACACTTTGAGGTACCACTAAATTAAGAAGAAGGTGAGAACCTCATGATGAGGAGACCATTGATCAAGGAGCCAGTTAAAGAAGAGCCAAACCAAAGGAGGTCCCTATTTAGAATCAAATGTAAGGTGATGGGAAAATAATTTAGAGTCATTGTGTACTCAGGGTCTACTAACAACATTGTATCAAAAGAATCAGTCAGCAAGCTAGGCATGACAAGGATACCTCATACCCATCCTTACAAGGTCACATGGATCAACAAGGGACATCATATCTTAGTCAACAAGAAAGCTTGGGTAGAGTTCTTATAGGTAGATATAAGGACAAGGTTATATGTGATGTGCTACCCATGGATGCATGTCACTTGCTCCTAGGCAGAACATGGCAATTTGACCGCTAAGCTATCCATGATGGAGTGAAGAAATCCTATATATTCAAGAAGGATAAAGTAACTTTCAATATCCAATCATTGTTAGAAGATGCAGATGTGAAGACAACAGGTCCTAATGTTCTTATGGTGGGTGAAAAATAATTCATAGAAGCCATGGAAGAAAGAGAAGGAGTTGGCTATGCATTGGTACTAAGGCCAAGAGAAGAAAATTAAGAAAAAGGAAAAAAGAAATCAGAGATACTGAAGGAGATACAAAGTATGTTGCAGACTTATGAAGGTATAGTAAGTGATGGAAAACCATCAACATTACCCCCTATAAGAGCCATAAGTCATAGGATAGACTTCATACCCAGAGCTACCCTACCTAATAAGGCAGCTTACAAGATTACCCCTCAACAAAATGAGGAAATTGCTAGGAAAATAGAAGAACTCCTAAACCAAGGCCTTATCAAGAAAAGCATTAGCCCTCGTGCAGTACCTACTGTCCTAGCACCAAAGAAAGGTGGAAAATGGAGGCTTTGTACTAATTCAAGAGCCATAAATAGGATAACCATTAGGTATAGGTTTCCCATACCTAGGATTGAACACCTAACGGATTGTCTAGGTGAAGCCAAGTACTATAGCAAGATAGACTTGAAGAGTGGGTATCACTAAATTAGGATACATGAGGGAGATGAATGGAAGACATCATTCAAAACCAATGAAGGTTTGTAACAATGTCTTGTCATGCCATTTGGACTATCTAATTCCCCCTCCACATTCATGAGGCTCATGAATGAAGTCCTCAAAGACTACATTGGAAAATTTGTAGTAGTATATCTTGATGATATACTGATTTATAGTAGGACAAGAGAGGAGCATCTTCAACACCTTGAGATTGTCTTCAAAAATCTGAATGAAGAGAAGTTGATGATCAAGTTGGAGAAATGTGAGTTCATCAAAATAGAGCTAGTGTACCTTGGGTTTTCTCTCTCTCATGGCAATCTGAAAATGTACAAGAGTAAAGTGGAAGCCATCATGAATTGGCCTACTCCAAGGACAGCAATAGAGGTAAGAATTTTTCATGACCTTGCACAGTGTTATAGGCTTATATGAATGGATTTTCAGCATTACCCCCTACAAGAGCCATAAGTCATAGGACAGACTTCATACCCGGAGCTACCCTACCTAATAAGGAATCTTACAAGATGACCCCTCAACAAAATGAGGAAATTGCTAGGAAAATAGAAGAACTCCTAAACCACTTGGCCTTATCAAGAAAAGCATTAGCCCTTGTGCAGTACCTACTATCCTAGCACCAAACAAAGTTAGAAAATGGAGGCTTTGTACTGATTCAAGAGCCATAAATAGGATAACCATTAGGTATAGGTTTTCCATACCTAGGATTGAAGACCTAATGGATTGTCAAGGTGAAGCCAAGTACTATAGCAAGATAGACTTGAAGAGTGGGTATCACTAAATTAGGATACATGAGGGAGATGAATGGAATATAGCATTCAAAACCAATGAAGGTTTTTATGAATGGCTTGTCATGCAATTTGGACTATCTAATGCCCCCTCCACATTCATGAGCCTCATAAATGAAGTCCTTGAAGACTACATTGGCAAATTTGTAGTATTATGTCTTGATGATATACTAATTTATAGTAGGACAAGAGAGGAGCATCTTCAACACCTTGAGATTGTCTTCAAAAATCTAAATGAAGAGAAGTTGATGATCAACTTGGAGAAATGTGAGTTCATAAAAATAGAGCTAGTGTACCTTGGGTTTGTTCTCTCTCATGGAAATCTGAAAATGGACAAGAGTAAAGTGGAAGCCATCATGAATTGGCCTACTCCAAGGACAAAAATAGAGGTAAGAAGTTTTCATGGCCTTGCTTAGTATTATAGGAAGCTTATAAGGTAGTTTAGTGCTATTTGTGCTCCCATGTTGGACACAATAAAAGGAGGGATGAAGACAAGGTTTGTGCAGAATGAACAAGCCACCAAGAGCTTTGAGTTGTTGAAAGAAAATATTTGTACCCAACCTGTCTTAGTCTTTCCAGGATTTGAGAAGCTTTTCACCATTGAGTGTGATGCAAGCAATGTGGCTATTGGAGTTGTCCTCAGCCAAGAGGGAAGACCAGTAGCATTTCATTTAGAAAAGTTGAGGGAAGCCAAGAGGAAGTACTCTTCCTATGACCTTGAAATGGTTGCATTGGTTAAATATTTATGGAAATTGAGACACTATTTACTCCCCAAGGAGTTCATAGTCTACTCGGATAATTAAGCTTTAAGTTTCTTGAATTCACAAGAAAAGTTAAGTCACAAGCACATGAAGTGGGTTGAGTACCTACAAGCTTATACCTTTAATATTAAACACAAGAAAGGTGTCCTCAATAAAGTGGCAGATGCATTGTCTAGAAGAGCTCTCACAATTCAATAAATTCAGTTGAAGAGTATGGGAATAAATCATTTCAAGGATCTATATGCTGATGATGAAGAGTTTGTAGACATTTATAAGGTATGTGCTAAATACAAGAATCATTTTCATAGCAAGTATGCTAAATACACTTTGAAAAGTAATATTTTGTTTAAGGGAAATCAGTTGTGTCCCTAGAGGGTCTATTTAGGGAGAACTTAATACAAGAAAAGCACAATGGTGCATTGAGTGGTCACTTTGGGATCACTAAGACCCAAGAACTTGTTCAAATGTTTTATTATTGGCCAAGGATGAATCTTGATGTTAGGAAGTATGTGGAAATTTGTAGTATATGTCCAAGAGAAAAATGTACTTCTTCAAATGTTGGCCTTTATCAGCCACTACCTATTCCCACTAGGCCATAGGAATGCTTGAGCATGGATTTTGTAGTTGGTTTACCCAAGACAAGACAAGGAATGGATAGTGTATATGTAGTTGTGGATAGGTTCAGAAAGATGGCTCACTTTGTGCAATGCAAGACCACTAATGATGCTAGCCAAATAGCCTCTCTCTTTTTCAAAGAGATAGTAATAATCCATGGGTTACCTATGAGCATTGTGTCAGATAGAGACACTAAATTTATGAGTCATTTTTGGAAGACTCTTTGGCAAAGGTTAGGCACTAATTTATCCTTTGGGTCTGTATACCATCCCCAAATTGATGGTCAGACTGAAGTGGTGAACATGAGCCTTGGAAATCCACTAAGGTGCTTGACCAAGGAATATGGACATAAATGGGATCAATTGATTGGAAAGGCTGAGTATGCCTACAATGACACTATCAATCGGTCAACAAGGAAGAGCCCCTTTGAGATAGTATATGGATTGCATCCTAGAAGAGTCTATGATTTGAGAGACTTGAAAGATGGAGTGAAGGCAAGTGGATATGAATATTATTTTGCCTATGCAATGTAGGAGATACATGACATAATCCAGAAAACTTTGACAGAGAATACCATGAAACATAAAGCCAAGGTTGATGAGAGTAAGAGAACAATTCAGTTCAATGTGGGTGACATGGTCATGGTGCATATTAACAAATCAAGCCTTGAAAAGGGAGTCCCTCACAAGTTGCAGATGAGAAGGAAATGTCCCTATCCTATCTTAGCTAAGTATGGAGAGAATGCATTCAGAGTCAAGCTACCGGACGACAGTGGACTGTCACCCATTTCTAACATTGTAGACTTAGTCCATTATAAAGGACCAAAAAAAGACATGGATCAGAGTCTCAAAGAAGTGATAAGAGATGAGGAAGATCTCCAATGACCCCCTGCTACAGTCACAGGAGCTGGCAGTGTTTTGGATACTAGAGTCTACAAATAGACTACGACCAAAGCATACAAGGAACACTTGATAAAGAAGCATGGTCAAACCAATGTTGATGTAGTATGGGTAAAGAAATCAGAGTTCAAGAAGATGAGGATTGATCCAAGCCTCATCAATCCAAGGGTGGATTGAACCTTTTGTTTTGGGGAGGATGGTGCAGGAGCACACCTAGGCTAACCTCCATGTTTTCGTCATTTTTGGATTGTACTTGACATTGGCCAAGTCAAGATATTTAGGTTGTTTTTAGACCTAAGAAGTTCATTTCAATGTGGGCTAAGTGAGTTAGTCATTAGGACTAAGGTCACTAAATTAGCCATTGTTAATAGTTTATTTATTTCTTAGGTTTAGTTGCTTAATGTTGGATTTGAGCCATGAATGTGTCTTAAAAACATAAATGATGTCATAGAGATGCCATAAGGCCTTAAATGATCTTGGATCCTCAAAATGAAGAGGTTAGAGGTCCTAAAACTCAGGGAGGAGGCATAATGGCAAAGATGCCAAAATTGCTAAAATGTTGCTATGACAACATTTGCAATTATTGCAAATGTTGCATGCAACTCGATTACCTTGGATCCCCCTACAAAATAGGAGAGGGGAATTGACCAACAAGGCCTAGAAAAAAGGAATGAGGCATCTAATCTGAGGAGAGGCTTGAATCTCAAGGGAGAGAGACATTGTAACAATTTTGGAGATTGAATAGAACTTGGCAACTTTGTGTTTTTCAAGAATTCTGAGCATTTGTGTGTGACAGTGATACTTAATGGATTGAATGCCCCAACTTAGTGGTTTTTTTGTGTTCTTAGGATTGTTTGAAGTTTTTTTCATTGAGTGAGCTAGTATTATTCAGTTATTCTAGGGTCATAGTTAAATATTTTTCAATCTAGAGATTCCACTGGTCTTGTCCTGACCAGTCAGTCAGTTCATTGCTCCCCCATGAAAACTAACCATGGGATCTTCCTGAAAGTGGTTGGATATGAAAGGGGAGTCACTATTCTATACATATCTAAGGTTAGGAGTAATGAAAGGTTGAGTTGCTATTTTTAGTGCCAAGCCCTAGGCGAGCAGACACTGTCTAGTTAGGGACTTGGTGATGAAAGATTGAGCATATCTTGCAGGGTAGTGAAGAAATATATAGAATAGCTATAGTTTTAGATATGGAATAGTCATATCTTGAGATTCTAGGAGGATTGAGTTCTTACCAATCCATTTGACCAAGTTTTGAGAAAGTTTTCAACTAGGTTGCAGATAGTCCTAGAAATTAGGCCTAATAGCCCTATTGGACCTAAATTGTACGAACCCTATGTACCAAGAGTTTGGGAAAATAAAAAATTAAAAATTTATTGTAAAGTGATAGAGGGTATCTAAATGTGTGATTGGTTTTTCAAATTCTTTGGGAAATTTTTTAAAGAAGTGGGAAAAACACACTGTAAAAGGCTACAAGGAAATAAGCCCAATTAGGCATCTTGAAGATAAAAACTTGGACTCGACTGAAAATGGCTAGGAGATCCCTCAAAATGGATCCAAATGGAAGTAGATGGAATTTTTCCATGATGATGATCACCCCTACAATGAATCTTTGAATGCTAGACTGGAGTTGGCACTTAGATCTTTCTAAGTGTAGTGGGAGAAGTGAATATTTGAACTAACTAAAAGGTGTTAGTCTTTCAAGGTGAAGCACATGAGTTGAGAAATCTTACAGAAGAGTTGGAATTGGACTTAGTTAATCATCTAAGCTAATCAGGACCTAGAGGAGATTAGGTTCCTAGAAGAGACAAGCTAAGATCTCTCAGTTGAAGTGCTAGCAAGCTTTGGAACACTCACATCAGTAACTATTACAAATGTCAGGCTTTCGGTAAGCTCAAAAATTAGCTTAGATTTGTTTCTTGTAGAGTGGTTGTCTTCAATCTTTAATCCCTTCTCTGGATAGATGTATCATCTAATTTCTCTATTTCTATATGTTCTCTACCTTGATTGTTCCTCTTCTTGATAATCTCTTTTTCCTTTGACATCATTCTTTCTCTTTGTCTAAACTCTCTCCTTTTGTTGCTTCTCTCCTTTAGATGGATATTTCATGTGTATTCAATTTCTCTCCCTTATAATATTGATTATCTCTCCCTGTATCTATATGATAATGAGATATTTCTCTCCCTTTGACAACAATGCCAAAAAAAAATACTTCTCCTTTATTTATCATGTTCCATCGCTTTGCATAATATATATTCCTTGAATTTTCCAATCCATCAGCAATATAACAAATCTAGTGCTCGATGTAGATAAATACCTTGTTTTGTACAAATGTATCTTTGTAGTCCATCTCTTTTCTTTCATCAACATGAATGATATTCTGATAATATCTATGTTGATGCAGCCTTCTAGTCATCTTACTGACCAGTAGACAAGGGTCTAACCCCTAGTCTTTTCCTCAAGTACTCAAATGCATCATTAGGTAGTGGCTTGGTGAAGATATCAAATAATTGTTCCTTTGATTGCACCTATTCAAGTATCACCTCCTTTGCTTGAACTTGTTCTCTCAAATAATGATACTTGATAGCAATATGCTTTGTCTTAGCATGCATGACTGGATTATTGGAAATGTTTATTGCACTAGTATTATCACAATAGATAATTACTAGTTTAAGAATTTCCATATGCATACATTTCGGTAACTGTTTGATCCATGCAATATTTGAGCAGTTTGCAGCAACAACAACATAGTCTGCTTCTGCACTAGACTGAGAGATGCATCCTTGCTTCTTGCTGATCTATGTGACAAGTTTGTCACCCATAAATAATTCTCCTCCAGTTGTGCTCTTTCGGTCATCAATGTTTCCATCCCAATCAGCGTCGGTAAAGACCTTAAGTTCAAATTTTCCTTCTCTTCTATACCATAAGCCATAATCCTTGATACTCTTCAGATATCTTAGGATTATTTTCACAACAGTCATATGTGATTCCCTGAGATTAGCAGAAAATATTGCAACTATTCCTACTACATGTGCAATATCTAGTCTAGTATGTACAACATACATGAGTTTGCCAATCATTGATCTGTACAAAGTTTGATTTACATCAGTTGACTTGTCCTCCTTTGTTAGCTTACATCTAGTTGTCATCGGTGTTCCAACTGGCTTGGAATCTTCCATCTTGAATATTTTTAGCACTTCCTTGATGCATTTGGATTGTGTAATGAAAATACCTTCATCTTGTTGCATGATCTGTAGATCAAGAAAGAAATTGATTTCTCCAAACATAGACATCTCAAGTTCTTTTCTCATTTCATTTGAAAATGATTTTCTTAGCATATCATTGCCTCCAAATATGATGTCATCAACAAATATTTCAGCAATCAAAATGTTAGCATCAGTATCTTCTTTCAAATAAAGATTATTGTTTTCACTAGTTCTTACAAATCCAATACTTATGAGATAGGAATGAAGTCTCTCATACCAGGCTCTTGGTGCTTGTTTCAATCCATACAAGGCTTTGTGTAGTCTACATACCATGTTCCTCTTGTCTGGATCAACAAACCCTTCTGGTTTCTCAATGTATGCCTCTTCCTCAAGTATTCTATTTAGGAATACAGACTTGACATCCATCTGGTATACCTTGAATCCTTTATAGATAGCATAAGAAAGTAATATTCTCACTCCTTCTAGCCTAGCAACAGGTGCAAAGGTTTAGCCATAGTCAATCCCTTCTTCTTGTGGATACCCCTTGCATACTAGTCTTGCTTTGTTTCTGGTGACTTCTCCATTCTCATTCAGCTTATTCCTGAATATCCATTTTGTACCGATAACATTATTTTCATTTGGTCTCTGTACAAGTGTCCATGTATTGTTTTTCAATCTTCTCAATTTCTTCATTCATAGAACTAATCCATTCTTCATTATCAAGTGCATCATTAACAAATTTTGGCTCAAAATCACAAATTAGACATCTTGTGTTTAGAGACTTACTTCTGGTTCTCATACCAGCCTTCTTGTCTCCTATGATTTGGTTTTGTGGATGGTTCCTTCTAACATATCTAGCAAGTACGGTTTCAATTCTTTGTCTATCATCTTGTTCATCATTTTGTCCTTCATTCTGATCTTCATCACTTGGTACATCATTTTGAGAAATATCCTTATTTTTGGTATTTGTAGCCTGATGCTCGGTTGCTATAATCTATTGCTTGAGAGATATACAATGGTGTTTGGGTAGAGTGTCAGTTTCTTCATTGTAAAGAAACCTTTTGTAGTCCTCTGGTTCTTTTGTGCTTTCCTTTTCATTCTTTTCTACAAACTCATCTATCTTTACATTTGCACTTTCAAAAAATTTGTTAGAGGCTTTATTGAGACATTTATAAGCCTTGCTCTTGGTGGAATACCCTAGAAAGATGAATTCATCACTTTTGTAGGAAATTTTTCCATTTCTATCACATTGACTATCAAAGATTTTGAAGTGGCTTACATTAGGTGTGTGACCATACCAAAGCTCATAGGGTGTTTTCTTGGTGTCTTTCTTCAATTATACTTTGTTCAATGTGTAAAAAATAGTATTGATAGCTTCCCTCCAGAATATTTGGATGATGTCTTTCTCTATCATTAGTGTCCTTGCACAATCAACAATGGATCTATTCCTTCTTTCAGAAATTCCATTTTGTTGTAGTGTTCTTGGTGCAGAGACCTATCTTTTGATACCATGCTCATTGCAATAGTTAGTGAGTTCATCTGATTTAAATTCCCCTCCTCTATCTGATCTTAAGCATTTCAATTTATTTTCACTTTGTTTTTCTACCATCGCTTTGTACCATTTAAAGATCTTAAATTCTTCTGATTTTACTTTTAAAAACATGACTATCATCATTCTAGAAAAAATCATCAACAAAGAGAATAAAATACGTAACTCTAGAGTAGCTCTTTGTAGTCATTGGTCTACATTGATCTGTATGGACTAATTCTAGAATTTCATCAGATGTATGGGTTTTAATTTTAAAACTAGACTTTGTCAACTTACCCTTTTGACAATTTTTGCACATGATATTGTCTGGCTTAGTCATCGTCGTTAAGCCTCTAGCATTTCTCTTTTTTCTTATCTTTATCATGTTGTCAAAGTTTACATGACAGAATATTTTGTGCCACAACCATATGTCTTCATTTCTAGCCATCAAACAAGTTGTGTCAGTATCATTCAGATAGAATAAGTTACCTTTTGTCTGCTCACTAGTACCAATCAGCCTTCCTGATTCATTGAAGATCTTTGCCTTCTTATTTTCAAATGCTACTATGTGACCTAAATTATTCAACTGACAAATACTTAACAAAATATAATTCAGTCCTCTAACCCAGTAACCATTTTCACATTTAATCAGGTTATTCAACATTATGTTTCCTTTACCTTCAACTGGACAAGGTGTGTATCATTACCCATTCTTACTGAACCACCATTATAGTATTCAAAAGTTTCAAACTTTTTCTTATCACCAGTCATATGGTGAGTGCAGACACTATCTATGATCCAGACATCATTTTTACTAACTTTAGATATGAGTGCAGTTTCTACATACCTTTCTTGAACATCTTCATCTGAATCATCCTTCATGGCTAGAAATACCATCTCGATGTCCTCTTCTGATTTGGTGTTAGTGTCATCATTTTTGCATGTATATAGGTAACTGGCCTTCTTTCCTTTGTCCTTATATTCTTGGGTATCTCTTCTTTCTGATTGTCGGTTTCTTCTGTAATCACCTCTATCAAACTTCTTTTCAAATGATCTGTCATTACTTTGGTCATCTTTTCTTCTATTAGGACATCTTACAGCAAAGTGTCCAATCTCTTTACAATTAAAACATACAAGTGGTAATTTACCTTTGTATTTACCTTTGCCTCTCTGCATTCTTCTAGCCATAAGTGCTTCAATTTCATCAAGATCTTCTTCTTCACTTTCACTTTCACTTTCCCTATCTTTTCTCATAGTGTGTTTATGACTTGATTTATTTATTCTCAACTTGAAGATTTGAATGCAGACTCTATGTTTGGTAAGACACTATTATCAAAGTTATTCATCTCAAATGAAATCAGTCTTCCAATCAAACTATCTAGAATAACATTTTTATTTTCTACTGCTCTCATTTATTGTATGGCAGGTACTCTAATAACATTAGGCAGTAAGGTTCTTAGAATTTTACTTACCACTATATCTTCTTCTAGTATACCTCCAACTCCTTGGATAGCATTGACTACATCTTTGATTCTTGTGTTGTACTGAGTAATGTTTTCTCCTTCTTTCATCCTTAGGTCATCAAACCTCCCTCTTAGGCTTTCAGCCTTTGCTCTTAGTACATTGGAACCTCCTCCATGTACCAGTTGTAACTTATCCCATATTTTCTTTGCAGAGGTGCATGTTTTGACATCTTCAAACTCAGCATCGGAGAGTGATGAAGTAAGTTCTATCATCATGCATTTATGTTCATGCTTGACTCTTAATTACTCAAGAGTATGAGGTATTATAGGAAACACATATTCAGTATCTAAGTATTGAACAATGTCATTTCCAATACCTGATAGGTGGAGTCTTATTCTTCTTTTCCATGATGCAAAGTTTTCTTTATTCAACTTGGGCACTTCTTGTCTGTTCATCTTGTGATATTTTGTTTGAGCTGTTAAAATCCCTTCATAAGCACACAAGCTCTTATACCAATTGTTAGTAATAACTGAGAGGGGGGGAGGGTGAATCAGTGGCCTCAAAAATTTACAATAATGAATCCTTATAACTTTGTACCACAGAATTATACCTCTAGTTATCTTTATTCCTGTAAGATGAATGCCTCCAAATATTTCTATCAAATTGCTACTTGTCGGAATGCTTTGTAAAACCTTCTACTGTATGTTTACTAATAAACAATTTTTCTATTTACCGAAACACAGTAAATAGATAGTGTATACTGATCAATCCATATTACTTATGTGAAATGAAAAACAATAAATCAATGACTCATAAACACATAACACATGGATTTTTAACGTGAAAATCCTATTAAGGGAAAACCATTGGGATCAGTGCCAAAATTTTTACTCTTCTGAAGTGAGCTCGGTGAAGATCCAACCCTGTTAAAGGTTACAAACACATTGTTAGGTGTGACCTTGTTAAAGGATTTAAATGAATAGTTTGTCACTTAGTATCTGGCATCTAATGCTACCATCCTTGATCAAACACTCAAATGGCCTGTCAATAGGTATTGGGCATATCCAATGCTACTTTGTATGATCAAACTTTTTGATACTCCTTGGGATGTATCTTAGTTAGAAAAGACTTTTAAATCCTTCTCGGTTAAGAGACTTGATGCTTCAATGGTTAAACTCAAACAGTAAATTGATATGTTCACACATACAACTTGAATTGCATATTTTCAGATCTATTGTAAGTGCATTACCTCTCTAATCAATATAATAAATTCAATACCTTTCCTCCATATTATTCTACTTTGTGATGTTGTATCACTATTCGTCAGTGTCTACAGAATTTATCTCTTTCCTCAGTTTGTTGATCAGGTCTGAATGAAGAATTTCTTCTCCTTTAGAATCTCTTCAGCATCTATTCTCCTTTCACTCCCATTATTCATATTGAATAAGCTTGTCTCTTAAATAGACATGATTTTACCATTTCTTGGCTTTCTAATCTTGGCATGATCCATAATTCTCACCACTTAGATTTAAAGAAAAACTCCAGTTTTATCTCATAGAGATCTTCTTGCCAACTAGAAAAATGAGCTTTAAATATTTTACTTATCTCTGGATTTATCTTGTTGTTTAAAACAATGATAACTACTAGTTAAGTCTATATTTAGCTCTTGATAGCTAAGTATTTTGTCATTTCTGAACTCTTTGTTCTCTCGGTCAATACTTTAGGTATTCGTCGGTGACAACTGATTTTTCTGTCGGTGTGACTTCAGTTGTCTTCAGGATCTCCATCCATCGGGCAACACTGTAATTTTTTCCATTGGGTTATATTGTGCTTTTGCTCATCGGGTAACACTATGATTTTGCTTGTCGGTAATGATGTGCTTTTTCTCATGGGGTAACACTGTGACTTTTCTCTTTTGGTTTACTCTGTCCTTCGATGTGCACTCCGTCAGTGTATATAGTCACTTTGTGATTACTTAACTTTTATGCATTACTAATAGCATAATCTTTATCTCTTTGATTCTCTGAAGTCTTTGACACCTTTTATATAACCGATTAGATTATATCAGGTTGACATCAATGACAATACAATCCATTAACTAATTTAATGTCTTGCATTATCCTTCTGCATTTTAGTGATTACCTTAACATCTTCAAACATTTAATCAATTGCATGTCATCATCCCCTAATTTCTCTCAAACTTAATAGGCTTCCTTAAACTCTTCATATTTTAAGTACATATCTTTCAAAATAGGAATGCCCACACTTTCCAACTGGATTTCTTGAATAACTAGATTCCTCCTATTGATAGCATCAACAACTTTATTAGCTACTTCTTTCTTGTGCTTGATGGTGAAGGTGAAAGCTTGGAGATATTCCATCCATTTCAAGTGTCTCTAATTCAATTTCTCTTATCTATTTAGAAAACTCAAGGCATGATTGTCAGTATAAATAATAAACTCATATGGTAATAAGTAATGTCTCCATTTTATTAAAGACTAAACCATAACATATAACTCTAAATTATAATTAGAATAATTTTGATTTGTCTCATTGAGTTTCTCACTAAATAATGCAATAGGTATACTCTCTTGGCTCAACACACCACCAATATCTCTCTTGCTTACATCATACTTGTTAGTGAATAGATTTGTCTTTCTACAAAAATCCTTTTAAGTTTACTCTATCACCCTTAAAAGACAAACTATTTCTAACAGTTGGGTAAGCATCTTTTATGATCACTTCCCTTTGAATTTTATAACAGGTATAGCTCCCTAATAAGATATTCAATGAAATGAAATAATGATTCAATCGGTTAACTTTTAACCATAAAGCTTATAAAGGCTGCAATATCATTCTTTGATGATATGCTTCTAGGAAAAAATGGAGGAAATATAACCGAACAATGAGTAGGAAAAAAATACAGTCACTTCCACAATTGCATTTCATGAAAAATATAAATGACTTCTCGGCCAAAGATAATAGAAAGTAGACAAAATCCAGAATTTAGATATTATGAACCAACAGACAAATGCATAAAATAGGATAAACAATATTTCATCACATGACACCTTGCTTTGGTTTGTAAACAACACAGATTCAATAACCTTACTGTCATATATTTCAGAAATTACTACACAGATAATTGCCTGAAATCTATTCTTTTCATAACATTTAACAATCCAAACTGTAATTACCAAAATCTATATCTATCAGCCAAAAGCTTTCCGAACCCTTTAAAAGTTTGAGCAGCTAAAATAAATAGTAGCAGAGCACCGAGAGGCCTCCCAAAAAACATGGCCTCTTGGGCAAACAGTTAAGTAAATAAACCACCAGAAAGAGGATACACGTCCTATAAAGTTTGCATGTTAATTCAGTAAAACTAGATAGCCAAATCAGGCTCCTTATCAATAGCATGATCCTCGCTCCGCGCTAGACTTCCTTCTTCATCAGTAACTAATTGAGTAGGCTTCCATTATTTATATTCTTGAACCAGTTCTTTCACGAGGGATAGATGTGGGATCTTAGAATTTGCTATCTGAGCCATAGAGGCATCTTTGCTCCACCTCAATTTCTTTACCTTCTCAATGACATTGGATAAATGATCGACACACAGATAAAGCATAGATTCAATCCTCACTATCTGGGTTAAGTCAGAGGCTTTAGGAATGATCTTTTCCCTGATAGTATTAATTGCTGATTCGAAAGCATCTAGAGAACCCTTTAGTTCTTGCTCACCAAAGACTGATGGGTAGGTATAAGTGAAATTAATCACTTTCAACTCAGTCAGGACAGCTTTTTGGATCTGTTTAGCTTCAGTTTCATATTCCTTATTTTCTGCAATAGTACTCCTTATCAGAGCAATGCAACAACTGATATTTTTCATGAGCATGAAGAAAAGAGACTCTTCAGCACCCTTCAGGGACTTTTCTACATAGAATTTATTAAAGCCGTGTCTCTCTATCTCCATAAATTTTTTCATTGTTGACACCCATTTTTCCTCTTCTGTATTCCAGACCTGGCGTTGAGCTTGCGATTCTCCCATCATAGCCTCGGTGTCATGAAGTAGTGAATGTGAATATTTAATGTATTTCCTACCATTATTGAGCACTTGAGACATCCACTTGTCAACTGAAGAAACCAAAGTCTGCCCCCTTTGAACTTGATTGAGCAACATTTTACTTTCTATAGAATTGGGGTCAAACACCTGAGATGATTGGGACAGCGGGGTAACATCAAAGTTGCAGAATGTATTGATAAACTGGGAAAGTGAGACAATGGTCTTCTTCAATTCCTTCTTCTCCTTGCTATCTTGCACCGATGTGATCAGCATTTGTTGGGATGTTTCATTGAAAAGGTGGTTCTTTCCTGCTCTGTCCATAGTCCCTAACTCAATTTTGGTTACCTCAAAATATTCAACTGCCACATCCTACTTTTCTTCCTTTGGTCTGTAAGTAGATACCTCAACTATCCACTTCCCAGTTTTAGCATCAGAAAACATACGTTCTATAATTTTCACTTTCTTGGCCTTGGGAGTTTATGAGCATATTTACTCACAATATCCTGCACCAAAATTGATACAGGAATCAAACTTCATTTCCTATTAACTGAAGAAGTTAACCATTTCAGCATATCATTAGTTGTTGCTAGCTGAGTGCCAACTTTAGTAGGGGTGTCCATTAAATCCAGGGTTACATCATCGAGGTCAAAAATATCTTTCCTGATTTGGTCATCATCTTCAATTTGATAGTTCAAATCTCCAAACTTGTCATCCTCCAGGATAACTATTTCTGTCTATTCCTGAGTCATCTTCCCCTTTCTTTGTGACCGGGTTCTCAATCTGGTAATGCATTGAGGAGAGACCACAGTGGAAAGATCTGCAATAGACTTCTTCTTGGAATCTTTCTTTTTCTGCTTACCAGAGGAACCTACATTACTAGATGGTTTATGCGAATTAGAAATAGAGGGGGAGGAAAATAAAATTGAAGATTTAACTCCAATTTTTTTAGGACTAGACTATTCTCTTTTTGCCTGCATCCATTTTTTAGTTAGTTTGAGCACATGCTATGTTCTGCATTTAATGTCATCTTCCTCCTCTTTCAACCAATCAATATTTATCTCTTCATTGTTTAGAAGTCTTTTGAAACTGGGTTCAACCAAGTCAGAGTCATCATCTATTACCCCCTCTATGCTGAACTGTATTCTCATGGATAGAATTTGGGAAATGCAAAGTCTGCTATGACCTCTCGTCATGACTTGGGACTCATTTGCACAATCCTCCCAAAAATCCTCTAGATGAGGAACTGGAAACATGTGAGATCTAAGACCTAGGATCCCGCTAGAAAATTTTTTGTTATCAAAGCTTGTTCGCTCTTTATAATACTTGAAATCAAAATGACCAAGGTCATTTCCAATACTTATTGCATCTTCAATAGTCAGGCATGAAAACTTTCCTAGCTGCAACAAGAAGATTTTCTCCCCTCCTTCCCTAGGAAGAAAACATTTAAGCACAATAGAAAGCTATCTACAGACCTCTGCAAGGATGAAACAATCAAATGCATACCTAGGCAATTTTGTAGGGGCATCTTCAAAACCACCAATTCTTATATAAGAGAATCTAGGGAACTGAATATAAAAACTCCCAAATCTAGTCACAAACTGCTAAGCTTCTAAACTCATCCTCCTGGCTAAATCTCCGAGCATCTCGAAAAAAATCTTACCCATAAAGCTATCATGAACCCTTATGTAATTCTGAATCACATTGTCTTTACGAAGCATAGGAAAATATTCAAAACCACACATGCCATCAATCCAAGGCTCGTGAATCATACCATTCCATATCCTACTACATGCTAGACAATACATCAGATAAGAAGACATGAAAAAGCTACATCCAGTAAGCTTGGAACTATTTAGTTGTTCTCTCATAGATTCTGCAATTAATTTGGCCCAATCCAACTTGTATTTTCCCTCTAAAACAATTTCTACATAACAGAACAACCAGTCTGAAAACAAGGAAGCCTCAGGTGACCCTCTGACTCTATGTAACATTACCATAATATCACTAATGTATGGATGCACATGACTTTCGCTTAACTTTTTGGGTAAGCGGGAACCTCCCCTTTGGGCATTTAATAACCAATGCTTTGTTACTGCAGTACGGTATGCGTCAGCATTTGGCTTGAAATTAACAAGAGATTGGGCAGGAGAGAAAGAGGAAAAAGTTTTCTCTTGGATTTGGAAAGCTGAAGTGACAATTCCTCTATTCACAACCATTAACACCTCACCATTTCTTTTAAGAATTGATTCGGTTCGCTGGTCATAATGTCTGATACACTCATGGACATGTTCAGGACATACCACTGCAGGAGGGAAGCAAGTGGCTACAGACAACCCACTACTTACAATTTCAATACAAGGAACACTCTCCTCGAGAGACGCAGTATGCCTATCAGCTATTCCTTCAACATCATATCCCTCTAAATCTATGTCTGTTACAATAGGATTTTTGCACACCAAACTAGACACACTCCCAAACAAATGGAATGCAGACTTCATTCTTGCAAGAACAGACTGAGAATTGCTATAGAATCTCCTGTAAAATTCACAAGCTCTTAAATTTAAACACTGGAGGAGTGATAGCCTAACTTACCTTAATCACTGTGGAAAATTCTGCAACCAGAGCTCCAAAAACCCTTACCTACACTCTTTGCGCATACAGACAGCAACAGTATTTCAAAAAAAATGAATGCTAAGAAGGGTTTTAATAAGAAACACCATGAATGAGTAATTAATTGCACATAATTAAGGCAATAAAAGCTTGAAGAATGAAGTGACCACTCACACACACAATTATTTACTGCCACTTGCACAAACTTTTATGCCGCACTAATTTCTCATTAATTTGACAACTCAGACATGACTTAACCACTGCCAATATCTTTCTTCATTAAAAGCCTTTTCTAAGTGGGGTCCACAACTGAAAAGATGGTGATTGTCCTTTTCTTATGCCACATGTCACTTTTAAAATCATTGAACTCTCTTGAACACTCTTGAACCGAGTTCAAGGTTGTTCTTGTGTGTTCATCACTGTTCAAGTCTGTTCCTTTTATATCCCACCTTCATCTTCAAACTAGAAGTCCCATGCTTAACTATTAATTCCCATCTTTGATTAACCAAAAGCTTTGAAGCTTGCGATCATGAAACACCTCTTTTAGTGAAAACGCTAATCACCTTCTATGGCTTCATAAAAATATGAACAAGATTGAACACTCTTGAACACTCTTGAACCGATTTCAAGGTTGTTCAAACACGTTCAAACCTATCTAAGAAACATGTTAGAAAAATATTTTCATTTTTTACAAACAAAGGTGAAACACAGGGGCGATCCTTTTGCTGAGATTTTGAACATAAGGGCTTAGGTAGCTTGAGATTCACAAAAATAACAACGTGACTCTAAAAATTGAACATAAGGACAAAGATCAAGATTTGGACTAACACCGGCTCTGACTGGGGACTGGCTTTTCTCAAAAGCCAGAGAACTCAAATACTCGTGTTTCGCAAACTGCTACAAAAGGTATAAGAAAACTCAGAAGAAAGGAAAGACACACCAAATAGAAGCAAACTAAAACTAATATATACAACATGACACAGGGACCTAGACTAAAGCTTCAGCAATTTGAAATCTTACCCATTATAGGAAAATGGTAAGATCGTTCCATCTGGATACGCCAACTTTGAAGCATTGGTTCCTAACTCTTTAGTGATAACAAAGGGGCCTTTCCAAAGTAATTCAAATTTACTGTGGGCACCTTTTGGAGCCTTTCTTTTGTCCCATAGTAAAACTTCATCTCCTTTCAGAAAACTTCTGGGTCTTGCTTTCTTGTCAAAAATGCTTTTCAGTCTAGCCTGATGCTCAGTAATTTTATCTACCAGAGCTTCTCTTTCTTCTTCTAATTTATGCAAATACTTGATCCTTTTCTCCAAGGAGTCTTTAAAAATTTGATCTTCAATGGCCATTTGCAGCTTGGCTGCTGAGAGTTCCAAAGGAACTAATACTTGTGCACCTATTCCATACACCAATCCAAAGGGTGCCATACCGATTGCTCTCTTAGGTGTAATTCTATCATCCCAAAAGGCTTCAAAAAGTTTCTTATGCCAATTCTTGCCACTATCATCCACTAACTTTTTCATGATCATTATCAAAATTTTATTACTTGACTTGGCCTATCCATTTTCTTGAGGGAAATGATCGGACAAATGAGCCAGAGAGATATTATGATCAAAATAGAAAAGGGAAAGCTCCTACAAAGAGAAGTAAGTGGCATTATCTACTACAACTTTTTGGGGTACTCCAAAACGTACCAAAATATTATCTTTTAAGAAATCACATACCACCTTAGAATTAGCCTTTTTGGTTGGAATGGCCTCGACCCACTTAGTGAAGTAGTCAGTTTCTATAAGGATATAAGCATGACCTGCACTAGACTGGGGATTGATAGGACTGATAAAATCAATTCCCCATTGTTTGAACGGTTCACTCACCACAACTGGTCTTAAAGGAAAGGCAGTAATTAGGGTCTTCCAAAGAACAACTAACATTTTTCCTAGTTCCTGACAAACAAATAAGCATCCTTGAACATACCTGGCCAATAGAAACAATTTCAAATAATTTTGAATGCCATTACGGTAGATGAGAAATGACCTCCACATGCCTATTCATGAAAGGTTTTAAGCAACTGCAACTGCTGAGTTTTATCCACACATCTTAGAAATGTACCATCAAGGCCTCTCTTATACAACACACCTTGCCATATTACATACTTTGTAGCTTGTAGTCTTAGGGTCTATCTCTCTTTAGGTGACATTCTTTGTGGACATTCTCCATAAGTTAGGAAATAAGCAATGTCACAGAACCAGAAATCTGTTAAATTGACCAACAATACTTGAGATATTTCACATTTTGGATTTTTCAGGATGACTAACATTTTCTAGAATGAATTTACACAGACCCCTACCCCTAACCAGTTTAGTGGGCTTTATTATCAAGTCATATTCCTAAATTTTTGTCACCCATGCTGCTCTCTTGTTCATGGCTATTTCTTTTTGGGTGAGAAGTGCTTTCACTGCTGAATCAGGAACAAACACTATGAATGAGAAAGAAGGATATATAATCTAAACTGCTTAACTAATTTCACCACAACAAAGGCTTTCTTTTCAATGGGAGAATAATTTAGTTCATGTTTTTTTAATGATGTACTCATGAAAGCAATGGGAGCCTCACTTCCCAAAACATCCTTCTGAGTTAGAATTCCTGACAGAGTGTGATCAGAAGAATAACAATAAATGATGAAATATTTTTGTAGTCCGGGTAAACCAGAGATGGGGCATTTGCTACAACTGTCTTAATTGCTCCAAAATCTTTTCTACCTTCTTCTATCCATTTAAAGGGATGTTTTTCACTCATCATTCCCACTATGCGCCTTGTTAACTCAAAAAAGTCTGGGACAAAAGCTCTTAAAAAGTTAATCTGACTGAAGAAAGATTTGACTCCTATTCTGGTTGAAGGTAGACTGATTTGTTGAATAGCCTTTACTCTTTCGGGATTGATCCTATTCCCTTCTTTGGATACGATATGTCCCAACAATTTTCCCTCAGTCTCACCAAAAACCAATTTTTTAAGATTAAGAGATATGCCATGGTCTCTACACCTCTACAGGACTGATTTGAGGTCTCAGACATGATGTTTTCTTCTTTTGGAGTACACAGTTAAATTATCAAGGTAAATTACTATAATTCTATTTTTCAAATTAGAAAAGGAAGAATCCATTGCCCTTTGGAAAGTTGTCCCTGTATTAGTTAGGCCAAAGGGCATTCTATTATAAGCAAATGTTCCCATGGCATGGTAAAAGCAGTTTTATGTTTATCTTCATCGAACACACTCACTTGATTATATCCAGAAAACCCATCAAGTTGAGACATCATTTATGATCCGGCAACTGCCTGTAATACGTGTTCCATCTTGGGTAGGGCATAATTATCCTTTAGGCTAGCCTGATTTAAATTTCAAAAATCCACACAGGTTCTTATTTCTCCATTCTTTTTTTCTGACAGGGACAATATTTGCAATCCAAGATGAGTGATGAATCGGGTAAATGATTCTAGCTTTTAGCATTTTGTCAACTTCCTTTAGAATCACTTCAAAAACTTTAGGATTTTAACTATGAAGCTTTTGTCTAAAAGGTTTTGATTCAGGCGTAAGAGGGATGTGATGACTAAATTTCCCTTTTTGAAATTCCTTAAGGTCACTATAATCCCAAGAAAAAACATCAGTGTAGGCTGTTAATAGGATCTGAAGGTTTTTCTTTTCTTGAAAAGACAAAATCTTACCTATAGATATCCATTTGGGTTTGGCCAAAGTGCCAATGTTCACCTTGTCATATTCATTTTGCACATCTAATTGAGAATTTTTCCTTGAAATGAAACTATCATCCTTTCGAGAAAACAAGTTCTCTAAGGAAACCAAACCTTTGGGAATTTTGTTTCTCTTCAACTGGACAACTTCTTCTTTTGGTAAGAATTCAGGATTAGACATTTCACTATCTTCATTCACTCCTTCAAAGTACGTGGATGAGAAAGCTTCTACACATGCCATAAAATCCTTAATCCAGGTATCATCTTCAAAAAATTTCATGTGTTCAATGTTATCTGGGACAGCTGGTCTATATATCATCTCAACCCTATATGTTCCTATTTTGAAATCTGGGTGAGGAAGAAGTAGAGATGCTGATACAGCTAGGGAGTCAACCCTTGTATTGAGACTCCTGGGTATGGCTTCTATGAAAAAAGCTTCAAAAGAATCCACTTCATCCCACACTAAATTTCTATAATGTTTCAGACGCTCATTTTTTACTATAAACTGACCCTTTACTTGTTTAACGATAAGCTCGGTGTCACCTTTCACAACAAGCACCTTTATTCCCAATGTATTTGCCTCTCATAACCCTAATAACAAAGCCTCATATTTGGAGGTATTATTGGTATTTTTAAAATCTAGTTTGTAAGAGAAAGGGATATATTGATCATCAGACCCTTTAAAGACTACACCAGCTCTAGAACCCGTGGTAGCACAACTACCATCAAACTCCATCAACCAAATTTGATCATTTTCATTAAATTCTTCACAAATAGGAGGGGCTTCATTTGATAAAATCATGTAATTACGAAATTCACAGTCTTGGAAAATAATTTGTGCCTTAGGATCATCAGATGGAATTATAGTGTATTTATTTTTAGCTTCAGGTTCCAGTTTGACCTTTTTCTTCCCAATAGGGATAACAGCTTCTGACCAATCCATCTTCATTTCCCCACCCATGTCTCTGTAGAAATTTCTACTCAAGAGCATACCATAACTTGCAGGTATATTTTCTACTAGAATGGTTAACTTGAGTCTCTTATCAGGATGGGCGGCTAAAACAACTTCAGCATCTTTAACTTGACCTATTAAGGGCACTTATTTCCCATCCATAGAATAACACCTCCCAAAAATTTTGGTCATAGTTAAACCTAAAGATTTGGCTACAGATGAAGGAATAATGTTATCAGAGGCACCTGCGTCTATAATGCAATTACTCAATTTAAGACTATTAAGGAGCAGAGAAATATAGAAGGGGTCAGGCTTCCTAGTTTCATCAAATTCACATTTCAGTTTTGGGGTAGGAGTGATAGCAGTGTCACTTTGATTCATAACAAATGGTGAAACAACTGCAAGAATATCAATTGGATCATCAGTTTGGTCAATGGTACATTGGTTAGATTGTGATGAGTTCGGAAGGTCACCTTTGATGTACTTGACCAATTTATCTAGTTCTTTGCGATTTAATCTCAGATATTTCACAGGGGAGATTTGGATAGCAGAAGACTTGCAAAATTCTACAATATCAAAATAGGGCATGCTAGAATCTTTTTGCACAACCTTAACATCAGGAGTCCAAGAACTAGGAGGAGAATAATTACTTATAGGATCTCGAGTCTTATGGAAATTATTAGCTGATGTTGAAGTGTTCTTTAAAAACTTTTGATTTCGAGTAAGCATGGCACAAGAAAGATCCCCAAGGGTGACCAGAATATCTCCTCTTTCTGAGTCAGATTCATATTCTAAAAAGTATGAGCCAGAGTCGCCAGGTCTATCTTGAGGGAGCTCTTCTATAGTACATTCTCCTAACACATCTTTGCTGGCCTCCATCTGTACATGTCTTTGCATATCAGGGCAAGAATTACCATCATGATCCGTTGTTAGGTGAAAAGAACACATGATAGCCTCTTTTGGTGAAGCTTTCAGGGAAATTCTTGGTTGAGTAGAAGGCAGCAGAGGAGTTTTATTGTGCCATTGATTAGGCTACTTTTGGGTGATAACTTGATAAGGGGAAGGAATTGAAGATCCTTGTTTCAGTAACTGTCTTTTCAAGGCAATTACATCATTCATGAGTCTTTGAACAACTGGATCTGTAGGAGCTGAAGTAGAAGGTTGAGAGTGAGAAGTTTGCACATCTTTTCTCCATTTCCTAGCAGTAATAAGATCATCTTCTAACTCAGTTGCTTGTTCTTGGGAAAAAGCTAAATCAGCTGGCCTACTCCTTCTTAAGTGAAAACCTATGTCCGGGGGCATATAGTTTATGAAGAAACATTGTTGGTTTTCCGGGGTTGGTATTTTGGCAGTAGGAATTCTATGGATAACTTTGTTATATCTTGCCACATAATCCCTCATTGGCTCATGAATCTCCTTCTTCACTTGTGTTAATTGTGCTAGCAGAGAATGTTCATCATCAGCCCCTTTAAAACATCCTTCAAATGTGGTTTTCATGGTTTTCCAATTTGTAATTGACCCAGCTGGAAAATGACCAAACCATTCCACAGCTCCTTCTGAGAGGGATTGAGAAAAGAGTCTGACTGCTACATCTTCATGTTACACCACTAGAATGGTAGTAGCTACATTGAATGCATTCAAGTGCTCATCTACTGAGACTTTTCCATCTCCAAAAAATTTAGGTAAGACTTCTTTAATACCTTTAGGGAGAGGATGATGAGCTCCCAAATTTAAAGGACCAATAGCTGCACCCCATGGCTGAGCCATAACCGCACTTGGAAAGATTGTTACTAGAGGCGGTGCTTGAATACCAGACAAAGTTAAAGCTTGCCAGACACTAGAGGATGAGGAAGAATTTGGAGTATTTTTAGGAGGGGAAGAAGGTCTACTCTTGTCTTTGGGTCTTAAAATGGAAGAATTTGAAAAATGGAGATTTTGCAAACTCTCATAGAAAGTATCAAAAATACCCTCCTTCCTCTGAGACCTGGTATATGGTCGGGAATCCAGTATTATTTTCTCTTATTGCCTCTAAGAAATTTTGTCAATGATTTGTGCCTCTTGGGTGATTGGGAGCCCTATCAACCACTCTCCTATATCCTCCTCTTCTTCTAAAACTAGGAGAACTTGTTGATACTGGTGATAGCTGGTCTTTAAATTCCAAGAAACAATGTTCAAATTAGAAATTATGTCCTCTTGGGTATTTTTGAAGTTAAGATCTGGTTGAATAACAGAAGGTTGCTCCTCCAAGTTTGGTATTATCATAGCTAGTAGGATCATATCTTGTTCATAAAACAAAGCATTAAAACACAGGTCTACACTGTAAGCACTCCCCAGCAGAGTCGCCAAAAATATGTTAGTGAACAGATTTGTCTTTCTACAAAAATCCTTTTATGTTTACTCTATCACCCTTAAAAGATAAAATATTTCTAACAGTTGGGTAAGTATCTTGTATGATCACTTCCCTCTGAATTTTATAATAGGTACAACTCCCTAATAAGATATTCAATGAAATGAAATAACGATTTAATCGGTTAGCTTTTAACCAGAAAGCTTATAAAGGCTGCAATATCATTCTTTGATGATATGCTTCTAGGCAAAAATGGAGGACATATAACTGAACAATGAGTAGGAAGGAAACACAGTTGCATTTCATGAAAAATATAAACAACTTCTCTGCCAAAGATAATAGAAAGTAGAAAAAATCCAGAATTTAGATATTATGAACCAACAGGCAAATGTATAAAATAGGATAAACACTATGTCAGCACAGGACACCTTGCTTTGGTTTGTAAACAACACAGATTCAATAACCTTACTGTCATATATTCCAGAAATTACTACATAGATAATTGCCTAAAATCTATTATGTTCATAACATTTAACAATCCAAACTATAATTACCAAAATCTATATCTATCAGCCAAAAGTTTTTTGAACCCTTTAAAAGTTTGAGTAGCTAAAATAAATAGTAGCAGAGCATCGAGAGGCCTCCCAAAAAACATGGCCTCTCGGGAAAATAGTTAAGTAACTAAACCACCAGAAAGAGGACACACGTCCTATAAAGTTTGCATGTAAATTCAGTAAAACTAGATAGCCAAATCAGGCTCCTTATCAATAGCACGATCCTCTCTCCCCGCTGGACTTCCTTCTTCATTAGTAACTAATTGAGTAGGCATCCATTATTTATACACTTGAACCAGTTCTTTAATGAGTGACAGATGCAGGATCGTAAAATTTACTATCCGAGCCATAGAGGCATCTTTGCTCCACCTCAATTTCTTTACCTTCTTAATGACATTGGATAACTGATCGACACACGGATAAAGCATAGATTCAATCCTTTCTATTTGGGTTAAGTCAGAGGCTTTATGATTGATCTTTTCCCTGATAGTCTTAATTGTTGAGTCAAAAGCATCTAGAGCACCCTTTAGTTCTTTCTCACCAAAGAATGATGGGTAGGTATAAGTGAAATTAATCACTTTCAACTCAGTCAGGGCAGCTTTTTGGTTCTGTTTAGCTTCAATTTCATATTCCTTATTTTTTGCAATAATACTCCTTATCAAAGCAATGCGCCAACAGATATTTTTCCTAAGGATGAAGAATAGAGACTCTCGACACTCTTTAGGGACTTTTCTACATAAAATTTATTAAATCCGTGTCTCTCTATCTCCATAAAATTTGTCATTGTTGACACCCATTTTTCCTCTTCTATATTCCAGACCTGGCGTTGAGCTTGCAATTCTCCCATCACTGCCTCGGTGTCATGAAGAACTGAATGTGAATCTTTAATTTATTTCTTGTCATTATTGAGCACTTGAGACATCCACTCATCAATTGAAGAAACCAAAGTCCACCCCCTTTGAACTTGATTCAGCATCGTTTTACTTTCTGTAGAATTGGGGTCAAACACCTAAGATGATTGGGTTAGTGGGGTAATATCAAAGTTATAGAATGTATAGATAAACTGGGAAAGTGAGGCAATGGTCTGCTTCAATTCCTTCTTCTCCTTGCTATCTTGCATTGATGTGATCAACATCTGTTGGGCTATTTCCTTGAAAAGGTGGTTCTTTCTTGCTTTGTCCAGAGTCCCTAACTCAATTTTGGTTACCTCAAAATCTTCAACTGCCATATCCTGCTTTTCTTCCTTTGGTCTGTAAGTAGCTACCTCAGTTGTCCACTTCCCAGTTTTAGCATTAGTAAACATGCGTGTTGTACTTTTCACTTTCTTGGCCTTGGGAGTGTTTTGAGCATATTTACTAACAATATCCTACACCAAAATTGATACAGGAATCAAACTCTGTTTCCTATTAACTGAAGAAGTTAACCATTTCGGCGTATCATTAGTTGTTGTTGGCTAAGTGCCAACTTTAGTAGGGGTGTCCATTAAATCCAGGGTTACATCATCGAGAGAAAAAAATTCTTTCTCGATTAGGTCATCATATCCAATTTGTTAGTTCAAATCTCCAAACTTTTCATCCTCCAGGTTAACTTTTTATGTCTTCTCTTGAGTCATCTTCCCTTTCTTTATGACCGGGATCTTGATCTGGTAATGCATTGAGGAGAGACCACGGTGGAAAGATCTGCAATAGGATTCTTCTTGGAATATTTCTTTTTCTGCTTATCAGAGGAACCTACATTACCAGATGGTTCAGGAGAATTAGAAATAGAGGGGGAGGAAAATAAAATTGAAGATTTAACTCCAATTGTTTTAGGACTAGACTGTTCTCTTTTTTCCTGCAGCCTTTTTTTAGTTAGTTTGAGCACATGTTGTGCTCTGCATTTAATGTTGTTATCCTCCTCTTTCGACCAATCAATATTTATCTCTTTGGTGTCCAGAATTCTTTTGAAACTGGGTTCAACCAAGTCAGAGCCATCATCTATTACCCCCTCTATGTTGAACTATATTCTCATTGACAAAATTTTGGAAATGCAAAGTCTGCTATGGCCTCTTGTCATGACTTGGGACTCATTTGCACAATCCTCCCAAAAATCATCTAAATGAGGAACTGGAAACATGTGAGATCTAAGACCTAGGCTCCAGCTAGCAAATTTTTTGTTATCAAAGCTTGTTCGCTCTGTATAATACTTGAAATCAAAATGACCAAGGTCACTTCCAATACTTATTGCATCTCCAATAGTCAGGCATGAAAAATTTCCTAGCTACAACGGCAAGATTTTCTCCCCTCCTTCCCCAGGAAGTAAACATTTAAGCACAGTAGAAATCTGTCTACAGACCACTGCAAGGATGAAACAATCAAATGCATACCTAGGAAATTTTGTAGGGGCATCTTCAAAACCACCAATTCTTATATAAGATAATCTAGGGAACTGAATATAAAAACTCCCAAATATAGTCACAAACTGCTGAACTTCTGAACTCATCCTCCTGGCTGAATATCCAGACATCTCAAAACAAAGCTTACCCATAAAGGTATCATGAACCCTTCTGTAATTATGAATAACATTGTCTTTATGAAGCATAGGAAAATATTAAAAAACACACATGCCATCAATCCAAGGCTCATGAATCATACCATCCCATATCCTACTACATGCAAGACAATACATCAGATAAGAAGACATGAAAAAGCTACATCCAGTAAGCTTGGAACTATTCAGTTGTTCTCTCATAGAGTCTGTAATTAATTCGGCCCAATCCAACTTGTGTTTTCCCTCGAAAACAATTTCTACATAACAGAACAACCAGTCTGAAAACAAGGAAGCCTCAGGTGACCCTCTGACTCTATGTAACAGTACCATAATATCACTAATGTATGGATGCACATGACTTCTGCTTAAATTTTTGGGTAAGTGGGAACCTCCCCTTTGGGCATTTAATAACCAGTGCTTTGCTATTGCAGTACAGTTTGCGTCAGCATTTGGCTTGAACTTAACAAGAGATTGGGCAGGAGAGAAAGCGGAAAAAGTTTTCTCTTGGATTTGGAAAGCTGAAGCGAAAATTCCTCTATTCACATCCATTAACACCTCACCATTTCTTTTAAGAATTGATTCGGTTCGCTGGTCATAATATCTGATACACTCATGGACAAGTTTAGGACATACCACTATAGGAGGGAAGCAAGCGGCTACACACAACCCACTACTTAAAATTTCAATAGAAGGAACACTCTCCTCGACAGACGTAGTAAGCCTATCAAATATTCCTTCAACATCATATGCATCTAAATCTATGTCTATTACAATAGGATTTTCGCACACCAAACTAGACACACTCCCAAACAAATGGAATCCAGACTTCATTCTTGCAAGAACAGACTGAGAATTGCTATAGAAACTCCCGTAAAATTCACAAGCTCTTAAATTTAAACACTGGAGGAGTGATATCCTGACTTACCTTAATCACTGTGGAAAATTCTACAATCGGAGCTCCAAAAACACTTACCTCCACTCTTTGCGCATACAAATAGCGACAGTATTTCAAAAAAAATGAACGCTAAGAAGGGTTTTAATAAGAAACACCATGAATGAGTAAGTAATTTCCCATAATTAAGGCAATAAAAGCTCGAAGAATGAAGTGACCACTCACACACACAATTATTTACTGCCACTTGTGCAAAATTTTATGCCGCACGAATTCCTCATTAATTTGACAACTCAGACATGACTTAACCGCCGCCAATATCTTTGTACATTAAAAGCCTTTTCTGAGTGGGGTCCACAACTAAAAAGATAGTGATTGTCCTTTGCTTATGCCACATGTCACTTTTAAAATCATTGAACACTCTTGAACACTCTTGAACCAAGTTCAAGGTTGTTCTTGTGTGTTCATCACTATTCAAGTCTGTTCCTTTTATATCCCACCTTCATCTTCAAACTAGAAGTCCCATGCTCAACTATTAATTCCCATCTTTGATTAACCAAAAGCTCTGAAGCTTGAGATCATTAAACACCTCTTTTAGAGAAAATGCTAATCACCTGCTACCGCTTTATAAAAATATGAATGAGCTTGAACACTCTTGAACTGAGTTCAAGGCTGTCCAAGGATGTTCAAAAATGTTCAAACATGTTCAAGAAACATTTTAGCAAAAGATATTTTTTTTTTCCAAACAAAGGTGAAACACAGGGGAGATCCTTCTACTGATATTTTGAACATGAGGGCTTAGGCAGCTTGAGATTCACAAAAATAACAAGGCAACTCTAAAAATTGAACATAGGGACAAAGATCAAGATTTGGACTAACAATACTCTATTGTAAAAATATTATGGAAATCAGGAAGGACTAGTATAGGTTGTTGTGCAACCCTTGTTTTCAAATACTCAAAATACTTGTGTGCATCATCATTCTGAACAAAATGACATTTCCTACCTCCCTTTATGGTATCAATCATTGCTTCACTAACCCTACTAAAATTCTTAATGAATTTTCTATAAAAGATAGCTAGTCCATGAAAAATATTTACCTCACTAGCTGATTTAGGATTTGGCCAATTCAAAATGGCTTAAACTTTGGAGGGATCCATATTTAATTTTCCCTTTTAAATGGAAAAGCTAAGGAACACAAGTTCTTCTTTCAAGAACACACATTTCTCCAAGTTGATCCTCAACTGTTCTTCATGCAACCTTTTCAACACCATATCCAAATGCATTAGGTGATCATGTTCATTCTTACTTAAAACCAAAACATCATCTAGATCTACAATAAAAAGGTGATTTATGAAAGGTTTAAGAACCTCACTCATGAGTCTCATGAATGTACTTGGTACATTGGAAAGACCAAATGACATAACAATCCATTCAAAAAAAACCCTCATTGGTATTTAAATTTGTCTTCCACTCATCTCCCTCTCTGATTTTGATCTAGTGGTAGACACTCTTCAAGTCATTTTTTCAATAGTACCTTGCACCTCCCTAACAGTCCATTAAGTCTTCCATTCTTGGAATTAGGAATCTATATCTGATAGTAATCATGTTGATAGCCCTTGAGTCTATGCACAACCTCCATGTACCTTCTTTCTTAGGAGCTAGGATTGCTAGAACAACATATAGACTAATACTCTTCCTAATGAGACTCTTTTCAAACAATCCTTGAATCTGTCTACACACTTCTACATTTTCTTAAGTAGTTAACTTATAGGAAACCTTGTTAGTTAGTTTGGATCCAAGGATGAGGTTAATACAGTGGCTAATCTCCCTCTTTTGTGGCAAAGAATTTTCACTACTATCTACAACTATGCCCTTATACTTATTAAGTAATTCTTGTACCTCCCTACAACCAACATCTCTCCTTGGTTCTCCATTATTTGGTTTCTTTTGGGACTCCATTTTAGGTTTGATAATGATGAAAAAACATGGTGTTTTCTCCTCTTTAAGAACCTTCATGAACTCCTTTTCACCTACAAACATCACACTCTTAGTCACATTTCTATCCTTGCTATCCTCTGGTAAAGGTGTCATTATGAAACTTACACCATTCTTGACTAGGGTGTATACATTGCTCATTCCATCATGTTGAGAATTAGTATCATATTTACAAGGTCTCCCTAATAGGAGATGACAAGAATCTATGGCTACAACTTCACGTAAAAATTTATCCTTATACTCCCCAATCTGAAAATTGAGCCAATATTGTTCATAAACTAAGGTATGTTGATCCTTACTTAACAAAGATACTTTTGTATGGATTGGGATGTGGTATTATTTCCAACCCAATATTTTCTATCATTTTTATAGAAGCTAAATTCTCATTTGAACCAGAATCAACAATAAATTTACACACCTTTCCATTTACCTTACAAGAGGTCTTCAAAATAAATTTCCTTTGAGGTGGCTCCTTATTGTTGGGCATCTTCAAGAGTGTTCTATTAAAAATGATGAATTATCCTTGTTCAAATGCTACAGGCCTTGAAGTTGTGGTGTAATAAGAGGACACACTCTGGATGTCATCTTCTTGTGTCAACTACGCCCTTCTATCTCCTCCTTGTCTATTTTTACCAATATTTTCGGGACACCTAAAAGATTGATGCCCAATCTGATTACAAGTGAAGAATTTACCAATGAAAACACTAGGTCCTTTTCCACCAAATCTTCCCCTATTTTTTGATCTCCTACCTCTAAAATTACCTCTATTACTTGAATCTCCCTTTGGTTCTTGATTGCTAGATTTTCCCTGGTTTCTTGGATATGAACCCGTTCCATTGAATCTGCCTCTACCTATAAAATTATTTCCTCTACCTCTATTGTTTTTTTATCCTTTCCTCTTCTAATTTTCCTCAATCCTAAGTGTCATATGAAAACATTTGTGCAGTGATTCTTGATTAAACAAGCTCATTTCATCTTGTATGTTGAACTTCAACCCATTAAGGTAGCTTGCAAGCTTCTATTTTTTTACTTTCAAGGATGTTGGCCTTTAGTGTAATCTTATGAATTTCTTCAATATAATTACTTACATCAAGGTCATTCTATCTGAGATTTTGCAAATTTTTTTGGAGTGTAAGGGTTTGTACGGGACCATGGTATGCCAAAAATTGGTGATGTGAAAAAATCCATTTTTCACTCATCCAAAAGTGCACCCAAAAGTTTGTTGACTTTTGAGTAGGTCTGGGTGTCAGTACACCTAGCCAAGCCAAAATCCAAAGCTAAAGCATTATCAGATGTATGATAATACCAGATGTCCGATAATATCGGATGTCCAATAATATTGGATATCTGATATTCATCACTTACAATATATTGTTTCCTACGGCTGCGTTCAACATTTTCATTGTGAAAATGTTGAAGCAGCGAAGCCAAGCCAACAAAACTATATATCAGATAGGGATCTAATATCATATTTTATATAGTATACAGGTAAGTGAAATATAGTAGTTTCATTCTTGTTTTTTGTTTTTGCAATGAAATTTATTTTTTTATAGAAAAAACTATGTTTTATATGATATTTTTTATTGTTTTTAAAAATTTATTATAAAATAGAGTTTAAATTGATATTTTTTATTCTATATTGTTTTTGAACTAGAAATGGATTCATACCAATCCAAAAACCCTCCCTCTCAGTCTGTGAACAATCCAGAACCACCTCAAAACAATCCCCTGCCTTCAGAAGACCAACTATTCTCAAACCCTTGACCAATACAGGATCTCATAGGAGATAATCTAAATCAGCTTAGAGAATATCAGAACACATATGTGAATATCCCCACCTTGTGTCCCATTTTTTCCATGCTGAAATCCATTATTGAGAGCATGGAAAAAATCACAAAACAACACAATGCCTCATACTTGCATTATGTGCAAGAATATGTGCCTGGGTCCCCTGAATGATAGTGATGCATATAACTATGTGTCCGAGGTGGACAATACTACACAACACATTATAGACACTGAAGCACCCCATGGAGATGTGCATCAGGGCCATACAGAGCCATGGACTCCTAATGTTACGGTAAGAGTAAATAGTTAACTTGTTACATTGTATTTAATTTTAAACATTTGTATTTTTAATAGAATTTCCTTATAATGATTGCCCAATTAAGTTTTTTTATGTGTTTTATTTATGTCCAGTTGATGACAGAAGAGGAGATGGCACAGGTGGGGGGGTCCATGCTTTCATCCATTTCATTTGGCCTTGACACTTCCACGGTACATACATTTTAATGTACTCATTGGTTTCCTTTTATTATAATATTGTATACATGTATTTTCTATTTTTTATGATCATCTTATTATATACGATGCAGGTTTCACCAGTTGCCACTGGGGGGCAATGTGAGGGGGTTTAGGTGTCTGGTGTTGACAAGGGGAAGGTAATTAAGTATTTTATATTGTTTAAGCATACATGTATACTTGTCACTTGTGCGTAATAATTTTTAATTACATTTTTTATTTGACAGAGGGTGGTGTCTAATGATGTTGTGAGACCAGTTCACCATGATAAAGTCACAGGCATCTCAATTCGAAGTGATAGCCCCACAGTATGTATATTTCTAAATTTATTTGTGTGTAATTTACTATCAAGTATATATTTAATATGATCAAGTCATGATTGTATGAAACCTATCTGTTTGAATTTTGTAGGTCACCCCTAGTTTGAGGGAGGTACCACACCCACGGTTTGTATCACTGATGACCTAACCAACATTTCTTGAAGAAAGTTCAATAGAGGTAAGTTTTAATGTTAATTGAGTTATATTTAAAACATGTATTTCCTACCAAGGATTTAACATTAAATAGTATAAGTATTAAATCAATCTCATGTTTGCAAGCATATATATAGGTCAGAGTTGAAATTTCTGGCATTGTCCCTTCGCAACTAAAGACATATATTAGGTCTCCTGACCGCATGAGGAGACTGAGAAGTGAGGTACATGAGAGTTCAATTTAAAAAATATATTTATTATTTTTTATTATGATTTTAAATATTTATTTATTATTTATAGAAACCATATAAATTAAGTAATCTAACTTGGTGTTTCAATTTTGTGTTTGAATGCAGTATTCATCAGAGCCAAAGAGTAGTTTGAAGAGACTTCACTTTGATCATCCACCAGTAGAATAGGATGTCCTAGAAACATTTGTGGTTGAACTTCTTATGTTGAGATGCCACATGGCACATTTTGAGATGATGTATGAGATATTGTATCTAGATATGAACTGATTTTGTAAATTTTTGGAGATGGCGTGTGCCATATTTTGTACAAAACTATTTCATATATACGTATCTACATGTTCATTTATGATTATTTTATCTTTTCCATGTGTACTATGTATGTATCATTTCCATATTATATCTTTGGCATGTGTTGTATGTATGTATTATTTTCATTTTATGTCTTTGTGATGTAGTGTATTTATGTATGTATGTTCATTTTTATATTATATCTTTTCCATGTGTTGTATGTATGTATTATTTTCATACTACATCTTCATTCTCCATTAGCCATCTGGTGCACTATAATTTTGAGAGCACCAAAATATTGATTGCAAGATTCATGATAGATAGGAGTGAAATTGATTAATGTTTTGTCAAATACATTATGTTATTTAAAATTTATTTTACATGTGTTTATTTGAAAGACTCCATTGTTGTGATGTTGGGATAACTAAACCTTTGATTTGGTTTTCAATCTCCTTCATTCAAACATGTGGCATGCCCACTGAGACAACCTTTGATCCTTTATAGATTTGGCTTTCATTTGATTAATGTTATTATTTAGGTGTAACACCATGTTTGAATAGATATAAAAGTAATTTCATGCTTTGTTTATAATCCTTGCAGTCAATGTAGTGCACTTATTCATACTTCTTCATACTCCTACCATTCAATCATGCTCCAAACTCCATTTTATGCATCCTTCATTCAATAGGATTTTGCAACCAAAACCAGCAACCTTTCTTTTATAGGTGATCCTAAATCCTCTAAGGACCCCAACACACTTGTTTCACCCATATACCAAACCACAAACTCTTCCTTCAAGACATTATGTCTCCTTCACAAATCTGTCCAGTCATACATTGTCCTAGTAGTACAATAGCAAGGGTTTTTAAATATTTTCTCAAAATAGTTCCAGACAACTCTTAAAACCAATCACATATATGAATACCCTTTTTCAATCCCATTAACATATCTCATAACTGACCCCTTGTGTTTTTGACCATCCTACTCAATTTTGCCACTGTGAGTGAACTAAGAGGGCTAATTCGACCCCTTTTCCAAAGAAAATACTAATGCATCTTCACCCTAGACCTTGAGACTTTCAACAGAGTCATAAAATGACCCTAAATTGTGGATTCTACAACTAATTTGATTATAAGACCTCTATAAGTGGAAAAGCCCTAATTTGCTTCTCAACAACTCGTAAAATCTAGGGCTTGGTCAATGTACAACCTCCCAACACCATAGCCTCAAATAAATAGATTATTTTCCATCCTTATACCATCCTAACATGGATTCAAACACAAAATTACCCCCTCTAATGGACAGATCCTCTACTTCTTTAACCATGCACCATGCATGCAACCCTTCAATTCTCTCAAACTCACTCATTTATCCATAATTTGGGGCTTTTGATGTTCCCAATGGTTTGAGACTAATTAATTTCATATTTGGGTATTTTAGGACATCATTAACTATTTTCCAAGAGGGGGAGTCTTTGGGTTAAGTTTATGATCTAGTTCCTTTGTAATTTTGCCTATTTTGTGTATTTTTGATGTTTCAAAGTTGTAACAGCAGGGTATGGTCCAAAACAACCTACCTCTTGCTTTGGATATGTTGGAAATATTGATAAAGGGTGTTTGAAAACCCCATTTTTTCACCAAGTGATTCAAATTGTTTTGGAGTTAGGGGTTGTGGAAGGTCATTGATGTCCTAAAATAGTGAACTAGGTCTTGTTGTGGGTCCACAACACACACCCCATTTTTTTGTCCTCAAACCATTGGGACCCCCCATTTTTTTTGTGTCCTTTTGATCTCCTCACATTTTCTCCCCTCTCAGTCCCCAGTAGGTCAGTCTCATTGAAGGCTTGTCAGTTTATTAAACAAAGAGAAGACAACTTTTAGACCTTTTGACCCTTTCAGCCTTTTTGGAGGACCAAAGTCCCTGAAATACCGAAATGGCCAAAAGGCCAAAATTTGGCCTATTCAGTTTTTCGGCATCCAAAAAAAAAAAAGGCTAAAGATATCTACCTCTAATATTTTAGTGTTTCGGACACCGAAACACTGAAAGTGTTGATGTACCACCCGCAAGTTATAAATTGGCAAAAGGGCCCTAATTCAGTCACTTCACTTTCTTTCGTCTCTGGCATTTTGAGAGGTCATGAATTCAAAAATTTCACCCTCACTCCTTGTGACTAATCACCTCATGCCTTCAATCTTCATTGTGTCATCCTCCTCCACTCCTAGCTCAGTCGAGGTAGGTTTCTTCCTCGATGCTTAGAATTTTCTTTTCCCTTCTTGGTTTAGGTTAGGGTTTTTTTTCACCTCATGCTTGTCCAACCAAGTTTGTTCTAACCTCTCCTCCCCTTGGTCTCCTAGGGCCTTGACGACACCTTCAAACTTGATAGGGAGTCCCTCCTTGTCGGGTCGATTCGGGTCTCATACTTTTTAGATTTGGCCAAAAATCATTTTTGGTCTGTCACCCAAGTGTCCATCAGAGGTTTTGCCTTTTTGGCCTTTTAGACTTCCGAAAGATCTGAAATGCTAACAAGTTCGAATCACCAAAAGTGTTGGATTTTGGACTTTCAGAGTTTGTGACCTATTTTGGACTTTTGACATCTACAAAAAAATTCAAGATTTCGCATGCCAAAAGGACCGACAAAAGTTACTCATCATAGATTTCTTTTTTCACACTTTCAGCCTGCTCAGAATCTGATTGAGTTTTCGGTGCCCGAAACCCTGAAAGGGCTGAAAATGCAAAATTTGCATTTCTGGCTACTTAGAGAGCTGTTTACCTATGTTTTCTTAGATTAATCAATTTTCTTTTATTTTTCTCTTTAATAAGATACTGATACTTTGATTCTCCTTGCAGGGATGCCTGAATAAAAGACATCTCTGATGAAATACCAATACAAGGGGAATCCCCTAGCTTCAAAGGTCGGGAACAAACACATTGAAATAACCGACACTGATATTGGGAATGTAGAATGGGATCAGTTCCTGGTATGATGCTCCCACCCAGCGGGTAGATCCAAGGAATGCACTACACTAGTCCTATTTGGCTTGGTGAACGCAACAGCCCACCCTATAGTTGTCTCGTCATTGGAGCTGATTATAACCCTGGCCAATCATTACAACTCAGATGAAAGAGTAGTCTGAAATATGGAGGGAAAGGTGGTACTCGACATAAGGCCAGACATCATAGAGGAGGTCTTCCACCTCCATAAAGGCATAGATGAGTTTTATAAATTCTACATTGGAAAGGGACTATTGACACCTAAATTTGCAGGCTCAAATTTAATAGGGAAGTATTTTTTACTGATATATCATTTTTTCTTATCTTTCATTTGATAATTTATATTATTATTATTATTATTTGAAATTCTAATGATTGTTCTATGTATACCATTTTCAAGTGTAAACACCTATTATGTTACATGGAAAAATCAAATATTTTATTGTCATAAATTGCTTCTATATTTCCAAAAGCGAGAAATGATTTGAAATAAGATATTTTTAAAAAATATATAAAATAAAATGTAGTTAGGCAAAAGGGTGGCAATCGGGAGTTGAACACTCGACCTCTCAAGCCAACCCTTTTTCCTACCTACCTACCCCTTCCCCCTCTAACCAATTAGTCTAAATGTTTTCTTTGAGTTACATGTTAGAGGGAATCATATTATCTCATTTCTATTTTATACTTGTTACTAAAAGTTTTTCACACGAATATGTTTTCTATATTTTAGCTTTATCCTAACTTGCCCTAAATTACTAATGTGAAATATCATATTAGGGTAAGTAAATATAGCTGAGCGTCTTTTGGAAATATATGTTTCACCTTATATACTTATTTAAAATATTTACTAGGTGATTTAAATACATATGCTCCTATTATTATGTTTTAAATTTATTTTATAGAGATGCATAATTGGATTTTTATTTTAAACGAACGTAAAAATTATTGTGTTGCCCTAAATTCATAATGCATTTTATAGAATGAATTGTGAAAGTATATTTTTATTTTTATTTTTTTTACATTCGGATGAATTACATGATATTAGGGTTGTTTTTTTATCCTCTTTCTATAATATTAATAACCTTACCCTATGTAAATAATTTTAAATATCATTTTAGGGTAAGTATTCCCCTTTTATTTTCTAGGGTGAGTTATAATATTTACAATTACTGTACCCTAGATTATAGGAATTATATATATTTCAATAATTAAAAATAAATATCTATGGTTAAATATTTAACTTTATTGGTTATTTTTTTTATTTTATCGAAAACATTTGTACGAATTATATTATGATCTTATTAATGTTTATTTGTTATATCATAAATTAATTATTGAATATTTTTAAAGATCATACATTATGAATATGATGATTTCTGATTTTAGGTTTGACTAAATGACTATCTAATGATAGGTGTTTTTGTGCAGGAAATTAAATATCAGATTATTATGTACGGAACACCAAAGAACAATAAATCAATGTATTTGTACTGGAAATATTCTTAAGAACCAATATTTTGGTTTATTATGTATTTTAGGGTTAGTTGCTAGGATTAGGTCCTGTGAAAGGGCATGTCTTTTCATAGTGAACCTTTGAAAATATATAAATATTGAATCAAAATAAATTTAAAAAAAAAACAAGGAGATGATGACTGATATGTTGAAACTATGGATTCTTGGGTAATGATGGAATGAAAGATAGTCGATTTCAGACATTGTATGCAAGGATCTGATATACATTTTCTTATCAAGCAGAGATAACTCTGTATTTATTTCAATTTTGCAATCGTTCTTGTTATTTCTTTACAATCAAGTCCTTTAGATAAATCAATTGGAAATTTCTTAGACTGATAGTTTTGAGTTGTGTATATTTCATTTCAAGTTTAAATTCTATATGTTCAATTATTTCTTTCTCATTTTCGCATGGTTAAATCCTATTGATCAAAGCCTTGATCAATTGGTCCGTCATTTGAGAAATAATATTAAATTGAAGTATTTTTAAACTTTTAATTATATATGCATCTCATAACGCCTTTAAGGTGATAAGCTTTTGTTTTCAAAGCTGTCTCTGAATTTGAACGTAGGATTGAAGAATTATCGACTGTATTGCCCATTATTGAAATAAAGCACTGGTCTCTCTTATTAACTGAATTGCGGTATAAAGTTTCATTGTTTCAAGTTTTGGATTACTCTTTTATTTTATCTTATCCAATTCATATCTCGATCCTATCAAGCAATTTTTAAATAACATTATATTTGAATAACACATATTTTCAGTTTTGTGATCTCATTAACACTTTGAGGAGCAGGAGTTGAAGTTATCAGTTATCCGCTATAGGAAACCTCTAGAAGACTTAGAAGACAATTTTAAAGTACAGGCCCACCAGCCTTGGTTCCGTGGAGCTAGAATTGTAGGAGGTTGTTGAAACCTCATTCGTTGGCAAATCGATTGTATTTATCTTCATTGGATAAGCAAAATCTATAAGAAGTCCAATCTGTCAATTTGAGCACCAACATGGACTCTAGTGGTTCAAGAAAAAAGAAAAGGAAGCCTATGAAATTGTAAATAATCACTACCTCAAGCAACCTTTCCTAAAAAATAGGTTGGATAAGATAGATCTCTAACAGGGATACTTAAAGGATGATATCTAGTCAGCTGTAACATTGATAAGCCGAGTTTATGGACTACCTCAGTCCATCTAACTCAAACCCTATATGATATTACTAATAGAAAGGATCAAAGGTCGTAAAGCAAGGTTTGACTAGTGTTCAATCATCAGTGATAAGTTGGATGAACAATTGACTGTAGTAAAGCATAACCCCAAGTTGTATATGAGCACCTATATTGTATACCTATTGGACGCATAGGTAGACTACCCAGGTCTTACCAAGAGGGGAAGAATAAATGATCCAAATGCTTGGCCCCACATTGTATACCCACAGTTGATGAAGAGGGAAAATATGTCAGAGGATTTCCCTGATTACAGGATAGTCAATCATGCTTTCATATTTGCAGTCATTTGATCCATTGAGGGTGATTTTGCAAAGAGGATGTCAGAAGAGGCAACTGCTAAGGTAAGGGTTGTCAGGGCCTATTACATACAATTTAAAACATTTACTTACATCCAGGTAGCATGATCGACCTTAAAACAAAAGAAGCTGCCTAGGTAGCCATCCGGCTGGATAATTATTTTGGAGATGGCCATGCAGATTGTAGATGCCTACAAGCATATAAAGCACAAAAAGAAGGATTGTTGGGATTTTCCTATCTCACTAGGCCCATATACTCTACAAGATATGAAGGTTTGTAAATCTTTGGCCTTCAAATGGTATGATTGCCCCCTACAGCTTTACAAGACAGTACATACTTGCTTCGACCCCACAGGCATGCACAACCATATTATTGGCAAGTTCTACTTTCACAAACCATACTTAGAAGATCACTAGATGAGCTGTATAGATGATCATGAGGTTAGAATCTGAGATTATTGTAGAATAACTCTTATATTGGAAAAGGAAGTCTTGAAGACCCCAATTCCACCAAATGTTTGGGATTATGATTCCGATGAGGTCCTAGAAGCCATTTATACAAATGAAAAGATATATGACATGCCCATCATGAATGTGAAGATTGATAAGGATGAAAATGATGATATTAATTTTTGGGCAAGGAATGTGATGAGAACAATGGAGGAATGGATTAAAAGGCCCTACAACATGAGCCCAATACCTGTTAAAACATTAAAGAAGCCACCTAAGAAAGTAGATAAACAACGAGGAAAGAAGTCTACCATTCCCAAGAATAAAAAGGCACCACCTTAGAAGCCAAGGATGGTATATGGTCATGAATGTCAAGTGGAATATGGTTCCAATCCTAAGCATAAAAAGAAAAGGATGACAGGTTAGACAGATCCTCTAGTGGGGGTATCACATGCTCCATCAAGTGAAGGTCCGTCCACCTCAGACCAATCTCCTCCAACCATTTATAAGGGGAAGAAAACATATAAGAGGAAAAGAACTTATGTATCTCCATGACTAGAAACCGTACAGGAGGATCTAGAAGTAGAAGAAGAAGAAGAAGAAGAAGAAGAAGAGGCACATCTAACTAGGAGGACTAGGTCCCAGTGAAGGAAGGAGAAAGAGACTACTAGGAAATCTCAAGAGTACCCATAAGAAAAAGATAATGCCTTAGATGCCTTAGGGTCATATGAGTTCCAAATATCTGGCTTTGAAGGTCTAGAAGGCTTTCAGATCAAGGGCATGATACACTAGGGTATGATATGGGAGCTCCATCCCTCTTTCAACCCCAAGTGACCCTCACTCCACCTCGAACCCAGTTCACCTATCCCTCAATAAATGTCTCCACTATAGAGGTAAGCTCCAATTCTTCCCAAGGGCCTGAGACCCAAGATACAGAGGTAGCATAGAACATAGTAGCAGACAAGGTTGTAAGACAAAATTCTATTTCTACTCCAACACCTCACAACCCTACTCCCCCAACTTTTGTCCCACCTTCAATTCCTACTCCACCACCATTTCTTCCAACTCCAACACTGACTCTGCCCCCTTCTACTTCTACTCGCCCATCTCCTATTCCAGTCCTAACCCCAACACCTACTCCACCACCATCATTCCATTTTCCTTGCTCCACCCTGACCCCCCAAAGGGCAGTGAGTGCATAAGATGCATCACCCTGAAAGACCACATTGGAGGCCATGACTGGTCTTAATCCATAAATATTAATTAATTCATTAGAGGATGAAGGCCAGGACAAAGAAGGAGAAGGTAGAGCAGCTGAAGAGGATAAGGTAGGAGAAGAAAGGGGAGAATGGGAAATACAAGGGGAAGGAATGAATGAAGGAGAATATAAACAAGAAAAAGGTGCAGGAGAAAGAGATGGGGGAAGGAGTGGACCCAAAATCTCAAAACTCAGCTCCTATCCTCCATGTCACCCCATATGAGCTAGTGACTATATCTAGTAAACCTTCTTGGTTTACCAAAGAAATCCAGCTCAAAAGGAGAACTTATACAAACAAGATAAAAGGGGAAGAGATGAGTGTGGCATCTGTAGGGAAAGCCTTCCACCAAACATAATTCAGTGTGCCAGCAAGGATAGTGTCATATGTCACTCAAGACACTAGAGGTCATTAGAAGGCATTGATAGAAATCCCTCCTACAAGAACTTCTCAAGCATCAGCTACTTTAGAGGATTACACATTCAATTAGGTAGACTTGGGAGAACCTACTAGAGAAGGGAGAAAGACATTGGTAGCCTTAGGGCTTAAGCACGCTCTAGGGGTCATGAGAAAGGATGAGGAAATCGTAAAATCATTGACAAAATAGAATGAAGCCTTGAAAATGTACATTCATAAGGTAGTAAGTCCCATTGACCCAAACTTCCCAGAGGCTTCATTACAAGCCCTCTTAGACAAAAGGGTTACACATGATTTATCAAAAATCTTAACCCTTTCATTCATCCAAGCAACTGTAGATTGGAGGAATGAATTTGAGCAATATGGAGAGAAAGCTATCAGGTTGGCATTCAGGCCATACATAACTATCTTTATTGAAACCAATTTTTTGATTGATCTGGTGAAGAATGAGGGTGGCTTGGATATTGAAATAAGTAAATGGTGAGCCACCTTCTGAGACTTGGTAGTGATATAGAAACAACATTTCCATATTCTAGTCAAAATATATGAGGGAGATGAACTAGACAACCTTAAGGCATAGATCAAGAAAATAGCCAAGATAATCAAGGTCTACAAAAGGTATCTAGCCTCCATAACAGGAAAGCATGAGGAAGTCATAGAATGGATAAAAGAGATGGATGTGTTTTTTATAGGGATTGGTCTCAACTTATATAGGGACCAAGACAAACTTACCCCATGGCCATCAAAGGAAGTGGTTCAATAATTCAGGGATATTCTAGTAGGTGTTAGCACCAAGGAGGCCTTACACTAGATGTTTTATTTGAAATAATAAATGTAGAGAATGTCCGAACATGAAGAAGAGATCAAGTTCTTCACATCTGAATTGACTATCTTTAGAGGGAAGCAAGAATGAAGGGTCACAAAGGTGAAGAGGAAAGAGATCAATTATGAAGAGGTCTAGGAGATAGTGCATAGGCTCAGAGCAGCTCATCCAGAGGTCTTTCTTGACTGAAACCACAAAATCCACTTAGCAAGTTGGCAGGACAATTCTCACACTTAGCCATTTTCTCCTAAGGCAAGTTCGACCTTTCATCCTTTTGGCCCTCTAGTCTTTCGGCCTTTCGGCCTCCTGTTTTCGGGCCTTTCAGCCTTCCAAGTTCTTTGGCCTTTTTTGCCCACAAATATTTTGGCCTTTTGGCCTTCGACAAGTCTAAACTTTAGACTCCTCCGAGTTTTGTTTTAAAACACTTAAAATTTTTGGGGCACTAAAAGTTTGGGAGTAGAGATCGGGGTCCAAAAATCTAGGTACTTCCAGCGAGATGACATTTTTGCACACCATTTGAACTCAAGATCAGATTGATAGTTAACTTGAGTTCATTTTGGAAGGAATAAGGGTCCCCTATCAGTCCCCACTGCTAGAAGAGCCTCCAAATGAAGATTCTAAGAAGAAATCCAAGAATCAAGAAGAATACTCCCAGTTCTTAGAAGAAACCCTCATTCTTTTCTCTTTCTTTTCTTCGCGAGTTTGAACCTCCTTGCATGGGAAAACTGATTGTAAATTAATTTAAGAATCCATTCAAGTTATCTAGTATTAGTTAGCAATAGTTTCCTTTCACCAAAGTTTTAGTTTTAGCTAATGTTCATTAATTTAGTCCTTTTGATGCCCTAATTTTGGAATTTAGAATTGTAGATCAAAAACTCTATATATTATAATCATAAATCAATGTAAAGTGTCAGATTCTTAATTCAATAAAGATCTACATATGGTGCTTCATTTGTGGTGTGTGAATTGCTACTACTTATGAGAAATTATTGAATGGATGCTTGCATTATTCATTATTTTCAAAGAGCCTCTTGTTTTTTGTGCTTCGAATCCGCATTTCTCTAGTTGGAGTTTGTTGTTGTTTGCTTACCTTGTTGTGATGAATGCGTGGAAGACATAATCTTTGGGCTTAACAATAAATCCATCTTGTGGGTGTGCAGATATTGGTGGCTTTGTGATTTGATAGATTTTGAATATTGTGCATGAGTGAATATATCTTCTCTCCAAATGCTTGTATCCATGGGGTAGTGAATTGTGACTTTGTCTGATTTGTGCTTCGTGGGTTTGTTCCAAATATCTACATCATTCAATTTGCAAGGAAGAGTTTATAATGGTTTATGTCTGTAGGATTTCATTTTTCATTTCCCTATTCTCTATTACATCTTGTCTTCAATTCTAAAAATCAACATCTTGGAAAAATACAAAATTGCATTTTATTTACAAACACCCATATATGTTAAAAATGGAAAATACCAAAAAAAGGAACTAAAGTGTTTTGTAGTTTGATGTCTTGAACGTACCAGCAAAGGCCTCCTTGTGAACATTCACATTTATCTTCAAATGAATAACCAATCAGGTTGTGACCCAACCCCGGAGAACCTTGGGAATAACTCTGTTATTATTTCAAGAGAGGAGATGGAATCTCGAGATCCTAGCAAGTTGGCTTGTGTCAAAATAATGCTCAACAAAAGTTGCACTAGAAGGAGGGCCTCAAGACCAAAAATATGGATAACATTGGATCTTTCTCACCACCTTACCGAGTCCCAAAATTCTCTTGGACAACAATTACATATCACTTCCCCAACTGTCATAGCAGCCATAGGCCAAAATCAGAACGTGCAAAATCAGAATTTACAACTTCATCTAATGGCCCTTTTCACCAACACAACAAGATCACCTTTAAATTTTGTTGGGAAGATCCATCAGTTACACAAAAATCTAGAGAAGTTTTGCACATGAATCATATATGGCGAATCATGACCAATAGAAGAGCACATCCATGCCTTCAAATAAATTTGTAACCATAAAGAGATTTCCCACCAAGACGTTGTTTTTTGTCTATTCCCATACACTCTGGGAGAGTTTGCATACAATTGGTACCTGAGCTTGCCACAAGGGTCTATCTCCGCATGGAATGAATTCAAAACCAAATTCCCTAATCAATTTAAGTTTTATGTGGACCCCACTATGACACATCACCAGTTCATTACAACGAGGAAAGATCCTAAGGATCCCATCGCTATGTTTAACCATTGTCTTCACAAAATGCATCAAAAGATGGAAGTACCCTACACCATACCAGATGAGGCTATCATACAATTGTACCTCAAATATTTGGACCCTTTCACCTCAATATTTCTAAGAAGGCTTACCCCAGTAGATAGAGATACGATGGAAAAAGTGTACAATGAAGCCATCATATTTACCTAGCAAATGGACCCACAAGAAGGAAGTTATGCAGCAATACTTACCATGAGTAACCTTGTTGTCCCATGTCCATTTGCAGCAAGTAATCAGGTTCCAGCAACTCAAAAACCTATGTTGAATTCCATTCCATCACAACCATTCACAGCCGTACCCCCATCTATTACTTATCCAGGTTAGGAAGCTCATAAAAAAACATTTTTAGAGAAGAGAATTATACCCCAAGTAGAGTCTGATACTCTCAAGGCCTCTGAGCTGGAAACCGTGAATAAAAACTTATCAAAAATCACCAACAAGCTCACTCAGATGAAGTTAAACCCATTATAGAACCAAGGTGGATACCAACGAACACCTGCTGGTCTGAGTACATATCCTCAGAATCCAAGCCAGAATTTCAGTACGTACAACAACAACAACACATAGGAGAAACTGTTTGGGCAAAAAATGCCAAACAGGCCATGGAACACTAGACCTAATAATGACAACACCTAACAGACAATGCTAACACCTATGAAGCATCAGAGGCTTATATTTTGGGGCTCCAAATCCCCACCAAGGCAATGATGGGTATGGAAAGGGTTCCCATGATCACTACATCTAGAATCCAGAGGAGCCTCTCGTGCAATTCAATGCCATGATGTTCGATTCCTATGAGTCTAGAAAGGAGGAAGGCTTAGATGATTTTGTAGGAGAAGATTATTTTGTATTCCCCTTTAAAAGGGAGAATGAGCCTCAATACTCTAATGTACATGCCTTCCAGAATGATCAACAAAACTCATACAACCTTTAGAACAAAAAGAAACCTCTCACCGACGATATACCTACAACCAAACAACCAACCCCATTGGATCCTTGGGCTAGTAACAACCCCATGCCTCCTAAAGGTCCAAATAATCCCACACCCCCTACATCAACAACATATGCTGGCTATAGAGGTATGGCCTAGTCAAATGACAAGTATAGCGTAGTCGATGAACTAAAGAAAACTAAAGTGAACATATCTATGTTCAAATTGCTACGAGGTTTCCCATCCCAAAATGAGGCCCTTCTAAAATATATGGACCATTCAAAGCTTGGTCTATCAACCAATAGTATGAGGATACCTACACCTAATGTACACACGTCTAAGGCTTTCCTGTCCATGTACAAAGATAGGATGGAGGTCCTGTCATTCTTACTCAGTTTGTAGATGTTTGGAAAGAACCTGTTGACGGGGTTTTATTGACCAGGTTCGCCAACAGTCATAAGTTGTCACTGGGTACCAGGGGTACCGGCCAACTCCACTTGCAAAGGCTATCTAGGGAAGTTAGATTCCCTGGGCCTCCAAGCACCTGGGTGTTGGGTCACAACGGTGTAGGGCTCTATTGGGAGAAGTGACTATTTTTGAGGGGGATAGCTGGTTTCTTCAACTCATTCTCTCTAGAGATTCAGTAAGGTGAGGTCTCTCCAAGAACTCTACACTTAACAAATAAAAAAAATGAAAAAGATCATGCAGGGTCAGAAGTAATCCATCTATCTATAGTTATGTTTAACATTCAAAACATTGATAGTGCTCTGATATACTACACTAAATACCGAAGAAATACACAACCATCAGCTAGTATTTTATCAGTAGCAAGGGAAAAGAGGTCATTAATCTACTTGACATATCAGAGCAGAAGACATAAAGAACATGAAACATAAAATACCATTAACTCAAAAGTTTGAATGCTAACAACATCATTGCAAATAATTCTCCCCTCTTCATTAATAGTTCTTCTAGCAAGCACTGGTGCATGATACAATGGTGGCTCTAGGGGAGCGTCTAACTATGGGAAAGTGAAAAACAATGGAGTATTGAGCTCTACAATTGAAATAAAAAATTGCTTTTCTATTATTGTGGGCAGAAAAATCATCAATTTTGCCGACCCTTGGAAATGGGCTGGTCTTACTATTTATGCACATCTTCATCTAACCCTAACCCTAACCCTATTTCACATTATGTTACAATAAAATACAATATCTAGGGGCCGGTACTACCTGCGCCACCCTACAAAAGACATTGAGATGGAATAGGTCTAACATGTCAGAAGAATGAGACAAGAATATACAATGGAAGAATCAGCCTCGAGAAGAGAGCCATGAAAGAGAAGGAAGAAGTCAGATCCCTGGGGATCGAGGCTACATGCCTCATAAATGGGAAATGCGGTGCCCTATCTCCAATGTGCCAGGTGTACCTGTGAAGTAGCGCCTCGAGAAGACCATCTGTTAGAGAACCAACTATTGTTTTGACGTTCCTTGATGTAGCCAACTACCTTCTGACAGCCTTTATTAACCGCTTCTAAAAGTGGCCGATTGGCCTTAGGGACTAGGACACAAATCACTTGAAAGAATACAAAATTTGGGATCTAGGACTCTGGGATCCGGGAACTTATGTTCTAAAAGAATAAAGAATACAAAATGTTTGAATTTTCTCCGGCCTCTGGAGAAACTTTATTGTTGCTTGTTTTCATTGAATGTTTGGAGAAGGCGGGAGATTCCATCCTCATCAATTTCTCTAAGGCAGGACCGCCGATATTTAGCCACCTCAATTTGTTCTCCAAGCTCTAGAACATTGTCTTTGAACTCATCGGCCATTTTTGCCACATCATGACCACTAAGGATCATGTGAGTCAGCCCTGTCATTTGGGTCTCATTTGGTCCCTTCGGGGACTGGTATTTAGATTCTATTAATTCATCAAATTTTCCCAGGGCGTATTCCTCCAGAGTGCATGTATCGGTGCTGAATGGGTCAGCTCCGGAGACCTTTGCTACAAATTCCTTGTACATATTTGAAGAATATTGCACTGTGTTGACTTTGTTGTGCAGAGCCCCTACCTGTTGCTTGAGTACCTCCAATGTGAGGTCAAGTCTGGAGTGTTGGGTTCTCATGAAGTCAAATGATTCTTCTCCCAGAATCCTGGATTCGGAGACCATCTCTTCCCTGAGGTTGAGAAGCTCTTCCAGCTCTACCTTCCAAGCCTCATAGTTTTCCATGTCACCCTCCCATATATTAAGAACAGTCTTTGCCTGATGCAGAACATGTCATGTCACATACAAATCTGGGAGGGTGGACACTAGGAAATGCTGGGTGTTTCCTATTTGCAAAGTGACCCACTCATCGACCACTTGGGCCTTTATCTTCATTTCCCAGAGGGAGTCAATGTCACTTTGTGGTAACAGAGCATCAAACATAGAGGCCTTCAAAGGAATGGCACTAATGGGCCGAGCTAGCTCAGTAAGTAACCCCATGAGGTTTTCTATCTTTTCTTTTTCTACTTTGAGCCTTTGGGCCTCTTTTTCATATCTGGCCTCCACCACCCTGGCCGCTTCTTTTAATAGGCTTACTTTGCCCTGTTTACCTCTCTTTCCCAGTGATATCTCCATGATATCATAATCTCTGGTCTCTGCCGTCACTACATCAATGTCTGGGGGAGGTGTCGCCACAACTACAACTATTTCTCCGCCCAGCCCGATTTGAAGAGTATGAACCGTCTGGGCTTTCTTGGCCTTTGGTGGCTCTTGGACCTGGGCCATCATCTTAGCCAAAGAGAGGTGAGCTCTTGGGGTGGACGGTGCCTTTCTCTTCTTTCTCTCCACTAACCACTGAGGTAGTAGGGGTGGCTTGTTTGCCAGAGTCTGTTCTGTAGGTTCTTCCCCGGTGCCCTGTTGTTGTTCCTCCTCAGTGGTGTGGGTCTCACTTGCCCCCTTTTCTTCATCTTGGGCCTCATCAGGAATACTTCCCCCGGTGATGTTTGTCTCTTTTGCCTTTTCCTCTGTATTGTTAGCTTCACTGGGGCCTTCGTTAGCTACCCCGGGGGTGTTCTCTTCTCATTTTTCTTGTTCTTTGGCCTCAATTGCTGGGATCTCTTCTTCTAATATGTCTTTTGAAAATAGGGGAGGTATTGGGCCAAGATTCAACGTTTGCACCGCGGTTATTACCTGCCCAAATGTTGCTCTAAAGAGTGGCGCTTGGAATGTGGCGGCTGAGGTTACGGTTGCTCCCGTAGGTCTGGTTCCCTTAGTAGGTGCTGCTTGTTCACTCTATTTTTTCTATTCCACCCCCGTATCATGCATCTCTGGGACTTTGGAGGTAATTTATTTCTCTGTTTCTTTTTCCTCTTCCATTGCCTCCTGCTCCTGCGCAGTTCTCTGTTCCTTAGCTTCTTCTTATATTGGGACCTCAACCTTCTTCTCGATGCCCCCCTGTAAGTTACCAAATTCATCAGTTGCAAAAACATCATCAAACTCTTCCCACAGGGGAGGCTCATCTAGGACATCGGCAGGCTCTGCTTCTTTCTCCGGCTCCAGGGAGTCAGAAGAAAGGATTTCAACTTGTGGAGCCTGTAGCATCCCCAACTCTGGCTCCTTCTTAGGCTTAGGGTCAAGCCTCCTTCTTTGCTAGGTAATCAAGGGTGGGCCTGCATCCCTTACTGCTGCTTTCTCCACCGGATCCACCCCTATTGCCTTAACCATTAAGGCTGCCAGTGAAGGGGAGGATGGAGGGAGAATAGGTCCGGCCATGAGCATCGGGGTAGCCAGCCGTGTGATTAGGCTCTCCCTCATTTGCTGGGAGGTTGCTACTGATTGCCTTATTTGTTCTTTAATGGGGACTTCTTGCATAGGAGGGGTTGTATGTATTGCTTTTCCTTTATCCACTCTCTGTGAAGAAGTCCCAGCCCCTGGAGTTTCTTTTGGTACTGGCTGGGCTGCTCTGCGGACACTCCTGGGGCACATCCTTTTAAAGTAAGCATGGCTACGCTTGACCACCTCATGGGTGAAGTCCTCAATGGTGGAACCCTCCTAGGCATCCCAATTTATTGGTGGGAGAGCCATTGTATCAATCCCCTTTTCTTTGTACTGGGGATCGATCGTGGGGCCGGCGTCTGAGAAGTGCTCCGGGAATCTCTAGAGCTTCAATCTTTCCATCATGCCCATCGTCATCTTGACATAGTGCCAGCTTTGAACCTCCATGTTATCCTGGCAGTCTTTCCAAAATTCCTCCTTGTGGTATTGATGTGGCTCTAAAGCCTGAGGAAGTGCCGCCGCAATCTTGCCGTGTGGATCAAAAATTTTCCGCGCCAAGTAGAATTTAGCCAAGTTATAGCTTTTCAGCTCATTGTCTACTTCTTTGGCGATGGCCAGGCTGCATGAATAATTCCCACAAGTGATTGGGAATGGAATATTGGTCACCTTCTTCATGGAAAAGAAGGCATGCAGCTCCATTATCTTCCTACAAAATTCCTGGAGGACTATCTTGTCCCCACAGTGTTTGGGTAACAAGTAGGGTTTCCCGGAGAAGCCAGTCACCCTTATATATGTATGCTGCTAGTATTGTATATAATAGTGTCTGTAACCTTGGACCAAATTCATCACCTCTGTGGATAGGTGGTATCCTGCATCCTGGGTGGGTGTGAGCAGGTGGTAGTAAATGAATGCATCATTTACTCTGCAAAAACTGGGGAAACTGGCCTCCCATTGAATCTATGGGAAGTAATCCCAAGGGGCCTTTTGATCTGAGCCAAGCCCGAGTATGTCGTCTATGAGTAGCCCATGGGTGTGGGGTCTCTGCTATTCTAGCACCCAGAAAACATAAGAATTCATGTAAAATTTCTTCTTCTTGGCCAGTTGGAGGAACTGGGAGTTGACGTGGTTTGAAATTATGGCTTCCCAGTCGAAAAACTCCCCGGCCATACTTATGTTGAGCAAGAAGTAGTACATCCACCTAGAGAATTCTCGGGCATGCTGTTGCTTGAAGACCCGGCATAGTGCTATTATCCCCATCTGGATGCTCTCTTTGAATTCGAATCTGGGGATCTCTAGCCTCATTCTCTTGGGGTCTCTCTTCAGGACTTTGAGCCAATTGTTGTTCATATAGATGCGGGATGCCTCCTCCAATTGCTTGAATTGGGCCAAGGCATCAGACCGGGTGACCATGGTCGGCTTGGAAAATTGAGGGATGCCCAAACCCTTATGGAAGGTATCAGGGTGAAGAGACACTAGAGGAGTGGGGTACCCTGTTGGCTCCGGCGGCGCGAGCATGACAGCCTCAATAGATGGGTTGTAAAGAGCCAAGAGTGTGAGAATAAGCTCTGGTGACTGCACTAAGCACGAGAAGCAAGCTGCCTTTAGGATCCTAGAGTTCCCAATTTAATGGCCAAAGGATCTCTGACCTGTCGTTGAGTATACATGACTTTGACCAAGGCCTGCATTTCTGGCCATGTTCTGACGCTAGTGTTAGTGAAAATCTGCACCTTAGACTCAATCTTTGAGCCCGCGATGACTCCATCCTTAATGTATTTCAGGCTCAAAGGCATCTTTTCTAGAGCCTTCTCCATTTTGGATTTCACTGACGCCCTAGTACTTGCTATAGATGGAAGTTCCAGACTTTTAGGTGGTGAGGATGCAGATGCTTCAGACATGTTTGAAAGTGTACTTCAGAAACTTGTGAGGTAGAGAAACTATTAGAATGCATTAATAAATAAATACTCTGGGGTCCGGAGATCTTACCACCGTGGTGTCTACTTTTCGTGAAAAGTTAGTTTCATTCAAAAACTCTGGAAAGCACACATACATATTATGAACTTAGGAATTTGCTTGACTATCCGGGTCTGGGAAATTTATCACATTTGGTAAGAAGGACATGGGATGGATGATGGTAGGAGACCTAAAACCCGAAGAATTAACCTTTGTTGAAGATGTGCAAATAGGAAAACCGTCAGACCCACGTGGGCGCCACATGGGTAGGTAATAAATAGGAGTTATGGCGATGATGGCGGAGCTAACTGTCTGAATGCGCAAAAAGTGAAGGCCACTTGGAAAAATTTAAATGCATGTGCATGGGACATAAATGAGGGCTAGGCTAGTTTCATGGAGGAGAGAGAAAACTTCCTGTTTGAAATCGACTGAGAGCCGAGTTTCAAACAGGTGGTATTCTTCTATGAACGACCTTACAGACAAAGAACCAGTGACATGGGCAACACGGCGAGCTTGCTAAGCTACCCAAAAGGATATATAGAAGATATACATTAGAGCTGAGGGATATATACATAGGGAATGGAGGGGTATACAACAAATATACATAGAATTTACATATATACACCGCATTCACACATATCTACATTGCAGAACCAACACTCACGGGAAACCAGGCAAAGCACAGAATATATACATTTTTACACTATATATAGACAAAATTACACCTACAAAGAGGGTAGACAACCCTCTGGCAGAGCCGACCCACCAATGGGTGGCAAACCAGAAAGAAGCGAAAGACGAACAAAATAGAAAGAGAAAGGAAAACAAAAACAAAGGAAAAACAACATCAGACATAAGGAAAGATGAAGGGAGAAAATGCACCAACTTGAGAATGTAGAAAGGAGAAGGAAAGAAGCCCCTATGGAAGCTCTATAATAGATACAACCTTCAAACAATCACAATTAGCCACCACAAACCACTCACAATCGCTCAGAAATGCTGGAAATATTTAGCACTGGATTAACATTAATTTGCTGCAAATCACTCTGATCGCTTGAGTGTTTAAATCATGGTAAATGTGAAAATGACAGGTAACTTCTATTTATACCCGTGGTAAAAAGAAAGGCACCTTTCCATCCGCAAACTTTAGATAGACAAACCTCTAGACTCCGGGCCTAGGAATTCCCTGTGACGATATCACCTTAAGGATAGGGAACATTGCGGCAGAAAATATCAAAGTCCGGAGTCTGGCTCCTGACAAAGGTTGACCAACTCTGGGACCGGGATCCCGGAGGCACAAGAAACCAACAAATAAAATCATAACCACAGGGAAGAAAACCCTGGAGAAAGAGAACAAAAAGTAGAGAAAAAGGAAAAGGCAAGAATGAAAAGAAAAAACAAAAAGGGGGACCCAACATTTTGCACACAAAATGTAGGGACAGGGATGCAGGGCATAACAGAACCTACACAATTGCCTGATTGATTTGGGAGCTTTGTGCAATGTCATGCCTCTATCAATTTTCCAAAAGTTGGGGATGGCACCCAAAGTAACAAACGTAGTGGTCATACAACTAGATAAGAACAAGGTCAAAGTGATTAGTGTACTCAAAGATGTCCACATTCAATTAGTGGCAGATCCTAGGATACAAGAGTGCATAGATGTGCATATAGTGGACATACCTGAAACTTATGGGATGATGTTTAGTCAAGAATGGACCAAGTGCTTAAGAGGGTGGATCTCCATGGATTTTACCTAGTTGTGACTACCATGGGGAGGTTTGAACAACCAAATCAAGATAGATGTAGAGCCTACACTAAAAAGGATGATTACTAAGTACCATGACCTGAATAAAGTTTTATTCACCTAAACTGATTTGGGCACTTATTAGATGGACAACATCCTCATGTTCCAAATTAGAGAAGGCGAAGAGTTGGACCACAGTCCCATCCAAGGTCTCCTTGAGTTAAATATTGGTGATGACATCTTCCAAAGTTTCATCAACAACACGATAGCTAGTTTATGACATCTAGGACAAGATGCAGACCCTAATATCTTGCTACTACCAAGGTATTGCTGACTACACCAAGCTAGTCACTCTTAGTTCACATACCCCAGCTCCCAAGAATCATTATCATGGGTATTGACATAGATCTCCCTATCGAGTAAGCTATTAGAAACCCCAACAATAAAAAAGGATATCCTCAAGATTGAAGACGAGAGTGACACCTTGCCAAAGATAGACATCTCAGTCAATATAATAAGTCCAAATCAAAACAGGGACAGTGGGTCAGACTCCGATGATAGAAGTCCTCCCCTGAATGTACTTAGTGACTTGAGCACCTCGGATGATGAAGTGTGTGCCCCTTACAAAGAAATGAAAGAAGACACAGGTGATGAAGGTGATGAATTCCTCGAACCCAAACATACCCAAAATTAGGGAGAATTAACTTCTTCCGACAGTGATTGGGGGAGAAGGCAAAAACTTAAGACCAAGGATATTTCTAGGAAGAATCCCCCCAAGTCAAGCTCTAATAACCAACCCCAGATATGGAAATTGCACTTCAATAGTTCCAAGTGTAAACAGGGTGCAGGTGTGGGAATTGAACTGGTAAACCCAAGAGGTAAGTCTTTCTATGCCACCTACTGGTTACAATTTCTATGCACTAACAATGTTGCAGAGTATGAAGCACTGGTCCGCGGACTTCTCCTAGCCCACAAAAAGGGAATAAAAATTTTGATGGTAGAAGGGGACTCACAATTGGTCATCAAGAAAATCCATAGTCAGTATACTTGTAACGATAAAAGGCTCTTGGCTTACCAGAACAAAGCATCAGACCTAATCAACGACTTTGAAGCCTTCAACATCAAAACCATCCCAAGGAGAAAAAATGTTGTTGCTGATGCCCTATCCTTATTGGCCAGTTCATTACATCCAATGGAGTAATCCAAGCTAAAAAAATTCTTAGTTGAACTCATCGTAGCCCTGACCATTCCAGACAACGTCACTAATTTTCAAGTTTTCAAAGATGATCAGTACATCTTGGAGTTTATCATGTGTGTCAGTGTGTTCAAAAAATAGATCATAGATGAGGAGAAGGAAGGTGAAGAAGCAGTTAAACCTGAAGATCCTAATGATCAAGCAATCATAAATCTAAGGACCAATGCCATAGCCAAAGGAATGGTAGAACTAGAGAAGATTTTTGACAATGACAAGACTATAGTAAGGAGGCGCCCAGACATAACACCTAATGGTAAATAATGTGATACATACAACCTTGGAACGGAAGAGGAACCAAGAGAGGTCCACATTGAGAAGGTGGGAACCAAAGAAGAAAAGGTGAGAATGGTCTAGCTCCTCATTGAATACCAGGATGTCATAGCCTGGAGTTATGAAGAACTGAAAACATACGACACCTCGGTCATAATAAACAACATCCCTCTAAAGCCAGATTCCAAGCCTTTTAGGCAATGATAAAGACCTGTGAACCCTACTATGGAGCCCTTGATCCAAAAGGAAGTCCAAAATTTTCTTGATGCCAAAATCATCTTCCCAATATTGCATTCTACTTGGGTTGCAAACCTGGTACCCATAAGAAAGAAAACTGGTGAGATCAGATTTTATGTAGACTTCCAGAACCTTAACAAATCCTCTCAAAAGGATAAATATCCACTCCCATCTCTCGAGGAAGTACTAAAAAAGGCCAATGGGTCTCAAATGATGTCATGTCTGCATGGTTACTCTGGTTACAACTAGGTTATGGTGCAGGAAGAGGACACGCTGAAAATGACATTCATAACTAAATGGGGAATCTTTGCCTATTGCCGAATGCCTTGTCGACTGATTAACATCGGGGCCAATTTTCAGAGGGAAATGGACATAGCTTTCAAAGGACTAGTTGGGAGGTGTATTATCATCTACATGGATGATCTCATGGTCTTCTCAAAACAAAGAGCTGACCACATAAATGATCTCATAAAATGCCTTCAAAGATGTAGGGAATTTAGGATTTCCCTCAATCTGAAGAAATATGTGTTTGGGGTAACTGAAGGCAAGCTCTTAGGAAATATCATCTCCAAAAGGGGGATAGCCATAGACCTTAATAGGTTTGAGACCATTCAAAAGTTGACCCCACCACATAGCCGCAAAGAACTAAAATCTTTCTTTGGGAAGATCAACTTCATAAGGAAGTTCATTAGTGATTTTATAGAGATAGTAAAATAGTTAAATGACATGCTCAAGAAAGATGTCAAGATTAAATGGACTCTCCTAGAAAATAATTATCTTGAGGAGATAAAAAAATTCCATCACCATGGCACTGTCCTTTTCAGCCCTAACTACACCATCCCCTACAAAGTTTACTCTTTTGCATCAGAACATTCATGCACAGGCATCCTCACACAGAAGAAGAACAGTGAAGACAAAAGACCCATAGCTTTCATGAGTTTCCCTTTCAAAGATGCTGAGATCAGGTACCCAAACTTGGACAAATAGGCATTTTCTCTTGTCAAGGCAGTAAAGAAGTTCTAACTTACATCTTGAGGAGTAAAGTCATTGGGATAGTTCCTGATTGAGCCGTGAAGTCTCTTTTGATGCAGAATGAGCTAGGAGAGCGAAGATAAAAATGGATAAAATTCCTCCAAGAGTTTGACCTAGAGATCCAACCTATGAAACAAGTGAGAGGCCAAGGCCTGACGAAGCTAATCTCTGAGGTTGAAGAAGGATTGGTTTGCCAAACCTACAATGATCAAGGTGTGATCACTTATGTATGGTATCAAGACATAGTGTACTGTTTGTTGTAAAATCATTTCCCAGAAGAGATGAATGGTTCCTAGAGTAGAGATTTGAGAATAAAAAGCATCTCCTACATGTTGAAAAATGGACAACTATGTAAACACAATTATGAGGGTCTGTAGCTAAGGTGCTTGGAAAGACTTGAATCAAAGAAAATCCTAGAAGATTTTCATGATAAATACGGAATGAGACATGGATTAGCTGAGGAAACTGCTCACCAAATCTTTAGGGAAGGATATTTCTATCCTACAATATTCAAAGACACTAGTGATCATGTGAGATCTTTCCACACTTGCCAAAATAACGCAACTCGAGAGAGAAATCCTGTAATTCCCGTAAACCCAGTATATGAGGTACGCCCATTTTCCCAATGGGGCTTAGATTTTTTTGGAATGATTAACCCCCCTTCATCTTCTGGACATAATTTAATTTTGACAGCTACCGATTACTACACATGCTGGATGGAGGCTCAAGCACTGAATAATTGTACTATAGAGGTCATGACCAAATTCTTGGAGGATCACATCATAACTAGGTTTGGAATGTCATTCTATTTGGCATGTGACAATGCTCCCTCCTTCTCTTCTTCCTCACTCACACAATGCACCTTCAAAAACTAGATAATCCTCAAATTCTCTTCAAATTATTATCTGCAAGGAAATGATGTAGCAGAGTCTACAAACAAGAACTTAACAACAGTGATCAAACACCTCCTAGATGACAACCCCAGGGATTAGCACACACAACTAAAATATTCTTTGTGGACTAATCGCATAAGGATCAAGAATGCACTGGGGACATCCCCATACCAACTAGTCTATGAATTGCAACCGACCTTCCCTATGAACTTAAAAATCCCAATTCTTAGATTCATGGACCAATATGTGGGAGGAGAAGATCGAGTGAAAGTCGGGCTCATGAATCTCCTTAACCTAGAGGAGAAACGGATATTAGCTCTGGAGCATGTATCAAAGCATCAAGCCATAGTCAAGAGATGGTTTGATAAGAGAGCTACCATTAAAGCCTTCAGGATCTCTGACCATGTCCTCATGTGGGATAAGGTGAAAGAAAATCCAGGTAGCCACACCAAGTTCCAAAGATTATGGACATGCCCTTACCAAATATCAGAGATCCCGGGGGAAAACACTTTTAGGATCAGCACATTGAACAGAGAGTTGACCCCATTTCCAGTCAATGGGAAATTCCTCAAACATTACTTTGGATCCTAAATGGGACTGTCATCTATCCCTTGTACCATAGTCCCTTTTTCTTTCTTTTGTTTCTTTTATTTTTTATCATCCTCACCGTCAGTCCTTTCTTTCATACGTGGTTGCCTTTTTCCTTTTTTGTTGGGGCTAATTTTTTCTTTTGGGTCAGTGTATTTTGGGTCCATTCCAGTGTACTCCATAAATTAGAGAAGAATTATTTCTTAGTCAAATTATCCAAGGGAACATGAAATACAAAGAACACTGTGAAAGACAAAGTGGTGACAGCTATCATTGATAGACGAGAAGAAGTTCAAAACTCAGTCATCCTGAAAACAAAAACACACTAAGAGATGACACTCAAGAGCATTAGTTCCTCAAGTGTTTGTCATTTGTGACCAACTTTAGTGCATGGATTTGGGTACCCATCGATCCCAGAACCCAGGGCAGAATATATGCAAAGGCAATAACAAAAAGAAAGAAATAGATGGAGAGAGAGTGAAAAGAAGCACACAAAAAGAAAAGTTTCCCAAAGAGGTCACAAGTGTGGGATCTAGGTGGCATAGCCTAATCAATGCTCAGATCAAATAAAAAATAATAATAATAATTAATTACTATCATGGACCTAAACACATGGACTACACGAACACTTGGGAATTCATACATTTGAAAAGCACACATGAGAAATAAAAATGACTGTCCTAAAGATAGAACTCTCAAAGCATGAAAGCTACAACCTAGTAGACAGAACAAACTTGGGTGACTATGAAAACCTCTACTGGGGATATGGATTCCCAACTGGCAGTATAGAAAGGTTATACTTGGGATTTGGGGAAAATTTTTTTTTGGTTGTGAACGCCTGACTGGAAGCAAAGCTCTTTCTGAGAAACCCTGGTCTACTTGGAAACGGTTGGGAGAAGCTGGAAAATGTTTGGGTTACCACAATCAAAAGTCAAGAAATGAATACACATGAACACACACTAGGAAACTAGCGAAAAGCCTCGAATTGGAAGGCATTGAAAGATTGTCAGCACCAGTGCCTCTTTTTTTTCTCTTCTGCAAAGCTACAGCCCAGAAGAGTATTGATGATGAATAAATGCCTTGGTCATTCCTCCTTTTGTCAGGGCTATTTTTTGTGGGTCCACAACACACACCCTATTTTTTTGGTCCTCAGACCTTGGGGACCCCCCCTTTTTTGTGTCCTTTTGATCTTCTCACATCTTCCCCCTTCTCGGTCCCTAGTAGGTCTGTCCCATTGAAGGGTTGTCAGTTTATTAAAAAAAGAGAAGACATCTTTTTGGCCTTTTGGCCCTTTCGGCCTTTTTGGAGGACCAAAGTCCCCAAAATACCGAAATGGTCAAAAGGCTGAAATTTGGCCCTTTCAATTTTTTGACATCTGAAAACATCGAAATGATGAAGATGTCTACCTCCAATATTTCAGTGTTTCGTACACCTAAATACCGAAGCACTGACGTACCACCCATGGGTTATAAATTGGAAAAAGGGCCCTAATTCAGTCACTTCGCTTTCTTTCATCTCTATCATTTCAAGAGCTCATGACTTCAAAATTTTTACACTCACTCCTCATTAATAATCGCCTTGCACCTTCAAGCTTCGTTGTGTCATCCTCCTCTGCTCCTAACTCAGCCGAGGTAGGTTTCTTCATCGATGCTTAGAATTTTCTTTTTTCTTCTTTTTTTAGGTTAGGGTTTTTTGCACCTGGACCTTGTCCAGCCCAGTTCATGCTGAACTCCCCTCCCTCCTAGTCTCCTAGGGCCTTGAGGGCACCTTCAAACTTAGCAGGGAGTCCCTCCTTGTCAAGTCGAGGTAGGTCTTTCTATATTTTTAGGTTAGTATTTTCAGTTTTCTGGTCATGGTCCTAATCACAGGTTTTTGTCCTCTGAAAGGATAAAAACCATTTTTAGTCTGTCGCCCAAGTGTCCATCGGAGGTTTGGCCTTTTTGTCCTTTCGGACCTCCAAAAGATCCAAAACACCGACAAGTCCCAATCACCGAAAGTGTTGGGTTTCAGACTTTAGGAGTTCTTGACCCATTTCAGACTTTTGACGTCCGCAGAAACTTTAAATATTTCGCATACTGAAAGGACTGACAAAACTTGCTCATCAACAATTGTTTTTTTCATACTTTTGGCCTGCTCGAACTGTGATCCATTTTTTGTCACTCGAAACCCCGAAAGGGTTGAAAATGTGAAATTTTCATTTTTGGCTACTTAGAGAGCAGTTTACCTTTGTTTTCTTAGATTAGTCAATTTTCTTTTAGTTTTCTCTTCAATAAGATACTGATACTTGAATTCTCCTCATAGGGATGCCTAAACAAAAGACAATGTCTCTGATGAAATACCAATACAAGGGGAATCCCCCAGCTTCAAAGGTTGGGAAAAAACACATTGAAATCATCAACACTAACATTGGGAATGTAGACTGGGATTAGTTCCTGGTACATTTCTCCTAGCCAACGGGGAGATCCAAGGACTACACTGCACTAGTCCTATTTGGATTAGTGAATGCGGTAGCCTACCCTATAATTGTCTCATCATCAGAGCTAATTATAACCCTAGCCAATCATTACAAATCAGATGAAAGAGTAGTCTGAAATACTTAGGGACAGGTCATACTCAACAAAAGGCCAGAAATCATAGAGGAGGTCTTCCACCTTCATAAAGGCATAAAGGAGTTTTATAACTTCTACATTGGAAAGGGACTCCAGTGGTTCAACAACAAAGAAAAGGATTCCTATGAAATTGTAAATAATGACTACCTCAAGCAACCTCTCCCTAAAAATAGGTTGGATAAGATAGATCTCCGAAGGGGATACTTAAAGGATGATATCCAGGTGGCTATAACATTGATAACCCAAATTTATGGACTACCTTAGTCCATCCAACTCGAACCCTAGATGACCTTACTAATTGAAAAGGATCAGAGGCTGTAAAGTAAGGTTCAACTGGGGTTCCATCATCAGTGATAATTTGGATGAACAATTGACTGTAGTAAAGCATAAACCCAAGTTCTATATGAGCACCTATATAGTATACCTATTCGCAGCACAAGCAGACTACCCAGGTCTTACCAAGAGGGGAAGCATAAATGATCCAAATGCTTGGCCCCAAATTGTATACCCACAGTTAATAAAGAGGGAAAATATGTGACAGGATTGCCCTGGTTACAGGATAGTCAATGATGCTTTCATATTTGCAATCATCCAATCTATTGAGGGTGATTTTGCAAACAGGATGTTAGAAGAGGCATCTACCAAGGTAAGGGCCATCGGGGCCTATTAGGTACAATTTAAAACATTTACTTACATCCGGGTAGCAGGATTGACCTTAAAACCAAAGAAGCTGCCCAAGTATCCATCCAAATCAATAATCATTTTGGAGATGGCTAGGAAGCTTGCAGATTCCTATTAGCATATAAAGCACAAAAAGAAGCATTGTTGGGATTTTCCTATCTCACTAGGCACATATACTCAACAATATATGAAGGTTTGTAAATATTTGTCCTTTGAATGGGATGACTACCCCCTACAACTTTACAAGAGATTACATACTCACTTTGACCCCATAGGCACATACAACCATATTATTGGCAAGTTCTACATTCACGAACCATACTTAGAAGATCACTGCATGAACTGTATAGATTATCATGATGTCAAAATCCAAGATTATTGCAGAATGACTTACATTGGAAAAGGAAGTCTTGAAGAGCCCAATTCCCCCAAAAAGTTTAGGAGTATGATTCATATGAGGTCCTAGAAGCCATTTATACAAATGAAAAGATATATGACAGGCCCATCATGAACACAAAGATTGATAAGGATGAAAATGATGATATTGATTTTTGGGCAAGGCATGTGATGAGAATAATGGAGCAATGGATTAAAAGGCCCTACAAAAAGAGCCCAATATCTATTAAAACATTAATGGAGCCACCTAAGAAAGTAGATAAATAGAGAGGGGATAAGTCTACCATTCCCAAGTATAAAAAGGCACTGCCTTAGAATCCAAGGATGGTATATGGTCATGAACATCGAGTGGAATATGGTTCCAATCTTAAGAATAAAAAGACAAGGATGACAGGGTAGATAGATCCTCTAGTGGGAGTATCATAGGCTCCATCAAGTGAAGGTCCATCCACCTCAGGCCAATCTCCTCCAACCACTGGTAAGGGGAAGAAAACATATAGGAGGAATCTAGCTTATGTATCTCCACAACTAGAAACTGTGTAGAAGAAGAAGAAGAAGAAGATAATCCCTTATATACCTTAGGGTTAGATGAGTTCCATATATATGAATTTGAAGGTCTGGAAGGATTTTTAGATCAAGGGAAGGATACACTAGGGTATGATATGGGAGCTCCATCCCTCTTCCAACCCTAAGTGACCCTTAATCCACATCCAGCCTAGATCACCTATCCCTCAGTAAATATGTCCACTATAGAGATAAGCTCCAGTTCTTCCCAAGGGCCTAAGACCAAAGATACAGAGATAGCATAGAACATAGAAGTAGACAAAGTCATAGGAGAAAGTTTTGTTTCCACTCCACCACCTCACAACCCTGCTTCCCCAACTTCTATCCCACCTCTGATTCCTACTCCAAAACCATTGTTTCCATCTCCAACACCGACTCTGACCCCTTCTACTTCTACTCCCCCATCTCCCATTCCAATCCCGACCCCAACACCAACTCCACCACCATCATTCCTTTTTTCCTTGCTTTACCCTGACCACCCAAAGGGAAATGAGTGTAGAAGATGCATCACCCTTCAAGTCCATTCTAGAGGACATGACTGGTCTTAATCTAGAAATATCAATCAATTCATCAGAGGATGAAGGCCAGGACAAAGAAGGAGAAGGTTGAGCAGCTGAAGAGGATAAGTCAGAAGAAGAAAGGGAAGAAGGAGAAATACAAGGGAAATAAATGAATGAAGGAGAAGATGAACAAGGAAAGGTGTAGGAGAAAGAGCCAGGGGAAGGAGTGGCCCCATAATCTCAAAACTTAGCTCTTATCCTCCATGTTGCCTCATATGAGCTAGTGACTGCATCTGGTAAACCTACTTGGTTTACCAAAGAAATCCAGCTCAAATGGAGAACTTATACAAATGAGGTAGAAGGGGAACAGATGAGTGTGGCATCTGTGGGGAAAGCCTTCCACCAAATGGAAATTAGTGTGCCCGCAAGGACAGTGTCATATGTCACTCAATACACTAGAGGTCATTGGAAGACACATATAGCAATCCCTCCTACAAGAACTTCTCAAGCATTGGGTACTTCAGAGGATTACACATTCAAGCACATGGACTTGGGAAAACCTACTAGAGAAGGGAGAAAGATATTGGCAGCCTTAGGGCTTAAGAATGTTCTAGGGTTCATGAGAAAGGATGAGGAAACCATAAAATCATTGACATAACATAACGAAGCCTTGAAAAGGTACATTCATAAGGTAGTAGGTCCCATTGACCCAAACTACTCAGAGGATTCATTACAAGCCATGTTAGACAAAAGGGCTACACTAGATTTACTGGCAGAATTAACTCCTTCATTCATCCAAGCAAGTGCAAATTGGAGGAATGACTTCGAGCAATATGGAGAGAAAGGTATCAGGTTGGTATTGAGGCCAAACAAAACTATCTTGGTTGAAACTAATTTGTTGATTTATCTTGTGGAGAATGAGGGTGGTTTAGATTTTGAAATAAGTAAATGGCAAGCCACCTTTCGAGACTTGGAAGTGATCTAGAAACAACATTTCCAAATTCTAGTCAAAATATATGAGGGGGAGGAACTAGATAACTTTAAGGCATGGATCAAGAGAATAGCCAAGATAATCAAGGTCTATAAAATGTATTTGGTCTCAAGGTCTATAAAAGAGATGGATGTCTTTTTTACAGGGATTGTTCTTAACTTATATAGGGACCAAGACAAAATTACCCTACGGATGTCAAAGGAAGTAGTTCATAAATTCAGGGATATTATAGCATGTGTTAGCACCAAGGAGGCCTTACACCAGATGTTCTATTTGAAATAATAAATCAAGACAATGTTCGAACACCAAGAAGAGATCAAGTTCTTCAATTTTGAATTGACTATCTTAAGAGAGAAGCAAGTACAAAGGGTCACAAAGGTGAAGAGGAAAGAGATCAATTATGAAGAGGTCCAGGAGATAGTGCATAGGCCCAGAGAAGCTCATCCAAGGCAAGTTTGGCCTTTTGGCCCTCTAGTCTTTCGGCCTTTTGGCCCTCCATTTTTTTGGCCTTTTGGCCCTCCATTTATTGGCCTTTCCGCCTTCAAAGTTCTTCGGCCTTTTCGACCCCCAAATATTTCAGCCTTTCGGCCTCCAAAAAATCTGAACTTCAAACTCCTCTGAATTTTGTTTTAAAACACTTAAAATTTCTGGGGCACTAAAAGTTTTTAAGTAGAGTTCAGGGTTTGAAACTTTGAGTGCTTCTAGTGAGATCACATTTTTTCACACCAGTTGAACTCCAGATTAGATTCATGGTTAACTTGAGTTCATTTTGGAAGTACTAAGGGTCCCCAATCAGTCCCCACTACCAGAAGAGTCTCCATATTAAGATTCCAAGAAGAACTCCAAGAATCAAGAAGAAGACTCCAAGTTCTTAGAAGAAACCCTCCTTTTCTCTTTATTTTCTTGGTGAGTTTGACCCTCCTTGCATGGGAAAACTGATTGTAAATGAATTAAAGAATCCATGCAAGTTATCTAGTATCAGTTAGCAATAGTTTCCTTTTAGGAAAGTTTTAGTTTATCTTATGTTCATTAATTTAGACTCTCTGATGCCCTAATTTTGGAATTCAGAGTTGTAGATCAAAAAATCTATATATTGTAATCACAAATCACTGTAAAAGGTTGGATTCTTAATGCAATAAAGATCTACATTTGGTGCTTCATTCATGGTGTGTGAATTTCTTCTACCTATGAGAAATTATTGAATGGATGATTGCATTATTCTTTATTTTTAAAGAGTCTCTTATTTATTGTGCTTCGAATATGCATTTCTTTAGTTGGAGTTTGTTGTTGTTTGCTTACCTTGATGTGACAAATGCATGGAAGAGATCATCTTTGGGCTTAATGATAAATCTATCTCGTGGGTTGACATCTTGGTGGCTTCACAATTTGATAGATTTTGAATATCTTGCACAAGAGAATACATCTTCTCTCCAAATGCTTGCAACCGTGGGGTAGTGAATTGTGACTTTGTCTAATTTGTGCTTAGTGGGTTTGTTCCAAATCTCTCCATCATTCAATTTGCAATGAAGAGTTTACAATGGTTTATGTCTATAGGATTTCATTTTTAGTAATTTATTTCATTTCTTGTTACTGTATTCTCTATTACATCTTGTCTTCAATTCTGAAAATCAACATCTTGGAAAAATACAAAATTTCATTTTATTTACAAACACCCATATATGTTAAAAATGGAAAATAACAAAAAAAAAGAACTAAAGTGTTTTGCAGTTTGATGTCTTGAACATACCAGCAAAGGCCTCCTTGTGAACATTCACATTTATCTTCAACTGAGTAACCAAGCAGGTTGTGACCCAACCCCGGAGAACCTTGGCAATAACTCTGTTATTATTTCAAGAGAGGAGATTGAATCTCGAGATCCTAGCAAGTTGGCTTGTGTGAAAACAACACTCAACAGGTCTCCTAGAAAATTTCAAGCATTTTTTGCATAATCCATAGAATCTAACTCCATAATAAGTTGATTCCTTCTAAATATGGTTGAATTAGGTCTCTTGTGGAATTAGAAACCTTGATTCGAGTTGTTGGGTTGAAATCTCATTTTTAGTTAGTGCACCTTGGGAACATTTCGGTCTGACATGTGCCAAAATGTTCTTGGTGCTATGCAAGTGAAGAAAGGTCTCCAATAGTATTTACCTAGACAACTAGAGCTGATGGAGCTAATGGTTTGGTCCCACGACAAACGGTTTGAAAGTTGTACCATTGAGCAACTTTCAACTGAGAAACAATGACACTTTTTGCACCAACTGAGATCCAGTCACCAAATTGAATCTGATTTGAATCTCCCAAAACCAATCCACATGCTTGTATGCCTTCCCAAGATGGTCCTTTTTCACTTCATAGATCTTTGATATCTCTCATGAGGTCCAAGATATGCATCTCCAAAAATTGCTGCCAAATTTGGCTTAGTGCACCTTGGGAACACTTCGGTCTGATATGGGCCAGAATGTTCTTGGTTTTATGTCAGTGAAGAAATGTCTCCCCTAGAATTTATCTAGCCAAATGGAGCTGATGAAGCTGACGGTTTGGTCCCATGATGAATGGTTTTAAACTTGCACCATTGAGCAACTTTAAACTGAGCAATAATGTCACTTTTTGCACTAACTGAGATCTGGTCACCAAATGGAATCAAAGTGGAATATCCCAAAATCAAGCCATATTCTTGTAGGCCTTCCCAAGATGGTCCTTGGGCACTTCACGGATCTTTGATATCTCTCACGAGGTTTGAGATATGGATCTCCAAAAATTGCTGCCAAATTTGGCTTAGTGAACCTTGGGAACACTTCAGTCCGACATGCGCTGGAACATTCTTGGTGCTACATGAGTGAAGAAATGTCTCCCCTAGAATTCACCCAACCAACTGGAGCCAATGGAGAGGATGGTTTGGTCCCACGATGAATGGTTTGAAAGATGCACCATTGAGAAACTTTCAACTGAGCAACAATGACACTTTTTGCACCAAACAAGATCTGGTCGCCAAATGGAATCAGAGTGGAATCTCCCATAACTGAGAAATGTTCTTGTAGTCCTTCCCAAGATGGTCCTTATGCACTTCATGGATCTTTGATATCTCTCACGAGGTCCGAGATATGGATCTCCAAACATTTCTGCCAAATTTGGCTTAGTGCACCTTGGGAACACTTCGGTCCGACATGTGCCAGAACATTCTTGGTTCTATGTGAGAAAAGAAAGGTCTCCCCTAGAATTTACCCATCTAAATGGAGTCGATGGAGCTGATGGTTTGGTCCCATGACGAATGGTTTGAAAGATGCACTATTGGGAAACTTTCAACTAAGCAACAATGACACTTTTTGCACCAACCGAGATCTAGTTGCCAAATGGAATCAGAGTGGAATATCCTATAATTGAGCCACATGCTTGTAGACCTTCCCAAGATGGTCCTTGTGCACTTCATAGATCTTTGATATATCTCATGAGGTCTGAGATATTGATCTCCAAAAATCACTGCCAAATTTGGCTTAGTGCACCTTGGGAACACTTTGGTCTGACATGCGCCAAAATGTTCTTGGTGCTACATGAGAAAATAAATTCCTCCCCTAGTGTTTACCAAGCCAAATGGAGCTGATGGAGCTAATGGTTTGATCCCACGCCAAACAGTTTGAAAGATGCACCATTGAGCAACTTTCAACTAAGCAACAATGATACTTTTTGCACCAACCGAGATCTGGTCGAAAAATGGAATTAGAGTGGAATCTTTCAGAATAGAGATACATTCTTGTAGGCCTTTCCAATATGGTCCTTTTTCACTTCATGGATATTTAATATCTCTCACGAGGTCCGAGATATGGATCTCCAAAAATTGCTGCCAAATTTGGCTTAGTGCACCTTGGGAACACTTCGGTCTGACATGCGCTAGAACATTCTTGGTGTTACGTGAGTGAAGAAAGGTATCCCCTAGAATTTATCCTTCCAAATAGAGCTGATGGAGCTGACGGTTTGGTCCCATGATGAACGGTTTGAAAGATGCACCATTGAGAAAATTTCAGCTGAGCAACAATGACACTTTTTGCACCAACCAAGATTTGGTTTCCAAATGGAATCAGAGTTGAATCTCCCAGAACCAATCTACATGATTGTAGGCCTTTCCAATATAGTCCTTGTGAACTTCATGGATCTTTGATATCTCTTAGGAGGTCCGAGATATGGATCTCCAAAAAGCGCTGCCAAATTTGGCTTAGTGCACCTTGCGAACACTTTGGTTCGACATGCGCTTGAAAGTTATTGGTGCTACGCGAGAAAAGAAAGGTCTCTTCTAGAATTTACCTGACCAAATGGAGATGATGGTTCCATCCCATGATGAATGATTATTGATTCTCTTGAATTCGTAGTGGTATGTGACTGGCAGAGAAGCATAGAATAGATGCTTGATTCCCCATAACTTTTGATGGGTATTGTTTCAAGAACCAAAAATGGATAAATGATATTCTCTCATGTGCTCCAAGGTATCCTAAGTGTTATATTGGTCAAGTTCAAGGTTTGATGGCTACTTCCTTCATTAAGTGCCCTAACTGGCCCTTTTAAGAGAAAGTGAGGATTCCTAAGTTATAGAGTTGTCTAATGTTTCAAGACTTGTCATTTTGGGAAAAGTGCTGCCCAAACTAGTACTCTTTGATCATAAAATTAATTTCCAAGGACCTTTGGGATATTTTGAAGTAAAACTAGAAAAGGTGCTCTATACGGATGAATTTTTCATGTAATTCTGTGACTTTTTGAAATTGTGCAGATCTATACTTTACTACTTTGAAAACATTCAACAAAGCCTTATATTTTATTGTACAAGAATTTATAAGAAATCTTATCTAACACATTTGAAATAAAGCCTTGATAATTTTTTTTTCAAATATTTGCATTCTTGCATGTATTTCATCATTATACAAGTTTGATTATATCAATTTTATCAAAAGTCTGAGATATAGAATTTCAAAATCTTAGATACGAAACTAAATATATCAAAATTTTAAGTGTCATTTCTGCTCCTAAAGTGCATAAGTTTAACACATGGTACTCGATGACATCTACATTCCAATCCCTGCATTCAGAAGGCACAAGAAAAAAATAAGTTTATAGGTCAAGCCAAAAAGATTATGTATTTATAAGTAACTAAACGAGCCAACGAACATGAATAGCCAATGCATAGTGAAGTTTACCGTTATAAAATATCTGGGCTAATCAAATGCACACCTCAATCTCCTATATCTATCATATATGTCTCCAACTGCACTTACACTCCACATACAAAACCAATTTTATTGGACAAGTTTAAAGTATAAAACTACAATGAACATGTATTGAACGTAACCATAATCAACATGGAAAACCTTGCAGTGAGTTGCACTTACCTACTGAAGTTTTCTGAAAGGGTCATCTCTCTGCTTGACGGTATTCAATATTGCTTCATGATCAGCAGTACTAATAGTCCAAATTTCCTTTGTCTTTAGTTTTCCTTGATGTTTCAACAACTTAACATTGGCTGCTATAACAAGGTGTTAATATATGACAATGGTTTTGTGCTTCTCGTAGTCTTAAAATGTGGGAATACCATTATTTCTAATCATGTATGTGCGCAACCATGTTCCCGCAAAACAATCTGATCATGTTGGATATGTGAATATATCATCATTTGTCGTCGGTTGTGCAAGTTTCTGCTTTCCTCGTACACAACCTCCTAACCAATAATATGATCACTCATCATTCTCCTGTGGTGCAACCTGTATGCACCCTAAAATGGTCGCCTAGACTTTGGGCCCTATTTTATCAATTTATCAATTTCCTGAATCAATGCTTTGCAATATTTTCAATTCAAATCAATTTCCTTGATCAAATTGTAATTAAGTCAATTATTTCAATATTTCCTAAGGTTTGATCATTTTTATTTAATTAAAAGATTTAATCTCCCTTTTAATTAAATAAAATTCATCTTATTTAATTAAATTAAATTTCTCCCTTTTAATTAAATAAAATTCCTCTTATTTAATTAAATTAAATTCCTCCCATTTAATTAAATAAAATTCTTCTAATTTATTTAATTAAAAGAAAACCCCTCTTTTAATTAAATTGTAGTATGAGGAATTCTTCAATTTGTTGGGAGCAAGCTCAAACATAAAACGTTAGCGGGTTAGCACATATAATCAATTAAAAATCATATGGAAGAGCAAGCAAGCAACAAAGAACACCAAATAACATCAGATTAAGCTAAAACAAGTAAGCACCCTATTTAACTTGTTTGATTTGCTCATTTTGATAGGATGTCGGTGTGCTCTCTCAAACACACAAAATGCAATGGATCCCAATTCAAGATTGTAAATAATGAAGGAATTCAAGAACTAGTATAAGGAACTAGTCTCAAATCCTTCAAAAGGATGATATTCTAAACTATGAAAATGATATGCATGATGCAAGAAACTATGATTCATTTACCAAATTCAAGCCTAGCATGTGATTTCTATGTGAATTAAAAAAGAAAACTATAAGCATGAACCTAGCTATGAAATTCTAAAACAATTCTAGCATGATAACAATGCAAATTGAGAGATAAAAATATGAGAGGAGAAGGCCTCTATTTATAGAGTTTTTGGAGAGAAGAAGAGGCTTGGATGAAGTGGAACCTATGTGGCATCCACATAAGAGCCACATAGGAGACACATATACTTGAAAAGATGGCCAATTTTGAGTCAAAATTGACATTAATATTGAGTATCTCAATATTTCAAAAGAGGATACAAAGTTGTAAGAGGGAATTAAAGAGGAATGGGTGCCCATTTCAGGGAGGATTTTCCCATGTGGCTGAGCATTCCATTAGCCTTAAAAAGATTAGGAGTCACCCATTAAGCATAGTTAAAGGATAGTTAGGTAGGGAAGTATACTTAGGAAATGAGGTGGTGGGAGTAGGGTAGGAATAGGGTAGGCTTTAGGGTAGGATTAGTAGGATCCTAGCTAGGGTTTAGATTATAATCCAAATTGAATTTGAATAAATCATGCTTTAGAAGAATTAGGAATATGGAGGATTTAATAAATATAAATTTATTAAAAGGGGATTTTGTGGAGGCAAATGTATTTAAATGAAATACATTAGAGTAGTATTTAAACTATTGATAAATGAAACTATTTAATTGATTGAATTAAATAGTTAGAGGAATAAGAGAGAAAATAATATTAATATTAATATTAATATTTTTGGATGTCTACATTTTGCCCCTCTTTGGCGTGGCATTGGAAGTGACATTTCGTCAAAGACAAGAAAATGAGTTGCCCCAGAGGAAGAGGGTTTCTAGGAGTCGTGCTGAAGCAACGACTGTACGAGGTTGTACCCCCTCAATTAAAGAATACAATGAAGACAATGTTGTGGGATTTTCTCGAAAAAGGACGCAACAAGAGAGAAGAAAGGAAGGAGGGAATAAATAGAAGCCTTCTAAAATGCAATTAAGAATGCAACTAAGAATGTAAATGCAAATGAAATTAAATGCAGCTAATGAGCATTAGGGATCCATTTATGTGAAAAATATTGAGAGCACATCCGATTTTGATATTGCAATAGGAGGTATGCATCAAGTGTTAGAAAATACAGATGACAAGATTCATTTGCATGGACTAGATGCTCAAACAAAAGCACACTACAAAAGATGCATGTATTAGTAGCGACCAGTCACAATGCACCAAGACATAGCATATCAATGTAGTGGTGAGTAGGTTTTAACCGACAAAAAAAATATAAAATCAATAAAGAAGGCCTCATGACCAAGCAGTCATTCAGTCCAAAGTTCTTGCCATGAACAAGATTGATGTGATGAAGGATTTGATAAGTCGACGCCGGAAGGATGCATCCTGATGGGCAAAGATTGGATTTGATTTGATAAAAAAGATTCACTGGAAAAAGCTGTGAATAGGATGGAGAGCAAGGACAATCAATCACAAAATTGATTTGGTGAAAAATAGTGTCGCAATCGCATGAGTCGAAATGTGTGTTGAAAATGAAGACTTGGAATGAATCGGAAAGAACGAAGTGTTTATTACATGATTTTTGAGAATATTTGATGTTTTGGGAATTTTGGGAATTTTTTGGATTTTTCACAATTTTTTAATGTTTTTGAGATTTTATGTGTATTTCAGCTGTACAACAATAGGATGATATATACAAAAATATACACGGGGGGGGGGGGAATTTTTGGGGCAAATGGGGGCTATAAGAGGGGCTGGGGTAGTTAAAGAAGGTCATTTGTGAATAGTGAATAGTAAAATCTGAGCTCTGGAGTGAAATGATGGCTGACAAGAGGATTAAGGGGCAGTTGGGAGAGCGCGTGTGCACATATGGGAGGCCCGTCGAGCAACTGATACCAGTGAGTGAGCTATCCGAGACCTCACATTTATTGTTATTGAAGTTATTTAATTCTTTGGGGGGTAAATGGGGCATTAATGAGGGGAATTTTGCATTTCAGACTAGAGACGTCGGTTCTCGAACCAACGTCTGTGAGGATGCTGATCCCTGGATCGAAATCTTCACAGACATCGATCCCTGGATCAACTTCTTCGGAGGTGATGGTGCTAGACCGACGTCTTTGAAGACATCAGACCCAGACCTACATCATCAAATATGGCGGTCTTTAGAAAGCACGTTGGAGACACCGATGTATGAACCAGCATTTCCAGCTGAACTGACGTCTGCGCCTAAAAGGGAAAATTCCAAGAGGGATGGAAATGGAGGGACCTGGTGGGGGTCGGTGATGGGTTGGCATAAGACCTAGGGACAAGATGCCCCACTTTGGAAAGGGTTAGAATAGGACTAGAAGAAAATGTGACTGACATGGTGGATTTCTAAAATTCTTGCAGGAGCAGTTCCCACCATTGGGATCGCGAGAGCATTGGCCTCCTACCATGGAGTTGGAGTCCTAGCTGACGGAGGATGACTAGGGCCTATTAGCTATATTTGGGTTGGACTATGTTCCTTTTTGGCCTTAGCTATGGGTGCACAATGGGTTGATGACCGCCCTGATCGAGCGGTGGCATAGTGACACCACCACCTTTCACTTGCCTACTAGAGAGGCGACCATTACTTTGGAGGACGTCTGGAAGACTCTGTAGATACCTATCTGAGGGGTGATTCCATGATACTGGTTGGAGGATAGTGATCACTATATGGAGATTTATTTTAGGAAGCTAATGAGGCGGATTCCTACATACCAGACCTAGATGCCCTGGCATCCAGCAGTTGACAAGAGACTGCAGTGGATAGCTCCGTATATTGTAGGATTGATCGGGTGACACATGTTAGCAGATCTGGTGGGACATGGCTTTGGAATGGGATGGTCATGGATGCTAGCACAGATGCTGGAGGAGGGGACCTCTTATTGCTGGGGGTATGTTGTCCTAGGACAGCTATACCATGATCTACACATGGTTGCATACCGCGAGGCATGCAACATGGGTACCGGGGTGACCTTGATGTTAGTGTGGGCTTGGGAGCACATTGTAGTGTTCCAACCTATGAGAGTTAGGGAGTCACGAGATCCTGGGGAGCCTTATGCCTACAGATATAGGCTTCCCTTGAGATAAACCTCCGTCGGCCAAACTGGATATTGGCGATGACTTTTAGACGAGGTACATGTTTTCTGTTGGACCCCATACAGGCTATGCAAGCCATGGGGGGCTATGCACTGGGAAACAAGAGTGGAGGATGAATTTGAGGATTTTATATACCTTTCATATGTTCAAACTAATTGGTTTCTACTGGGGAGGACCATCCACTAGATAGAGAGGTACAGACCATCCAGGGTCATGTGGCAATTTGGGCTGCAGCAGGGAGTGGTGGTAGATGATGCCTTAAATCCTCATGTCACCAGGGAGGTAGGAACATGGGGGAGGTACACGAATGCTCTCATAGTGAGGGAATCCTAGAGGTATATGGTACAGTTTGACTTTATGGCATGGCTAGACATCACAGATGCAGGGATGAACCCAGAGTACGCAGCATGGTGGGCTGCACACACACCAGTGAGACTGACAGACCTAGCTCAGGTGGTTGCTCATGAGCAGCTGACAAGGGACCTAGATGTGGACGATGGTATAGATATCGGGGATTCCCTAGAGACCTCAAAAGAAAGTAAGAGGAGGAGGCCGCAGAGATGAGTGAGACCTCAGACAGAGGCAAAGGTACAGGATCAGGGGACATAGGGGCCCCCACTAGAACATGTACAAGATCAGGCATAGGCACCACCAGTGCCACCACATGTACAAGATTGGGCATAGGCACCACTAGTGCCACCACAGGTACAGGGGCTATAGGGGCCACCCACAGGGTACGTATCACAAGAGACCTATGATACTGTCATCACAGAGTGAGATAGTCTTTAGACAAAGTGCACAAGATTGCAAGGTTTACTAGACATGGCAGTGGTGTCTGATTCGAGTCTGCATGCAAAGATTGCCTAGATACAGGGATTATTGACTGCAGAGACAACACAAGCTGATAGGGAAAAGGGTGCACTGGACACCTTATAGGGTCAGTGGAATCAGGAGAGTTTTTGGTGGTTTATCTGACATAGGATGCTAGAGAGCTGCATACCGAGATAAGTACTCTTACAGGCCAGTTGGATACCCTGACCCTGCAGATGGAGCAAGCTATGGAGTAGATTTCTACATTGACCTCAGAGAGGGATGCAACATTATGATGGGCGGAGGTGTACAGGGCTGAGCGTGACATCGCCAAGAAGGCAGCTGTAGTAGGTGGGGTTGGATAGGTGGTGGTTGAGGTGTTCGCAGCTCATAGAGATGTGAATAGGGCAAGTAGGGAGGCATCCCATTATAGAGTACTATATCATCAGCTAGTTTCTGAGGGATAGAGATGAGACTACTCAGAGATGTCACGTTCTTAGATCACAGTGTAGACTTCAGTGTCATAGGGATCAGTGGGGATGCCACCATGTCCACCACCAGGGCAGGGATGTGGGTCACCACAACCACCAGTATGATTTGTTAGAGGATCAGATGACACACAGTTTTTCATTTTTGAGATTATACATGTATATTGGCATCGAGGTGCACGTGATGTATTTTATTGACAGACATTGATATATATATGATTGATGAGGACTCTTATGATGGCTTATGATGTATGATCTTTATGATGTGTTGATGCATATGACTATATGATTACTGACATTTGATGCTTGCAGGATGTGATGCATATGGATGACCTGATTATGTATATATGATGTATGAATTAAGTAGGATGGATGATGCTTATATATATGATGTAGTGACGTGTGTGGATGCAGGATGTGATGTTTTTTTATGATGTATGTAACATATATGCTGATGTTTTATGAATATGTATAGGAATGCCAGATGAATGATGTTTCAACACAAGACTAAAATGAATCTAAATTTTGTAACAATGTGAAATGATAAAAAATGGATGAATGCAAGATGAACCTAAAATGGATGAACTATGCAAGATAATTAACTTAAAATGGATGAGCAATGCGAGATGATAAAATGAATCTAAAATGGATTTAACAATGCAAAATGAATCTAAAATGAATTTAACAATGCAAGATGACAAAATGGATTTAAAATGAATTAACAAAGCAAGATGATAAAATGAATCTAAAATGAATTAACAATGCAAGATGATAAAATGAATCTAAAATGAATTAACAATGCAAGCTAAATAATGGATTAATAATGCAAAATAATGACTCAAAAATGGATTAACAATGCAAGATAAATTATGGATTAATAATGCAAAGTTCTAAAATGATACTAATTATTAATGCAATTTAATAATGAACAATGTGACCTGAATGATGGATCTAATGCAATCTAATGAATCTAAGGAATCTAAAAGGATGAATAATGTAACTAAATCTTAATGATAGATGCAATAATGATACTAGAGGCAACAGACGAAATGAATACAATGGGTGCAAATGGGACTCACCTATATATATTTTTTGTGTGTGTCACAATCAACTAATAAACCAGACGGGTGGACTATGGAGGATCGGGTAGGGAATGTTAGCAGGACGATGACTCAGGATGTTAGCATGATGGAAGGAAGATGGAATGTGTCATGAATGTACAAGGATCAAACTAAGTGGAGTAATTACAAGCGATGAGTTACAACAATTACGTACAAAGGTTGCTGCTGAGATTTTGATTGGATCATTAGGTTTGTCTTGATGCACGTGATAGTTGCGTGTACTGATTGACTAGCTCAAGAGGAAAGATATAGCCTAAGAGAACCCAAAGATGATGATGATCTAGATTTAAGTTGACGAAAGGAAGGATACATCCTCAAGACTCATTTCCAAAAAGATGGGACTTACCAAGTTGATTTGTTCAAATGTGCACTACAAGAAAACTGTAGAACCAACGTAGGATCTTACAAGGAGAAACTCATGACACAAAAAATATATAGGACTGATGCTCAGGATTTTGGATAGTACAATGTATGGAAAATAATATACAAGATTATGTGCACAAAAGCTCAAAATATGAGATAGGTAGATCATTGCGGACTAGTGCGTATGATATGCGAACACCTAGGGAATATAGGAAATGCGGAGATTAGTGGAGATGTGGTGTTGGTGATGGAAGGAAATGAGATTTTGATAGATAATGGAATGGTCCATTATGTGTTATGCCTATTTCCAGGTTTTCATCACCCATACTTGTCCAAGGCGTCTGATTGCCAAGTTTTCACCACTGGACAAAAGTTTTTCTCTTTATTTTTCTTTTTGATTTCTTTGGATCTTTTTCGATTTTTGGTTTTTTTAATTTTTTTTTATTTTTTTGATATTGCCTAAGTGCCTATTTACCTGATTTTCACTGGGACAACCATTTTTTTCAGCTTCATTTTTTTTTCTTTTTAGTGATTTCTTCAGGATTGTTTTACATTGTTTTTGTGCTTTTTTCAGGACTTTTTTATACTTTTTATGGATTTTCTAAGATAACTGGAATGAACAACCAGCCCTCAGGCATAGAAGCACCTGAGATGAATGATGTTGATAGGATAATTCAATGGTTCTCCTTCTAGAGTAGAGAGTTGATATGCCCCAGAACCAAAGCATGCAGTGACAACATATGGACCTTGCCAGGTAACTTCAAACTTGCCTTTCTTTTCCCGATCAGCACCCACTTTCTAATTTTATTTTAGCACAAGGTCCCCTACCTGGAACTGGCATGGGTGGACCTTCTTGTTATAGTTCCTCTTGAGTCTATTATGGTAAACAATCAAGTGATCATAATCTTACTGGCACTTTTTATCTAGGAGATCTAGTTGTGTGAGTCGTGCTACCCGGTAATCTTCATCATCAATCAAGCCTCTTAGTGATACTCGGAGGGAGGGTAGTTCAACCTCAATTGGTAAGACTGCTTCAGCACCATAGACTAGGGAGTAGGAATTAGTGCCAGTAGGAGTATGGTAGGAGGTGCGATATGCCCAGAGGGTAGGATTGATCTGGAGATGCCATTCACGACCAGTATGATTGACAACTTTCTTGAAGATTTTGAGGATGGTTTTATTAGTTTCCTCAGCTTAGCCATTACCTTTCAGGAAATATGGACTGGAGAAACGGTGATGGATATGGAGGCGAGCACAAAGATCACTGATGGGTTGATTTTCAAATGGTGTACCATGATTTTTGAAGATGGTGGAGGGTATGCTAAAGCGGAAAATGATGTGATAGAGGATGAATTTGGATATTTGGACACCAGTAGTGAGTGTGAGTAGAATTTCTTCAACCCACTTTGTAAAGTACTCCATAACTGTGATTATGTACTTATGGCCTTCAGAAGAGAGGGGAGTAATCTTACCAACAAGGTCAAAACCCCAACAAGAGAAGGGTCAAGGAGGCGCAATAGATCTGAGGTCCTGAGTGGGAGCATGGATCAAATTAGCATGTTGTTGACAAGGTAAGCACTTTTTCATGAACTCACAAGCATCATATTCTATTGTAGGCCAATAGTACCCTATGCATAGAAGTTGCTTGGCTAGGACCATGCCACTCATGTGGGCACCACAGATTCTAGCATGTACCTCTTGTAAATCCTGGGTGGCTTCATTTTCATCTAGACATCTAGAGAGCACATTGTGATAACCTCGACGATAAAGGGTATTAGCTACGAGGGTGTATTGGGAAGCTCCGCGGATAAAGTTTTGGCATTGGTTTGCAGTAAGATGAGGAGATATGATACCATTTTGTAGGTAAGCTTGGATATCATGGTACCACGGGGACTGGGGACCAACCAAGACACATACACAATCTGATTGATCATTCTCATAAGTGGGAGCATGTAGTTGCTCAACTAAGAATTTGTATTGCATAGACTCATAGGGAATCTCAAGAAGGGAACCAATTGTGGCCATTGCATTAGCAGCCTTGTTCTGTAAATGTGGTACTTGTGTTATCTGTAAGTGGAGGAAGTGTTCTTTTAGCTTGTCAACCATCTGCTTATATGGTGTCAATTTGTCATCTTTGGTTTGATACTCATCCAAGACTTGTTTGATGATGAGTTTGGAGTTTCCAAAGACCTAGATATCTATGATGTTCCATTCTATGGCCATGCAGAGTCCTAAAATTAGTGCTTCATATTCTGCAATGTTTTTTGTGCAGGGAAATCCCAATTTGAATGCCATGGGGATGTAGTCACCTTGAGGTGTGACAAAAAGTATTCCTGCCCCTGTTCCATGAGCGGTGTAGGACCCATCAAAGTAGATTTTCCATGTTGGTTGTTCTTCTATCATGTACAAATTCTCATCTAGAAATTTTGTGACCAAAGGATATGCATCTACTAATGGTGCTTCGACTAGCTGATCGACAATGACTTGCCCTTTAATGGATTTTCTGTCGACATACTGAATATCAAATTCACTTAGCAACATAACCCATTTTTCCATTCAACCTATAATTGTAGTCCTCGAGAGTAGGTACTTGAGAGGATCCACCTTTGAAATGAGCTTGGTTGTGTGACTAAGCATGTAGTGGCAGATTTTTTGAGTGGTGAAGACCACTGCCAGACATGCTTTTTCCATAGGAGAATAATTGAGCTCATAACCCACTAAGGTTCGACAAATATAATAAATAGCACTTTCTTTGCCTTCATCATTTAATTCAGCAAGGAGTGCACCAGTGCTGTAGTAGTAGCAGAAATGTATAGGATGAGTGGTCGACTAGGTACAAGTGGTACCAAGATGGGTGGATTAGCCAAGTATTCTTTGATTTTGTCAAAACTCTTCTCACACTAAGGATCCCACTTGAATGTGTTATCTTCTCATAGGAGATGAGTGAATGGTTGGCACTTGTTTGCTAGTTGAGAAATGAAATGGCACATAGATTGTAGCTTTCCTTGGAGGCTATGTAGCTATCAGAGTATTTTTGGTGGAGGAATCTCTATGATAGCTTGTACTTTCATTGGATTGATTTCAATGCCTCATCTGGATACAATAAACCCTAGGATTTTCCCTGATGTGACTCCAAAGACACATTTCTTAGGGTTGAGAATTAAGTAGTAGTGCCCAATCCTGTCAAAGACACATTCCAGAACATCTAGGTGATCTTCCCTTTTTACTAATTTTGCAAAGATATCGTCCACATAGTCTTCAAGGATCTTGTGAATCATGTCGTGAAAAATGACAGTCATGGCTCTTTGATAGGTTGCCCCAGCATTCTTCAAGCTAAAAGGCATCATGTTATAGCAGAAGGTTCCCTAAGGGGTTGTGAATGTTGTCTTATGCTGATCTTCTTCTGCAATGTGGATCTAATTATATCTGAAAAAGTCATCCATGAGTGACAACATCTCATGTTCTGCTATGAGATCCACAATCATGTCTATGTTTGGCAAGGGGAAATCATCCTTGGGACATGCCTTATTGAGATCTTTGAAATCTATACATATCCTGATTGATTTATCAGGCTTAGAGATGGGCACCATATTAGAGATCCAGTCAGAATAGTCAATGGGGCAGATGATCTTGGCATGGAGTAATTTTTCTAGCTCTGCTTTTACAAGTAGTGCCACTTTAGGGTGCATCTTTCTGAGCTTTTGCTTGACCGGTTTGATGTTTGGGTCCACTGCTAGATGGTGAACCACCAAGTTGGGATCTAGTCCTTGCATGTGGGAGTAGGACCATGCAAACTTGTTGATGGATTCCTTTAATAAAGTGACAAGATCACTTTCTTCTACTTTAGTCAGAGATGCTGCTATGTATGTGATGGCAAGATTTTATTTGGTACCCAGGTTGATAGGTTTTGCTTCTTTAATGAGAATTGATAACTATTTAGGCCTATAATCTCGGATAAGAGGAAGAGGAGAATCTTCATCCTCTGGCACCTTAGAGAGGTTTTCACCAGGGGATACACCCTTTTATTTTACTTTTTTATGCTCAGATAGCACCCCAGACGGGTTTTCACTAGGGGATCGATTTTGCTATTTTTTATTTTTGTTTTCTGTGTCATTTTTGTGGCTAAAGTTCTCCTCTTCCCCAAATTATGCCTTTGGGTCCAGTTTGTAGACATATGCAGAGTCTTGCCCCCAGTCACTGCTTTACTCGATTGCTCCCATAAAGCTTAGGAGTGCATCCTCACTTTGGAACTCGTCAACATGTACGAAACTTGGTTGGTCCCATTATATGAGTTCAGGATAGCGGAGGGGAAGGTCAATGAAGAGGATGGAAAGTTGTTGTAGGAAAGCATTGCCCAGGAAGGTTTCATCATCGAAAACATCATCATAAGCTCTCACAACTTTCTCTGCTGGGATATCTTCGATGTAAACAATTTTGCCCAAGGATGGACAAGAGGAATAGTCGATGAACTTGTTGGTGCCCTCATTCATGTTAGAGCCCATACCAAGGCCCAGGTGCTTTTCTAGTTAGGTAGGTACAATGGGATCTTTCATTCCTTGCTCTTCATAACCAAGGCCACCTCCTTGGTAATTCCATTTTTCTGTCACCAGTTTGTGTGTTGTGGGGTACTTATCTTTGAAGTAATTGAGGCAACTTGTGTCCTTGGGAGGTGGATCTTTATATAGCCATTGGTTGATGTTTGGTGCCATTTCTTGGCCAGTCAAAGTACCTTTTGATATAAAAGAGGTAGAACCAAATTGTAGTGCCTTGGTTGTCTCTGATTCTATTTTTCTTAGATTAGGCTAGTGGCCTTGAGTGTGAGGATCAATTGGTAGTGCTCCAACTGTAAAGGCATCACATAAAGTGTGCTCACCACAACCTTTGTTCTTGATCTTGACCATGGATAAGCTGGAGGAAAGGATTGTTTCTGGTTCTGAATGGGTTCGAGATGAGCTGGTGACAGAGGTGCCAATATCAATCTTGGGACAGTGTTTGGAATGTGGAAAGGATGTCTCCAATGCATTGCAGTATATAAAGGGCTTGGGATCTGCACGGATGGTGATCTCAGTGCCTTTATATGGGAATTTGATGCACTAATGGTAGGTGGATGGGATGTCTTACATAGAATGAATCCATGGGTGTCTGAGGAGGATGTTAAAGGGAAGGTCAAGATCAACAACATGACATAATGTATATTGAATGACTGGGCGCACTTGAATGGGAAATGATATGGTGCCTTCAGAAGTACATTCTAGATTATCATATGCTTTTATTGTGATGACATCATTTGTCATATCAGCCTCAGTGCAACCCAATTGTTTTATGAATTTTAGAGTGCACAAATTTAGGGCCGATCCATTATCTATCATGACCCATTTGATGGCAAAATCTTTAACCATGACAACAATACAGAGTGGGAGATTATGATCAGTTTCTTTAGAGGGTATGTTTTTTGGTCTAAAGGAAACTCCACAAGATGCAGATAGGTGTCTGACAAGGTTTTGGAATTCAGTGAGGTTGATGTCGCTGGGAACATGGGATTCTTGCAAAGCTTTATTAAGGATCTCTTGATAAGTGGGTGATGTGCGGAGAAGATCCAGGATGGAAATTTGGGCTGGGGTATTCCCTAGGTGCTCCAAAATGTTGTATTGGGTCCCAGCAAATGGGGCAGGACTGGCACCTATGACAGTTATCCTACCTCTACGAGTGGTGATGGCGCATTGGTTATCGGCACCCTTGACATGGATGACATTGACAGAGGCCTGGCCTTGGTATATTGAGCCGATGAGATTATCGTAGTTTATATATGCATTTGTATAATCTTTTCTATCGGCATTTTCCGCTTGTTTACCCTTTCCCTGATAAGAGGACTAAGTAGGATTGCATGGGCCTGTATCGAAAGTGTGTTTAGGGAATGCATTTTGATAAATTTTAAGGTCTACATTTGGCGATGATTGGATAGGAGAATCCACTTCGATCTCCTTGCATTCAATGAGATCCTAGATATAGTGTTTCAGCTTCATGCATTTGAGAGTGGTGTGTCCCTTAACACAGTGGTATTCATAGTACTCGTTGTCTTTATACCAAGCTGGATTAGGAGTTGAGTCATTAAATGGCTGTGTTTTAGGATACACAACTTGGTTAGCTTGGACCAGCTTGTGGAAGATGAAATCTATAGGTTCACCCAAAGGGGTAAATGTGCATTATGGTGCATTCGAAGTGCAAGGTCTTTGTTGTCCCTGCGGGACTGATATAGCATTTGTCTGATTCATAGGACCCTGATAGTTGTGTTGATACGATGTCCCTAGAGGGGGATAGATAGGCACGCCTTAAGGGCATATGTTTTGTTGGTAAGTTGGCTAGGAATACATGAGATTGGTCTATTGATACATGGGAGGAGGTTGAGGGTACATTGGTGGTGTTTTCTGATAAGTCTGGGTAGGTGCATTAGGAATAGCTACCACAACTTGAACATGTTTAGTGTTAGTGGCTCCATCTATTATCGTGTTTTTGTTCTTGTTCTAGTATCATGATTGATCATTGTTATATTTTTTAGGCTGGGATTCTTTGTAGTGTTTAATGGTACCTTCTTCTACGAGACCTTGTTCAAGGTCCATACCCTTGATTCTGATATCGTGATAAGTTTGTATATAGTTCATGCACATGTGATAGGAAAGCTTAGGATGAAGGTTGTTAATGAAGATTTTGATAATATGCTTCTCTAGGGGTTGGTAAGACAACCTAGTAGTAAGCCCTTGCCAGCACTGAAGATAATCAGCTAGGCTTTCTCCTTTCTTTTGTTTGGAATTGCATAGGTCAAGGAGTGAAAGTTCATTTTTGACATTATGTGCGTATTGGGGCACAAAATTTTCAGGTACTTCTGTGAAAGTAGAGTCTATGCCATAAGGGATTTTGTAGAACCATTCAAGAGTGGTACCTCCCAAGCTTTTGGGAAATAGTCTCATGAGGAAGCTATCGCTATAGGCCACTTCTTGACAGGCCATGTAGAATTCTTTCACGTGACTCACAGGATCACCCTTCCCCCGATATTTATCAAATTTTGGGGTCTCAAAGTTCTTGGGGAAGGGTATGGCGGTGATAGATTGATCAAATTGATAAGGAAATACTTCCTCAAACTTGAATGTTTTAGCTTCTATCCCAGCTTTTAGCTCTTTGAGAGCATTCTTCATTTCCTCCCATTCATGATTGATTTGCGGGGGAGGATTGTTGATTGTGATTGCAGGATTTCCTTGAACCTGATATGGATCGAAGGGTGAAAATGGAGGATTCTGTGGGGGATATTGTGGTGTTTGGTATGATGGTTGTTGGTCAACGTATATGGGTTGTTGTGGTGGAAGATATGGTGTAGGGGAATATTCCAGTGGAGGAGGTGGCGGTGCTTGATAAGATTGTTGCAACTGTTGGAAATAGGCTTGTATTTGTTGCAGCATTGGATAGGTGGGATGAACCTGTTGCACACCTGTATAGGATGGAGGATAAGTGTTTTACGGCAGAATGCCCCCAGTGAGAACTTGTTGTGGAGGGGGAATTGTTTGTGATGTAGCAGAAGATGGCATGGCTATGTAATTGGCAGAATGAGTTTGTTGTTGTTGCACGGGTTTGATAAAAGGATTATCAAGTTGTTGCAGTGGTTGTGCCATGAGGGGATTGGCCCCCTGCGTTTGTGGTTGTAGCTGCTATGTAGTTTGGATAGTGGGTTGTGTAGCTGTGAAGGGGTTGATTGGTTGTTGTTGCGCTTGAGATGTGAATGGATTGGTGATTTGCTACTGTTGGGTAGGTTTCTATTGTTGCTTTTTGGTAGGTTGTTGTTGCTATTGTTGTTGGATAGGTTGCTGTTGTTGTTGCTATTGGATAGGTTGGATGGGAATTTGGGGTATGATGAAGGGATTCATGGATGGTTACAGTATGGGGGGATTTTGGTTGAACAATGTTTAAGGTAGGACTGTTGGCATTCATTGTGATTGCGTTGTTGGTGGAGCGAGAAAAGTGGACCCTTGCCAAAAGAAGGGTTGGTTATAGGCGTTGGTAGGCGGTATGCCTGTGGTGAAGAAAGGCAAGATATGCATGGAGACTTGGGTGCTTTGATGTTGCAAACTGGTTGTAGCACTTTGAATGGGTTGAGTAGGAATGGGTGGAATGGTGGTTTGCTGTGTGCTAACTAGTGGTGGTGGAAAGTTTGCAACAAATGTTGGGATTGCTTGCGAAAGATGAGCAACTGTGGCTTGTGGAGGTGCTTGAATAGTGAAAGTGGGTATTTCTTGTGCTGCTGATGTGGCAACAGAAGGCAGGGCTCCTGAGGTAGGTGTGGGTGTTGTGTGCATGATGGAAGGTGGAATGGAGGGATGAACTACTTGCGCGAGAAGAGTTCCCACTTGTAGGGATCATTGAAGTGGATCAAAAACTTCATTTCTAGTGGGATAAGGATGTTCCCCTGGAAGTGCCATGGGTCATGTGACAAGTGTGGGTATAATCCAAGGTGGAATTTGAAGTCATTATTATTGGATGTCCAAGAGTACCTGGTTATTATTGCATCCACTCATGGCGTTTACCATGTAGACAAGCACTGGATGGTTGATAAATGTTTCCACGGTACTTAGAGTGGGAGTTTCATTAGTGTCTACCCAAATATGTTCAATTTGATCATTGGGCTAAGGTGCATAAGTAACCATGACATTGGTATTGTCAGTTGTAGGATTAGATGAGCTAGCGGATAGATTAGGATCCATGTTCTTCCTCTTCTTAGTGGCTCATGTGATAGGTGGCATGAAATGACTATCCTAAAGGAATATGAGATGCAAGATGTATGCAAGGATGCACCTAGGAAACTAAGGATGATGATACTAGGATTAGGATGTGCTTAAGATGATGGATGCGCTTCTACGGATTAAGGATGACTTGATGTATGCAAGGATCAAGGGTTTATTTCCCTAGTGTAGGATCAAGTGGATATGATTGTCTTCCTAAGACAGACTTGTGGTCTTCGGCGGATGAGATTCTTTGCTAATGTGAACCAACCTTTTGATCAAGGTGATGAGGTTGCAAAAAGAAAAAGGGGATTATCCTAAAACAATGCTTAGTTTAATGACATTCAAGGATGGGGTTTGATTAAGATGTAGGTTTTTAGCAGCTCAAAAGGGTATGCAATACTAAGTGAGGGGTGTGATCAAGGATGCTTTGGATGATGATTAGGATGATGCTAGGCTGATTAGGATTGATGTGATTAATGCAAGATCATGCTAGGATGAGTGTGTGATGTGTTCCTAAAGATGACAACCTAAGTGAGGTCCTAAAATGCAAGCTAAGTGAGCTTAAGAAGAGGAGGGACTTGTGTTTGTTGTGGTAAACCGACTAGTCATATTGTTCAACTCCAACAAAAGTTGAGTTTAGACGATATTTTCCCGTGAAATGAGGAACCTTATTGTTATAGATCACTTTTTCAAATTGTTCTCATTTATGGATTTCTTGCTTGATGGAATCGATAATGTGTTGGTACTTGGTAGCCTCTCAGGTTGTGTTTTTCTGTTCTCTTTACATGGGTGGTAACAAAGTTTTCACCTTCTTATGCTTCTTGGAATCGGTCATGTCCTATAAGTAGATTTGATCTTGGATGAATAGTTGGAGGTTTTTAGGACATATCTCATGAAAGAACAAATTTTTGCAAAAGGATGTTGTCTTGATAATCTGGCAAAAGCTTGATCTTGTTCTGATTTCTCAATAGATTTGTTCCATGGCAAGAACTAATTTCAACATAATCAAACTGGAAAATAACAAGCATGTGTCTTAAAACAATCTTACAAGGGACAAAGCAACCTTGAAGGATACAAGCACGTGACAAACTTGAATGTTGGATACTGTCTGTGTTTTGGACTTGTCAATGTTCTTCAAGTACTTCAAGCACAAAATCTACCTAAGGAATTGGCATATAATGAAAATACTTTCTCGTAAGCTTAGGCACACACACAAGAGCTAATCAGAATATAGCCATCACCAAGCACGCAATGGCTCCAGTCATGACGTCATATTATCTAGTTCCAAATGCTCAGAGTGGCACGAATGTATGAGTGATATTGGGGAAGTTACTATCTTCCTTGCACAAGAATTATCACCTTTCGGGGGTGTTTCAGGTAGCTTCTAAGCCTAGAGTGTTTATTATGGTTCTCTGTTGGATTGTATCCTCTATGTCCACACAAGCATGATTCAGGCGTATAGCCCCATAGAGCGTCTTGACAAAAGTGGTCACGTAAATGTGATTGAGACCGCGAAGCCGCACTTATGTTAGATGAGAGCTGAGTATAAGCTCAAATGCCAATCGACTCCTAAGGTTTTAACCCCAAAGATTAAATTTGATTAACATGAGTTAGAGTGGTGTCACTTACACCTTGTTCTCATGTGGGTCATTCCTGGGAGATTTTTTCCTCAACTGACAGGCCCATCTAAAGGATTCATATTAACTTGGATTGGTGACAAAAAGGAGCCTGGATTTCTGATTTTCCCACAAAGGGGAAAAGAGCATACTCTCCTATCCAGTATCATTTTCTCCATAAGTACGCAAGACACGCTTTGTTATTTCCAAAAGATTTGATTGTTTAACACTAAGTAAGTCTATCTAGGTTTTTGATCTTCCTGAAAGGGAAGAGAGCATAATCCCCTAACACTCACTTAGGATTAGACAAAAAAAATCTAACTAATTAGTCTAGGTGCCTAAAAAATATTAATGCAAACACGATCATTTGGTCGATGTAGATCCGAGGCAACCTGTAAGACAAATGTGAGTAGTTTTGAGTTTGTGTCTTTAACAAGTGGTGTTGCAAAACAATTAGTTAGTAGTCTATGAATATTGATCTTTGATAAGCGTTATTAGCACAAGAACCACTTAACAATTGTTAGTATATGATAAATCCAACTTAAACAAAGTGCAGACATCGGTTCAGGGTGCAGATGTCGATTATGGTTTTTGCCTAAAAATAACAGTAAACAAAAAATAGACTAAAAACACAAAAAAACCAGAAAGATGTTATACCAGTTGAAGACGCCGGTTTATAGAGTGCAGATGCCGGTTAAGCGCAGATGCCAATTTGTGAATCACAGATGTTGGTTCATGAACCGGTGTTTACGAGGTCGGCGATGTACCTAAAAACACAAAAAGATAGCAAATAAGGTTACTTTTCTTCTTCTTAGTCTTTAGTTTGATCAAATTTAGCCATTTTGAGAGTATAAAAACAACTAAAAGCTAGTGTCCTTTAAACCATTATCAAGATTTATTCTCCTTAATGAAAATTTGGCATAATTTCTGCTTGTAAAATGAGTCTTTGCTAAAAAATAGAATGGTAAGATGCCTAAAATCAGTAGGAAAACCAGAAATCTTGATAAACCAAAAAGTTGTGTTTTGTAAACTGTCAAACTAGCTCTTCTAGGCAGAGACGCTAGTGCAGAATGGAGACACTGGTTCAGCGCAGACACCAAATGATAGTTCAGGTAGAATCGGTGTTTGCGCAGATGCCTCTGCGTAAAACTCAGACGTGGATCTGCATGCTTGGCAAAATTTTAAGAAAATGAAGACAAGAAGTTAGAAATTTAGGGGCGTGGGTCCCACTAGGCATGCTAGAATGTAGTATGAGGAATTCTTCAATCTGTTGGGAGCAAGCTCAAACATAAAATGTTAGTGGGTTAGCACATATAATCAATTAAAAATCATATGGAAGAGCAAGCAAGCAACAAAGAACACCAAACAACATTAGATTAAGCTAAAACAAGTAAGCACCCTATTTAACTTGTTTGATTTTCTTGTTTTGATAGGATGTAGGTGTGCTCTCTCAAACACCAAAATCTCTCAAACACAAAAAATGCAATGGATCCCAATGCAAGATTGTAAATAATGAAGGAATTCAAGAACTAGTATAAGGAACTAGTCTCAAATCCTTCAAAAGGATGATATTCTAAACTATGAAAATGATATGCATGATGCAAGAAACTATGATTCATTTACCA
>MU226451.1:589254-605468 GCA_018584345.1 Thuja plicata
AAGTAAAGAGACAACAGTTGAGAAGAGTAAAATTGCACCGTATTTCATTTATGTAATCCAACTTGTTGATACATGAAAAGTTTACACAGCTTTAACAGATAAACAAGAACCAGAATATCTGAGTTCTGTTGTATATTATCTCTTCTTTAAAAATGTTCCAAAAAGATCAAAGACCTCTAAAAGATCAAAGACTTGTAATTATCAAGAGACCGTTTCTATAACAAAATTTTACATACATATATGTTTGAGACCACCTTGGAATCCCTAAGGATGCAACAAGCTTCGGATAGTCTCAAAACCCTAACCCTAAAGATGTGAGATGACTGAGTCAAAAAGGTGGAATCTGATATGTCTTTATTCTTCTCCCAACCTTGCGACTGCAATCTAATTTGTAGGTGGCCGCTGGTGTAGTTATTGTAAAGTCCTGGCACTTGTTCTCGCCTGCTCACCTACATTTCCTTTTGAAATAACTGTCCATCAAGTCCATGAACAGTGTAGCAACATGTTTGCAAGCTCTTGAATCTCTATTTGAATGATATATCTAAGCACAACTCTCTGTACTTCTTAAAATTTCAATCACCTTAGAACACTGTAACAGCTCAGAATATCACTTTTGCTGAAACAATATTTTAACCCTGAAATCATAAACTCGGTGAATAGGAATGAGTGCACGATCCTCTGTTTATAGCCATAGGATTCAGAGTACATGGATCAAAGCTCAGAAATGTTAGTTCTGCCATTAATTTGAGATGCCATGAAACGTTCAAAAACCTAGCCGTAGTCGCGCGAGGTGACAGGAAATCAAATTTAAATCCTGAGAATTTTTGGCGCAATCATCAAATGGTTAAGATAGCTGACATGGCACTCTGTGATTCGTCCTCTGTCATACATCTCAGCTACCTTCTGTTCATAGTAATAAAAAATTCTTATATCTGATTGGCCACCGGGTGATCTCCTCTATCACATCCTCCACTTGGCACCGCTTTATGGATCCTGTTATCAAGCAACCTCACGACCTCATTAAGTCTCTTTGTCGCGAGCACATCATCTCAAGCATGGTTTACTCTTCAGACTTGGCGACAATGTAATTCCTTTACCCTCAGCAAACCCAAGTCTCTCGAGCGATCAGGCGACTATGCAAAAATCTAAGTCGCGGGGAGTTAACCTTAACTCAGCTTTGTTCATCAGACTTCACGACAAACCCTTGTTTTTTAACTTTTCATGGTAATCGCCAAGTCGCTGGATGCTCATTTCTCTTTTCAAGACTTCACGACAACACTTAGTCGCTGAGTCGGGTGATAAGCTTAACATAATATTTTACTGAAAAGGTACCCTTTCTCTGTTTATAGTGACCTCGCGACATAACTTAATCGCTTAGTCAGAAGGACTTTCTCCCTGGGGCACTTTTATCACCAGACTACGCGACCACCATCAGATCTCTTCATTTCTTCATCGCACGACTGTCTTTTAATCGCTATACAATTTCATATACCCTTAAAATATCAGGAGACTTCGCGACTGAGGGCAAACATACCTTAGTCTCCTTATCGCTTGATCCTCTTCCATCTTCTAGCGATCACCCGACAACCATTAGCTCTGTGACAGATGTCATCTTTTCTTTCGTCCTCTTTATGCACACTGGGAATCTGACTCACCGCCCCTGATCTGGCGACATCCCGACTGAGGGAAATCACATAACATGAAACTGTTAGTCGCATGGTCATGACTGTTATCCACTAACCACTAATTATCATGAGACCATGCAACTGTAGGAAAAGCCTAACTGTTTGACCAAGCAGATCCAGCGATAATGCAACATGAAGAAAGCGCAAGGTCGGGAGACATTTCTTTGACTGGCCATTTCTTCTCGCGATCACCCGACTGAAGGTGGGTCCCGTTCCTTTTAAATCTTATAACATGAAGTTCAAGCGACAACCCGACCAAAGAAAGATCGCTAAGTCTTGAGACATAGATGGAATATTCTGTTTCTTATCAAGACTACGCGACACAAAGGAAAAACTAAGTCGGGAGAAGCTTTGGCATATTCGGTCTGGGTTAAGCGATCAAGCGACCTGACTTAGAGAACATGCCTTAAGTGACTGAAAAAGGTAATGACAAAACATAAGACATGGCAAAGGGTTTAAACATGCATCGTTTAACACCAGGCTGCTAGGGTTTTTTCAGGGTTTTGACAATTTGGCAAGGTATAGGCATGAAAACCTGAAAACTTTTAGAGAACAAGGCAAAGAAAAAGGTACAGCAGCAAAAACAAGAAATACAACCAACAAACCTGTCACTCCTCTTTCACTTTGCCATCCTGAGCTTATAGACTGGAACTCTACCTCCCCATCTAATGAAGTCCTTACATTCCAGAATGATTACGCTCTTGCCTATTACCTACATGCTGTCGAACCTGTAACGTCTTCCACTAGTGAAGAAAGTGTCAATATGATCAAGGCTGACATCAAGTATCTTAGTCACAAAATAAAAAGATGAAAAAATAGGTGCTCTGATGGTGAAAACCATGTTGTGGCAGTATCAGAGCCTAAAATAGTCAAAATAAAAGACGTATCCAAGGGTGAAAACCTCTCTAAGGTGCCCGAGGATGAGATACTTGATGCACTTCCAAGTCATTTTTAGGAGAGATCATCTGTGCTTATTGAACTAACTCAACCTATCAACTTGGGTACAGAGGCAGGACCTCAGATTATTCACTTGGCACAATCACTATCAGAGGCAGAAAGAGAGGAATTAACTACATTCTTCAGAAGAAAAAAAATTAACTTTGCATGGAAATATTCAGATATGTCAGGATTAGACCCTAATCTAATCATGCACCATTTTTCCATTGCACCAGGTGTTAAGCCTGTCAAGAAGAAGCTTCGAAAAATGAATCCACATGTAGCTCTACTTGTCAAGCTGAATTGGAGAAACTTCTTAAGGCAATGTTTATCAGTGTAATTGATTATGTAGAGTGGATCTCTAATAGTGTTCCAGTATCAAAACATGATAAATGTATATGAGTTTGCACAGACTTCAGAGACCTAAATTTGGCATGTCCTAAAGATGATTTTCCATTTCCTAATATTGATATGATCATAGATATGACAGTAGGGTATGAAATGTACTCACTAATGGATGGTTTCTCTGGCTATAACTAGATAAAAATTGTGCCAGAGGACCAAGAGAAAACTGCCTTCACATGTGCCTGGGGCACCTTCTGTTGGAATGCCATGCCCTTTGGACTCAAAAATGCTAGTGCTACATATCAGAGAGATGTTACCACCATATTTCATGACATCATGCATAAAACAATGGAAGATTATGTCGATGACACTTTAGCTAAGAGCATGCACCGAAAGAAGCATCTTGCCAATCTAGGTCCCATACTAGATCATATGGAACAATTCAGTCTAAGGCTTGATCCTCAGAAATGCGCATTTGGTGTAACATCTGGAAAATTACTTGGCTATATCATCTTTTCCAAAGGTATTGAAGTAGATCCTGCAAAATTACAAGCTATCATGAAAATGTTTCCACTGAAAAAATATCAGACAAATGAGAGGACTTCAAGGCCGACTGCAGTCTATCCGGCATTTTATCTCTCAACTGGCAGACAAGTCACAACCATTCACCAAGACTTTGCACAAGGGTGTGGCTTATCAGTGGAACAAAGAATGTGATGAAGGGTTCACACAAATCAAGCAGTATCTTGCAAACCCACCAATCTTGATGCCTCCCATTCATGGAAATCCACTTATACTTTACATATCTACTACGGATACATCATTGGGTATCCTCTTGGCTCAAGAAGATCAACATAAGAAAGAAAGGGCTATCTATTACATTAGTAGAACTTTGGTCTAATATGAAACAAAATATTCTACTATAGAGAAGGCTTGCCTTGCAGTGGTGTTTGCTTCACAAAAATTGCAGCACTATATGCTGGCTCATACTACACGTCTAATTGCTAAAATTGATCCTCTGAAATATGTTCTCAGTAAAGATACCCTCACAGGTAGACTAGCTAAATAGATCATGCTTCTCAGTGAATTTGATATTGAATATGTTGAAATTAGGAAAGCCATTAAGGGACAGGCAATAGCAGAATAGTTGGCAGAAGCAACTCTAGTAGATCATCAACCATTGCACATTGAATTTCCAGATGAGTCCATATTACTTCTCACACATCAATCATGGACTATGTTTTTTGATGGTTCATTTACCCAACAGGGGTCAGGTGCTAGGATACTGTTCATTACCCCTCAAAGGTACTCTTTACCAAAAGCATACAAGATGTTATTTCCTTGTACAAACAACATAGTTGAGTACGAAGCCCTAATCAATGATATGAAGATCTCCCTTGAGTGGTGAGTAGACAAACTCAATGTTCTTGGAGACTCACAGTTAGTCATCAATCAAGTCAATGATATCTATCAGACAAGGGATGACAAATTGGTACCTTATAAATGGTTGGTTGATGATCTTAAAAAGTATTTTACTCACATGACATTTCAACAGGTTCCAAGGGCAGATAATAAAGTAGCAGATTCCATGGCTACACTTGCCTCCATGCTACAGAATCCTGAAAATGATTTTAGACATGAATTCCTAGTGGAGATTTTATGCTACCTAGCCTATGACTCCCCTGATTCCCAGATGATCTATTCTATTATAGGACATGACTCATCCCGCTACCATCACATCTTTTCTTACCTTCGTGACCAAATTATTCTGGACGCTTACTCTTGGAATGAGAAACGTCACTTAATCTGCAGTGCTTCATGGTTCGTCATCATCGCTAATGAATTGTATAGACGTGGTCTAGACGGTATCCTCCTTAGGTGTTTAGAACCTAATGAATCCAAATGAGTGTTAGTAGAGGTGCATGAAGGTATCTATGGGTCACACTCTAATGGCCAGACATTGGCCCATAAACTTATTAGAGCTGGTTACTATTGGCCAGATATGCTAAAAGAAGCTACACAGTTTGCTAAGTCTTGCAAACAATGTCAACTACATGGCATTTTGATTCATGCTCTAGCCAAGGAGATTATTCCATTCATTACTTTCTAGCCATTTCAACAATGGGCCTTTGACTTGGTGGGTTAGATTTACCCCTCATCCTCAAGTGGACATAAGTTCATTATCACAGCTACTGACTATTTTACTAAGTGGGTGGAGGTAGTCCCTCTCACCGTTGCCAATGACAAAATAGTAGCCAAGTTTATTCTTAATTACATCATCTATAGGCATGGTGTACACTTAGTAATTATCACGGATAATGGGGGACAATTTAAAAATAAGGATTTGACAGAGCTATGCTCTAAGTTTAAAATTACCCAACATTGGTCTTCCATCTGTTATCCTCAGGGTAATGGACAGGCGGAAGCATCCAACAAAACAATCCTTAAAATCCTACATCGCACAGTGCATAAATCCAGACAAGATTGGCATCTCTGAATCAATCCAGCTCTCTGGGCATACATGAAAAGCATAAGAACACCAACAGGGGCTACACCCTATGCTTTGGTTTATGAAGCACCTTCCGTGCTACCAATTGAGGTTAGATTCCTTCTCTACGAGTCTCTCTAAAAGGCCTCATTACTGATGAAGATAACATAATATCTTGGCTACAAGAGCTAGAATTACTTGATGAACATCGGCAAGTGGCATTCGATCACCTTTGAGCATACCAGAAAAGGATGTCCAAGAGCTATAACAAGAAGGTTAGACCAAGGGATTTCCAGGTGGGTGACCTTGTTCTAAGGGAGAACCCAAAGAATCAACAACATCAGATCTTGAAAGGGAAGTTTCAACCAGATTGGCTTGGTCTGTATGTTGTTACTGTAGTGTTTGGTTCTGGTACCTATCAACTCTCTACTACTGAAGGAGAACAACTCAAAGAGCCCATCAATGCTCTTCATCCGAAGTGGTTCTATAGCTGAGATATCTTCAGTGTGCTCTTGTATATACTAAAGTCCTGAAAAAATTCTAAAAATCTGAAAAAAGTCCTAAAAAAAATGATCATCATAGTGAAAACCTAGCGATAGGCGCTTTGATGTATCTCCAAAAAAAATCATATATTCAAAAAATACAAAAAAAAATTAAAAATTTGAAAAAGAGAAAAAAAGAGAAAAAGAAAAAAAGGTACCATTGATGAAAACCTAGCAAACAAGTGTCATGGTAGAAAAAAAAGATTTTTGCCAAGAAGGTGAAAACCTAGTAAACAGGTGCCTCTTGTTCCACAATGCTATATCTATCATAGCACCACTTGGCTTCACGCATTTTCTTTCCTGCATTGCTGCTTCCCTACTTTCATTTGCTTTCAGTTCCCATCAAGACACCAACTCACATGGATTGAAACTAGTCATACTCTCAGGGCAACCCTCCTGATCTAGGGGGCACTATTCTTTTATCTTTTAAGGATCTTCTTCACATCAGTCACCAGTGGCTCTCACTGCGTCTGCCTACTGATGTCTAGCTTATACTATGATCACTTCATTTGAGCATCTCTTTCGCGTCGGTCACCAGTGTTTTTCACTGCATCTGCCTACTATCACTATTCTATCGAGACTGCTCACATTTGTTACAGTTGGAGTTATACTCAATGCTCTATCTATCGATACTCAGTCTTGATGACTCTATGCTTTAGTTTGTACATATCTTTTGGTCACTTTCATGACACTCTGGTTCCTTTGCGAACCCTCCAGACTTGACATTGATGCAGTGCCATACGCTTGGGGGAAATCAAATCTAGTTTATCCTCACAAAATACGTCAAGTCCGTCATCATTACTTGGGGGCATGGATCCCCCATTTGATCACATCTTTGGTTTACACCTGAGTTTTTTAACACTATCTTTGGACACATCTGTGTTTTTTTAACACACATTGGATATCTCAAACGTAAACATCTATCAATAACATTCAAACACAATGCACTCACAAGCACAACGGTGTTTTTCAACACCTCTCAACATGAACACATTCACAAAAACTTTGAAACTGGCTGAGATATGCTTGAATATTTCTTTGTCTGCTATCTATTCTCATGGATTTTATTAATATTTTCTTTGTCTACTACTTGTTGGTGTAGTCCTGATGATTTGACAACATCAAATAAATAGGGTGTATGTGATAAGAGCTCCCGCACTAAGGTGGAACAACCTCACATCCCTTGATCTTGTTTATTTGTATGCCATGGTAAGGTCGGTACTATCTCCTTGACTGTTATTGCTTTGACTATCATTACTTTGTTTCTTATTGCTCTACTTGTTTACGCATGATTGAACTCATGGTTATCTTGGCCTTGAATGCATCGATACTGGTGTACTCTTGCAACATTAACTAGAAACAATGTTCAGGTCATCTTGGCTTTTGTGCCCTAGTGCTTATGTTCATTTCCTACATTTTATCTGATGAAAGTCATATTCATATCCTTATGGTTGCATTGTGGTGCCAGTAAGGGTTGTATCGACTTCGTTGTTCCAAAAAAAAATTCTCAATGATGATGATTATACGATGGGTCTCACAACCATGCCCTAGAATTGCACTTTCATATTGCATCTAGCATAGGATTGCATTTTCATTCTAGACTTGCATTGTGGCAGTAATTCAGTTTTCTCTTCATTACATTCTTCTAGGTTCATACATTGAGGAGTTCTTCTTCACTGTTCTGGTTTCATCATGATTGCACAAGTGTTTGATCCTCACTCTCGATTCTTCACATGTTCTTTTGGTTAGCATGTGTCATCCTGCATGAGATGTTAGTACCATACACATTACATTTACATTCTCATTTACACATTGCATTTACACATACATCCATATATACATACATGAGCATTTCATACATGTACATATATTTACAACATGTTCATACATTTGCATATATTCTAATCATCTAACCATCTAAGCATATAGGAAACATCTCATGAAAGACAATATGACACATGTAATGATACCAAAAGATGAGCTCATATATATATATATATATATATATATATATATATATATATATATATAGTGTCGATACAAATACAAATGGTGCTACTTGAGCATGATCTATCTCAAAATGGTGATAGAAATACAAGGATGCCAACGCATTAGATATATCCTATGATCTCATCTATCTATCTATCAAAAGTCCTAACTCTGGCCCTCTCCCTCATCACCTGGAGGAGGTGGAGGTGGGGCCCTATCAACTAGGGGTGGCATCTATGCTCCCTCCAACCCTCTCACATAGGTGGAGAATCTCGCCACCTAGGATGCCTCATCAGGCACCATACCTATATACGATGCATAGTAATACGCCACTCTGGCCATCTGATGTCGAATCTCCTCCTGAGATGCTTGTAACTGCTCTCAAAGATCTTGTATCTCCCGATCTCTATTCAATAGTCATGCATCTCACACGACCAGCTATATGGTCAGGTCCCCAACCTATCTCGTGAGTTGTCTAACTCTCTCTCGAGACGGCCGCTGTGGATCCTGTGCTATGTCCTGCGCCGGCTGATCCTCCTACATAGGATCATCCTATTGTACCTCCTCCTGTGGGGGTACCTACTGCTCCTCAGCTATCTGCTCTGTAGTCCATCTCCATGACTATCTAGTGCTACCACTACTGCTAGTCCCTACGTCCATCCCCATATGTCATGCGGGGATGTCTACCTGTACGGTCCGCGGTCGGGGACCCTGCTATAATCCTGATTGTGCCCTCTACTGTGGTGGGGGCATCTGCATCAGCTGTACCTGTAGTTGTATAACCTATGGTTGAATGACTTGTGGAGGTAGCACATGCCCTCAGCCTGCTATGCCCACTGGATCTGTGAATCTAGGAAAAGGGTGGGTCACAAAGTACTCTCTATACTTGGCGGTCACATCGCCATCTACCACATCTCGTAGGTATTCCCACTGTACTGGGACCAATGCGCAGATATCTATCATAGTGTAGCCCTGGTCTAGCTTCGTAAGCTAGCCCCTCCCAACCTCATCAGTAAATCTTGCATATGTTGTGTACTCCTATGAGATGTCCTGTGGGCGACCAAACTACCGCCATACCCGCTTCTGTGGGAATCTCTTGATAAAAGTAATAGTGTGACCTATCATCGCACATGAACATAACATATGACTCAGCTACTCTGCTACATCATCCCAGGCCTCTATAAGTCTCCATGGCCTCAAAATCACTGCAGCTAAATCGTCAAACTGAGTTCGCCACTGATCAACCTTACCCAGTGCAGGCTGGGTAATCATGCCCATGTACCTGTAAATATAAGGCTCTAATGGCTGCCTCATATCCTCACATATCGGCCTAGTAATGGGAAGATGCTCCTAGGCCAATACCTATAGTACAAACACTCCTGCGGCCATGCTCTTTGCCTCCCGGTAGGTGATCTCATGCATCTCATGATACATGTGTGCTAACATACACTGACCCCATCCGTAATGACAAGGTCGTGCTAGCATCAGCTACAACATCCAGCCCTAGCCACACTCTAGACCGTGTTGTCCAAGATCCAGCATCAGATAGCACCCAAGGAAGCATGCTAGAACCACAGGCAACCTATGGGTCAGACCGTACTCACTAATCAGATCCTCCCATGGGATCGCCCTACCCATAATGAGGTCATCTTGAAAGACCTCTCTCAATGTTGCTTTCCCCAACTTGGGTTGTGTCTCATACTCTACTCGGACATCGTGGAATGGTATCCTTAAGATTCGGTATATGTCCTTGGGAGTAACAGTCATCTCCCCCTATGGTAAATAGAAAGTGTTCATTTCTGAATAGAAATGCTCGACCAAGGCTCATAGCAATCTGTGATTTACCCAAATCTCAGGTACATCACATAGTGAGCTCAATCCCAAAGTACCTATATGCCCTGTCTCGGCATCATCTAACAGTGATACCAATCTGTTGATGGTCGGGTGGTGCGATTTGAACGCAATGTCTGGAAAGTCAACCTGCAAGACATACAAACAACAGAGCACGGTCAGGAATTGAAGATAATCAAAGTGTCATGAGATAATAAAGCATTCAAGACATCCTACAAATAGTAATGACACTGACACAAAAGCTATTAGATGTGACACAGACTAATTTCATGTTCTTTTTTACCACTTTTTCCCATGCAAAGAAGCAGTTTTTCGCACAAAGAAGTTCTCTTTTGCGTGAAGAAGTTCTTCGGGTTGTGAAATATTGACCTTTCACGTGAACTTTGATGACCATTCGCTCAAGAAAACAACCCCTAGAAGGGTTTCTCATGCAAAACTGGGTACTCCCCCTCGCAAGATTCCTCATCAAATGGCGCAAAATGCTCTTTCTTCACGCGATATTTCCCTATGGGGCGTGTGAAGAAACTACTTCTTCACGCGAAGACCCGTGACTCAATTCTTAAAAACATGAAAAATGAAGCCAAAATCGACAGAAACTAATGAAATTTTACATGCAGAGAGGTTTGTCGACTACTTACTGGAGGTCCGTATGCTGCGGGCCAGCTGTGTCTCCTTGATTGCGTGAATCGATGACTATTTTAGGGGACCACCATTTTTGTTTTCTACTTAGAGCTCTTTTCTCACAAAGTCAAAGGTTGAAATGATTTGAAAATGCCCCTTTTCATCCTTATATAGGCTTTGACCTAATTTTTCAAAGTGCTCCATTTTGCACGAAAACTTCACCACTACCTAATTTGACCGCGCTGAATCCATTTTTGTGATCGAAATCAAAATATGACACTTCTATATAGCTCAAAATTGCATTTTAAAATTTTTGGGACCGACGCATTTGGACACTTGTGCAGTTGACTTTCTGACGTCACTTTCTTGTCAGAATCTTATCTTATCATCATTTTCTAAAATCTTTGACTCTTTTTTCTCAAAAGTCAACTCTAGTCAACCCTAGTCAAACTTCGTCAACCCGACCTCAAAATTGCTTGAAATTGATTCTGAATCTTTCACATTCTTCTGAGTTCTTCTTGATCTCTGATTCAATATCTATCTGTGATTTTTTGCTCTCAATCATCACTATGGCGTGTCATCTTTCCATTTCGCTCCCGAGGGGGCAGGATGATTACATCATTGAATCTATTCCAATCTGATCTGATTTTCAAAAGTTCTCATCACTTGGGGCATGTTCAATTTTTTGTACCTCACAGTCAAAAATGGATACTCCACAATCAATAAGGGCATCTTTTTTCCTTACATCTTGTCATCTTTTAAAGTATCTGAGCAATCTAACTCAGATTCTTGAGGATCAAGCTCCATTCTGGAGATGGTTCTAAAAAAAAACTATCTTTTTGGGACAAGTATCAGGGCAATCTAACCGTGACTCTTGATAATAAAGCTCCATTCTAGAGATGATTCTGAACCTCTATTTACTATCTTTTGAGACAGGTATCGGGGAAACCTAACCCTGACTCCTGAAGGTTAAGCCTCATTCTGGGGATAACCTTGTGAAAGATGTCAATCTAACCAGTGTCTTGGCAATCTAAACTAAATATTGGGAGACTAAGCTTTGTTCTTGAGATAGTCCTAAAATCTCTATTGATTATCTTCTTGGACAGGAATCGGGGCAATCTAACCCTGACTCCTGAAGGTTGAGCCTCATTCTGAGGATAGTCTTGTTAAAGATATCAAATCTATTAAGGTATTAGGGCATTCTAACCCGGATCCCTGAGGATCAAGCTTTGTTTCGAAGATGACCCTCAAAAACTCTATTTGGTCAGTGTCTCGGCAACCTAACCTAGACTTCGGAGAGTTAAGCTCTATTCTGGAGATGGCTCTAAAATCTTTGCATCATCAAATTTCAAATCTATTCTTTTGTGCTTCAGGCATCAAACTATTCTTTGAATCAATGCGCTACTCGCACATCAATTCAAAGAGCGGAAAAATTTAACGCCCCAAAATTGGCATCTTGCAACCCTAACCAATTTTGTTGCATTTGTCATTCTTCTGAATCATCAAAGTCCTATTGTACTAGACAATTCTGAGTTTTGACTGACTCTACTCGACCTGAGTGTCAAATGCAGAAAACCCTAAATCTGCATTAATCATATATTATGTTTAATTCCTAAATATCTATTGGCTAAACAAACCTCATAGTCGAATTAATTTAATTATAAAGTCCTAACACTTTAATTAAATTAAATTCACCCTCTTTAGCTAAGACACATGAAAAAGGAATTAAATGATATTTAATTATTAAATAAATATCCTCATTTTCAATAATTGAATTTAATTATTTAGATAATTGAGAAAAACCTATTTATGAGGTCATATTTATTTAGTTAATTGGATATTCTCTCAAAAATATTTCTTCTGTTCAGAAATAGAATCTTTGAATTAATTGTGCTTTAAAGAGAGAGAAAACAATTAAATTCAAATAAAACAGAATTAAATCAAAGAAAGAAAATAGTTAAAGCAGAAAGAAAACAATTTATTGAATTCTTTTAAATAAAGCTTTCTATTCTAATTTAGTTTTTCTATCTATTTTATTTCAAAGAGTAAAGTTTCTATTATGATCATCTCTGAGTCTATAAAAGAACTCTCATTCTCTCATTCAAACCCCACTCATTTTTCATGCATTGTTAGAATACTGAATTATTGTCACATTTCTTGATAATCTCATATAGAGTAATTTCATTTTTCAATAAGATAGTTTTAATTTCTAGAATAATTGCATTGAAATCATGTCCTAGAGTAATCTCACATCTTTCATTTCTTAGAATAATCTTGCATTGTATTGCATTCATGGAGAAAAATCATTCATTCCTAGATTGGTCTATGGTTGTGAGACTCTCGTTCTGAGAGCTATTTCAAAAACCCTGTCTATATAGAAGGCAATAGGTCGAATCATGTAGGCAGATAGGATGAATAATCTCATATTCAATCTTGTGTGTATCTGGTGAAGAAGGACTATGTTGAAGTGTATGGTGAGTTAACAAGGTCAAATTTACCACATACACTTGCATCCATGTCTACTCATGTAGATTAGATTCATGTTAGATTAGCTTGCATATTTCCTTTCATAGATTAATCCTGCATTGTTATCATTTAGGTTAATTTTATTTCATGCATTGCAATCATATAGAGTAGATTTCATTTTCATGCATTGAATCTCTCATTTCATGGTGTACTTGCATGGGCACAACTAGGTCAATCTGAGGGCCTCCATTACACACCTTTGCACTCCATGATTAGAGAGCTATGAGTCAATATTTGAGGCCTCATTTTTGAACAACCTTGGATGGAATGACCCATAGAAGTGTTACACATTTTCATCACACATTTTTGGGGCCCGCCATGGGGCATGATGCTCCTAATTTTCCTTCATTTTATTTAGATTTTCAGATTTTCTAATCTTTACATGGTTATTTTATAGAATTTTTTCAAGCCTAACCCTTGTGTAGGATGAGTTGAAGACAAAACCTAGGGTTTTTTGAAATATTTGATCATATCTCCTAAACGGCTTGGAGTTTTGGCCTGAAATTTGTTTTTCCAGTTGGCAACATATCAGAGAAGTTTCATTAAAAAATTTAGAATTTTTTGAGGTTAGAGAGGGTTAACCGTAGTGGACATTCCCTTTATTAGGTAAACCATGTGGACAGAACCTTAAGTGGTAATAGCCATTTTCACCATGGTAGCAACAACCGCTATATAAATGTCCTTGTAGAATAAATCTCCACGGGTGTAGTTTCTTGTGGGTTTTCAGATCTCCTCAGTAGCTCCTGATTGATTAAATTTGTAGACTGTGTCAAAACCTTGGTGCACCGGGACTGGATTTCACCAACTTGAGATTGCAAAAGTTGCAGAGTCAAACCATTACTAAGAACCATAGTGCAACCAAATTTTTCTTTTCTAGGACTATGTGCGTGATTGGGAAAAAATTTTGAGAACATACACAAGTAAGATTCCTATGGAGTAGAATACTATGTCACTATTCTTGTTCATGCGCAAGGTTGCTTTGTCCCTTGCTCATTGTTTGAAGACAAATGTTTGCTTGAACTCCCTAATTGCTACTTTGTGTGCCTGATTCATGAGAAAAACCTGTTAATGCATCTAGTTGGTCATTTAAAACAAACAAATCTGAGTTCCCAAGTGATAAAAACTTCAATGGATTTCCCCAAAGAGTGTTATGACATGTTTCTCAACATCCAAATGAACGTAAATGGCATCTGATTGCATGAAATGACTCTTGGTCTTCTTTCTTCTGCATCTCCCATGTCTTCTTAGTCTTCCATTTCTATCATTTCCCTTCTTCTTTCACGCTTCTTCCTCTTCTTCCTAATATCTTCATGTCTTCTTGTTTCTTTTTCCTCTTATTATCTAGTCTATATTCTTCTATTAATTTCTTCTGCCACTCCTATGCTTGATTCCTCCTCTTCTAGAACTATGGATTTACACTATCTTCTTAAAGAATGTCTCTTGACAATGGATGATCTCAAACTCATTGATCAATTCATAACATATTGTTCCTCCAATGATCCTTCTAGATGTTACATGAGTGATGAATCCATAGCAAAAATAAGACAAAAATTGAATGAATCAGATGTCTTTGCCAGAATCATGGACATGATCATGTTATGATCTCCTTCTTTCAAACATATTTCTTCTTCTAAGTCTTCTCATCTTTCCTCATCATCCAAATCTTCTTCCTACACTAGGTCTTCATTTTCCTCTTCTTCACAATCTTTTTCTTCTTCTACTTCTCCCAAGAGTCATACTTCTCTTCAAAATAAATACCATAATGAGCAACGTGATGATCCTTGTGATACCTCTTCCATGAAAAGTGACATGCCCATCTTTGATGACCACGATGACTATGATGACTCTGATGATGGCTATTATGATGAAATACATAGACATACCTATGACACCTCTATTCCTAAGCTTCCTCCTCATCGTGTGCTCGTTCTTACTAGTAATGGGGGTTCCTATTTGAGATATTGTGATGGTGATCCATATGAATCTGATTTTGAAAGAGAATTTGATGATTTTTATGAACAATACTTCGATGATACATATGAGGAAGAGAAAACTTTCCGCGCTAATTATAAACGTAGCTACTATAAGAATTCCTCCTCCAAGACCTCTAATGCTGAAAATAAATATTGCACTCTCAAGAAAGCTCATGTTAATGATGAACCGTTGTTTTGTGATGATTCCCTTCCATCCTCTACTTCTTCTAATACCCATACATCTCCTAAAGTTGCCAAATCTTCCACAAATCCTTCATCTGAGAGAAGTCCTAATACTTTTCATGCAGTTCCCTATAGTTATTCTCAAGGGCTACCTCTTAAAGAAACTCAAGCTAACCTTCACTTGGCTGCAAATACTTTCAATCATGCTAAACCTAAAGAGCCTAAGCCTTCATATGCTATAATTCCTACTTCAGCTAATCCTTCCCCATCTCTTCCCAAGTCTCCCATACAATTCCAACATGCTTCCTTGTCCTTAGAAGTGGCTCCATGTCAAGAGGACTCTAAAAAAGATAAAGAAAAGAACATAAAGAAAGATCAAGATCAAGAAATATCCATATATTCCAATCCTCTTTATGACGTCTCTTATCCATGTCATGGTTCTTTTGATCCTTTACGCCCTTTCTCATTCATTCCACTCCATCTTAAGTCTTCTCCTAAGCAAGATCAAGTCACTACTTACACCGTTGAGCTTATTGACAATCAAAATAACCTTACCCTACTTACGCTTTCCAAAGATGATACTTACATTAAGGTTATTAAAAATGGTGTTGTTACTTCCAATATTAAGCCTATTGAAAATCAAGAGGAACATTATGCGCTTATGCTATCCAGAGATCCTTGTCAAGATCAAAGTCTTCCATCTTCTTGTTCTACCACTTCATGTCCACTTCCACTTTCTACTCTTCCTAAGTCTTTTCAAGCTTCGAACAATCCTATCAAAGAAGGTGCTCCTATTCAATATTTTCACGATCCTATTAAAAATCCTAATGCTTACTCTAAATATGTTGATGTCCTTAGTTTTCATATACATGCCGATGAACTTATTGATTATCCTTTTGTGTCTTTCATATCCATCCTTGGAAATCCTCCACCAATACTAAGGGCTTTACATTTTCCTTCCATCTTGGGTCCTTATGTCCCTTCACTTTCCCCTCCTAACTCTCCTAATTCATCATCCATCTTGGGTCCTTATGTCCCTCCATCTCCTATCTTTCCTCAAGATCAACATAGATGC
>MU226451.1:605549-625830 GCA_018584345.1 Thuja plicata
AAAGAAGAAATACAAGAATCCGTCTAAAAAAGAAGATCACCATGTCTCCTCTAATCGACATGGGGGCATAAAGTCAAAAGAGATATCTAAGAAGAAAACTACAAGACAAGTATGGGTTCCAAAATCCGTCATTGAAGATATTCTTTCTAAATCATCAAAAAGAAATGAAAAGCCTATGACTATATGGATTCCAAAATCACTCTTGAAAGAGTCTCATATTGAGAAACAAGTGAATTTGACATTCAATATTCCAAAGGCTTCCACTTCATCTTCTTCCAAAAACATTCTTTCATTCCATGCGCCTAAACCGCAACCTCTGTTATCCATTCACCATATTCCTTCATGTATTCCTTCATTCAAATTTCCTCCATCCTCTCGCCACCCTTCAAAGTGTGTGTTGATGTTGATCTTTCCTTCCTTTCTATCAACCCTTTCACAATTCTTCCATTCACTATCCCTCTACCTTCTACTCTTTTTTCTCATTTGCCTATTCCTCCTATCTTCCAACCTCACTCGCTTTGCATAAAACCTTATCCTCCATTTTTCTCTTTCATCTTCCTTTCTTTATCAACATCTTTGAGCATATAATTTTTAATCCTTGGTTTATCCTTTCAAGGAGCATTATCTAAAAATCTTGTCTTCTTCCAAAAAATTCAAAATTTAAAAAAAAAATAAAAAAAATAAAAGAGAAATAATTTCGTCCAATGGTGAAAACCACTCCCTTGTGGTGCCTTGGATAGGTACCATGATGAAAACCTGGTAATCATGCATCATGTGTATTTCTTCTACATCTTTCATCCATTCTATATTCTCTCTTTGATCTTGACAATGTTGACCTATACACAAACAATTGGGATATCTTGTGAGCTATCTTACAATGATCTTGCTTTCATTTCTTTCATATTTTCATCTCTATCTTCCTCAAATCATTTTCGCCTATCGCTATCATTTTCCCCTTTGGTCTTGATCTAATAAAAAATAAAGAAAGAGTAAAAAATGGTGCTATGAAACCTCTTGACATGTCTACTCCTTTGGATTGCATCCTTTCCTGCTCTTGCATTACGATTTTGTGACTTATCCTATGCTGGCCTTTCATTGCTTGTCCAAATGTGCTTTACATGATGCTTCCTTTTCCCTAGCATGGGTACTCTTGAAGATTTTACCTTTGAGGATTTCTTCCCTTCATTCTCCTTCATTCTCTTGTCTTCCATCTCTTCCACTAGCTTGCTAATCTCTCTAGTCCTCCACCTTGCTAAAACATTGGGACTGTGCAATGTGATCTTGCTTGGGAGTTTGATGCCCATTCTATCTGGGGGCATCCTTTGTACATAATTATTGATCTTGAAAAAAATCCAAAAAAATGATATATTGTCAAAAATTCTAAAAATTGAAAAATGTCCTGAAAAAATGATCATCTTAGTGAAAACCTAGCAATAGGTGCTTTGATGTATCTTCAAACAAATTATATATTCCAAAAATACAAAAAATTCAAAAAAATAGAAAAAGTACCTTGGTGAAAACTTGGAAACATGCACCTTGGTAACAAAAATTCAAAAAAATTATAAAAAGTCCTGAAAACAAAGAAGAAAAAAATGAAAAAAATGACAAAAGTGAAAGAGAAAAAAATTATAATAAAATCCAAGTGGTGAAAATCTGGAAACGGGCGCTACTTGAGACCTTTGCACTCCATGACTAGAGAGCTATGAGTCAATATTTGAGGCCTCATTCTTCAGAAACCTTGGATGGAATGATTCATAGAAGTGTGACACATTTTCATCACACATTCTTGGCACCCACTTGAGGCCTTTGCACCCCTGTTTCTTAGCGCGTGTCCTCGATACATGACCTTTCTCCATCATGCCTTGTCCTTGTTGCCTTGGTCTAGAATTGTTCTTTGTCTTTGTCTAGGGGCATAACTATGTTAGCTTCGATCTCTTGGATGCGTTAGTCTTTAGGACATCCCACAAATGGTGTTTTTGAACACCACCTCAACTGTATTTTTCAATACAACCCCTCACATTGAGTGTTTTTCAACACTTATCAGTTCGATCTTACCCAGTTTTGTCATGTGGTCTTACCTACTTGCAAGAATTCAATCTTTATCCTTAGAACTCAGTATCAGTTAACACACTTAAATTTTTAAACACAACACTTAATGCTTGAGCTATGTCACGATCTTTTCTTTGTGTGCTGACTGTTATTGATTTTTGTTGAGTTTCCTTGTCTAATAAGTATCTCCATGATGCATAGCTAGAGGACTTGGGGCATGGGGCATGTTTTTATTTGCTTCCTGCTTTATGCTTCACTATTTTTGCACAACCATTTTGCTGGTCATCCTGGCCTCTATGCCTTGAAGCAAGCATGGTTTTTCTATATTAAATTGGGTAAGCTAACATCACAGTCATCTTGACCTTTTTGTCTTTGATGCTTATGTTAGAATCTTTCCACAAACATATCCGATATAAATTGCATTCATATCTTCATGGTTGCACTTGTGACTAGTGATTATTGTGTGATTTTTCAATGTCCGTTAATAATGGCCCAATGATGAAAATAAGTTCCTCAACATTCTCTAATGAATGATGAACACAAAGTCCTATGTTATAGTTTCTCTATTGCAAGTACACCTGTGCATTTTCATGTAGCTTGCATTGTTAGACCTCATGTTAGTTTGCATTTTTAGGCTGCATTATGAGTTTGAGAGGGTTTCCTTCATCTTTCTTGTGGACTTTTAATCAACTGTGATCACGTTCTGATCTTCATTTCCTTATCTTCTTTCGTGATCTCAATCAAAATTTTCTATCTTAAATAGTTGATTAATTTTGGGGCATTCTCTCTCTTAAGGAAAATTCTCTTTCTTCGATCCATTTCTTTCCACCTCTTCCAAACTTCTATCATCCATTTTCTTTCACCCCACTTCTTCTTCTTCTTCTTCTTCTTCTTCTTCTAATTCAACCTTGGGGAATAATGTTTCATGTTGGATGATCTACCTTGGTTCTGTGACCCTTATATCTTTCATTTTACATCAAGAACCTCATCTTTAGTTTGATTTGATCAAATTTATCAATTTTTTGTTTCTCCTCTATCTCATTTTGATTTCGGTCATGAGGGGGCAGTACCTATCAAACTTCAATCTTTGATTCAACTTTATCAATTATATCAGTCTTACTTGAGATTCTTATCTCTGACATGTCAATTACTTATTTCATTGTTGACTTTGTCCTTTTCAATTGTGCTTATTTTTTTCCTAATGTGTTCCCAAATCGATGACACGTCTGGGTTGTTTTGTGACTACAACTGCATTCTTTGACTACATATGTTCCCAAATTGACCACACATTAGTCAAAGAGGGGCAAATGTATGCACCCTAAAATGGTAGCCTAGACTTTGGGCCCCATTTTATCATTTTATCAATTTATCAATTTCCTGAATCAATGCTTTGTAATATTTTCAATTCAAAACAATTTCCTTGATCAAATTGTAATTAATTCAATTATTTCAATATTTCCTAAGGTTTGATCATTTTTATTTAATTAAAAGATCTAATCTCCCTTTTAATTAAATAAAATTCATCTTATTTAATTAAATTAAATTTCTCCATTTTAATTAAATTAAATTCCTCTTATTTAATTAAATAAAATTCCTCCCATTTAATTAAATAAAATTCTTCTAATTTATTTAATTAAAAGAAAACCCCTCTTTTAATTAAATGAATAAAAATCCCCACTTAAAGAACTTTATTTGATGAGAAAGGAAATAAATTAAATAAAAATTCCTTTTTCTTCACATCCTCCTCAGTGGTGGGTTTTTGCCTCTTAATAATAGCCTTTGATTTTTGCCTCTTAATCTCAACCATTCACTTTCCTTTAAAAGGAGACCTCTCTTTCTCATTCACATATCATCGTTTTCATAGTATTGTTATGCTGCAGGTTTGGAGAGCAATTTTGGAGGAGGATTTGAGCACTCAAGCTTGGATATTGCAACTTCTCTCTTCTTGTCATCTTCTTGCATCCATGGCTACTCATGTGGATTAGATTTATATTAGATTAGATTGCATATCTCCTTTCATAGATTAATCTTGCATTGTTATCATTTAGATTAATTTCCTTTCATGCATTGCAATCATATATAGTAGATTTCATTTTCATGCATTGAATCTCTCATTTCATGGTGTACTTGCATGGGCACAACTAGGTCAATCTGAGGGCCTCTATTACACACCTTTTCACTCCATGCCTAGAGAGATATGAGTCGATATTTGAGGCCTCATTCTTGAGCAACCTTGGATGGAATGACCCATAGAAGTGTGACACATTTTCATCACACACAACCAATGCAAAAACATGTCTTAGTCGTAGAATATCTGAAAGATGGTCATAGTCAAGTGAACAATCCATGTCAATCCAAAATCATGTTTGCAGCCCTCATGAAAACATGACACAAAATTCACTAGCCCACCACACTCTGAGCACTTGTCATTTAAGCAATCTTGTCTATAAAATAAACATCCATCATATCTAGGACATAAAAATGATCTAGCAAGTCTCTTGATGATTTTGGAAGAGCACTTGCACCACACTCCTCCAACATTTCACTAGTATGCAAAGTAAAATGAATGGAGCATAAAAATTCATGATGCATTGAAAACTCCACATGATATTTGCAACAACAGGTATTTCAAATATTAAGAGGCACACAAAAAAAGGCTTCAATTCTTCAAAATATCTTTGTGATATTTGCAATGTTGGATGTGTCACACAAATTTTTTTGAACAACATTGTTTGACTCACCTCCAAATAATTTTTTGGATGTGGGGTGCGGTCTCGAATGTCAATTCTCAACTTCAAGACATCCTTCACATTTGATGACACTCTTGAGTTAGATTGCCAAAATAGTTGAATTTGATCTTTCAAATCATCGATAAGCTTCTTATCAAAACATGGAAGTCTCCCACCATAAGCCCATGTACCATTTTGAAGAGGATCATGAAGTCTTTCTCTTCTCGCAAGTGCTCTATCCAAAGTTTTATGATTTAGGTTCAGGTAAACACAATTTTGTCTCATCAGATGAGCCTTTCTCAAATGATGACTTACTAAGGAGGTTGTAATAATCCTCCTAGCGGCTCTCTTTTCTTTTTCCTTGGTAGTCTTCCCAATGGAATTGAGAGCACTAAAATATTTCTCACAATAATAGTATTCCTCTCCTTTTTCTTGTTCACACAAATCTTCAATTTGGCTAGAATAAGTCTCATCTTCTGCATCTTTAACAACTGCATAAAACAATTGACATTGCTCAACCAATGTCTTGTGGCTAAAAAATTGATCAAAAAGTTTTCAAACCCACAAATGAATGGTTCTTTCTGATCACTTGCCATTGAAATTGCTTATTATGTTCTCATCAATTTCAAGTAACCATTTTGTTGTTCTTGAAGGTCTCAAATTTGAAGTTTGTATTTCTTCCTAAAAGGGACTTCATTTCTCATATAATTTGGAGATGTGTAATGTTGATTTGGTTCTTGTGCACCATTATCATTGTCAATTCCTTCATATTCGAATAGTGGATTGTCATTGTCAATGTCCACACTTCCATTGTCCACATCTACATGTTCATTTTCAAAACCTACATTTTCATCTTCAATCCATACATTTTCATTTTCAATATTATTGTCATAAATCATTTCAAATTCATGTTCTTCTTCACTTGAAACCGCATTTAAGGGTGGGCCTATGCCCACATATTCATTAAAATTTAACATACCTTGTCTCTTATTCTAATGGGAAACCCTATCCATTTCTCTATACACTTCAATCTCTTCGTTTGGGAACTTCCTCTTCCATTTATACTTTTGATGACTACTACTCCCCACGGTGAGACCAAAAAGGTGATGCAACCTTTGATAATATAGAGATTCCAAAAAAAGGGGTCAAAAAAGTGTTTTTTTTGTCTTTCACAACTGATTTCCTGTGAAATTCTCTGCATAAAAACATGCTTCAAGGACCGAGAGAATCAATTTTTGATTTTGGATACCAGTTACACATATCAAATATCTGATATCAGATTTATGATATTATCGGATGGCTGATATGCCCCCCCCCCAAAAAAAATTTGGATTCAAGATTTTCATTTTCATCCTATTTTTATTTTACTTTATGTATTACTATTATATTTAAACAATATATTAATATTATATTAATATTAATATTATATTTATATTAATATTATTATTATAATAATATTAATATAAATATTAATATTATATTCTCTACCTGCTAGAGAGAGAGAGAGAGAGATTAGCAAGGTAAGATGCACAAATTTGGTTTACCAATGAACTATCCTTCCAAGTGCACAATGGCTTCAAGGTACTCAACTCAACCAAGGTTACTCTAGATGTAAGCCAATGATAGATTTGATGTACTTGGGGTATATAAGGACATATTAAAGTGGTTTTGTGGTCTCTAAATTTATCATTTACTCACAATGATGAAATCTCTTCAAACTGGCCTAGAGACCTAATTAGAAAGTATTGTAGCCCTACAATGGCCTTTTTGGTCTTAAAAATATTCACTTTCCCAAAACACTAAGATATCTAAATGCATATTCAAACACCCTTTTGGCCATATAACAACATAGCAAATACTTAGGTATTGGTACTTTGGACCAAATTGTAGTACTCTGACTGTACGCCTGCAAATGCACTGAAAACATGATGATTTAACAAAGAAACCATATCACAAAAATGTCTCCAAGGTCTCAACTCTTGGAAAGTGACCTAAAATGACTCAAAACCTCTAAAACCAAGAGTAATTATAGGCAAACCATAAGGAACCCCAAAAGCCCCAATTTGGTTACTTCAAACCCTTAAATCTAGGGCTTTGCCAATCTCGGCCTTCCACACTCTTCCAAAATAAATTGGTGGTTTATTCACCATTCATACCAACCCAAAAGACTATTCCAAACATAAAATAACTATTTTGTTAAGCCCAATCTCCCACTGCTACTCCTTAGCAACCAAATTCATTAGACTCTTCATTGTTTCAGTCAGTGATCACTCTCTTTCCTTCAAAAATCTACAAGTAAGATCATTAGAATGTATAATACATTGTTATTTTAATCATTCCATGGATCCTAGGCCTTTTCACTGATGGAATGGATCCTAATTACAAACTAACCTTCAAAATAGATGAAAACTTAACAAAATCAGACTTTAATTTGCTGGAAATAACAGTACAGTCAAGTAAGATGACTCTCAATGCATTAGACATGGAAATGAATAGTTTTATATTGCTTAATATTCCAACATTAAATTTAAAATCAAACCAATAACTATTAAAACCTTTCACAAATTCATGGAATAAAAAAATTGCAGACTAAACTTGTGTTTTATTAAAAATCTATGACTGTCCGTACACTCCAGGCCTCTTCTGCTTGTACAATGGAGTCTCAAGTACAAATAGAAACCAAAAATTAACTTCCCCAACCTCTTCCAATCATTTTGAGGGATTAGTTAATTGTTTAAACAATAAAACCCAATTTCCCTCCTAAATGGCTACTAGCTGTTACATTTTAAATATTTGAAGTTTTAAACTTTAAAAATGCTTTAAAACCCTTGTAAATAGGAAAATAAGAACTCCAAAGGTTTCCAAACACCTAGGAGACTTAATTGTATCATTCCTACAATCCTAACTACCCTAAGACACCCTTCGACACTAATGTTCCATATTACATTTATTCAATCCTTTCAAGGATATAAACTTATTCCTTATATGCAAATGCTATTTCATGACATCAAAAAATTATAGGAGCCAATAGATTATAATTGATATGATTTTCATCATTTAGGACCCCTTTGGACCTATGATTTCCATTAGGTTCCTTCCATTCCTTCCTAGTCTTCATGGTTTGGTCCATATTCTTCATGTTGATCCTTGGTGCTCCTGCACCATACTCCCCACCGCCAATGAAATTCTTGTCCCAAGAGTTGTGTGTCTTAAAGGATCTCAGAAATGTAGGGGTGAAGTAATCCCCCAAAGTGATCTTTCTTCTCACACCTTGCCAACCTACATTCACACACAATTTGTTAAAATAAAAACATGGGTTTGTTGACTGTCCTTGGAAAGGACAGTGAGAGGGCTGGAAGTCCTTCTCCTTTGATCCACTCCATGGATTAGATCCCTAATCTAAAATCTCTTCCCCCTTGCTTTGATCTAGCTGCATCATATGACACTTTATGGTCCCAACTTGCATGAAGGCTAGGTACCATAGCTCTCCACCTTTAGGACTATCATAGTAGCCTCTTGACTGTACTTTATTATCCCTCTTCCATCTAGTATCATACTGAACCTTCTTTTCTATCTCCTACCCAAAACACATAAGTATTGGTTCTTCGTGGTGCCTCACTAATGGCTGCAACTCATATATCTTTCCTTCATGGTGAACCAAATACTTATTGTTGAATCCATAATGAATAACATTCCTTGACCATTGCAAAGACCTACCTAAGATCAAGTGTCCACAACTCATATCAAAAACATCACACAATACCCTATCTTTATACTTGCCAACTAAAAACTCAATCATGACTTGAGTACTAACCAACAAATTATGATCCACATTTACCCAAGTAGCATAGTATGGCTTAGGAGCTAAAAATGTTTTCAAATTTAACTTCCTAACAACCTCATGAGACACAACATTATGACTTGCTCCTGAGTCTATAATGATTCTACATACTTTACCTTTGATTAAGAAGTTTGATCTGAATATACTCACTTGTGGATGCTATGACTATCCTCTTCCCATCAATAATCATTCTCCCTCCTCTAGATGAATTTATATGTGCTCTTTTTGTTCTTCTCTCTTTGTGTCTTCTTCCATCAAGTTCACCCTCCTGTCTCTACCCTTGTCCTCATTCCATTTAGGACATATAAAGGACTGATGACCCACTTCATTACAAGTAAAGCATATTCCTATAAACATTCCATTTCCTCTTCCTCCACTTCTTCCTCCACTTATTCCTCCTCTATATCCTCCTCTTATCTCTGATGTGTATGGCTTGCCTTTTTCCTTATCATTTTTATTCTGAAAATCAGTGGTGCCTCTACCACCTCTTCCTCTCATAGAAGATCATCCTCTTGTGCTATTCTTCTTCTCATGCCTTCTTCTTATCTTCTCTTCATCCTTCATGGCTAATTGATAGCATTCATCAATTGTCTTTGGAGTAGTAATACTAAGTTCGTCATGAATGTTGAAACTTAGCCCCCCCATGTACCTTGCAATATTTTCTTCCACTTCTTCTTCATGACCTATTCTAATATCCAACTTATGGAACTCCTTAGTATACCTCTGCACATCCATATCCTTTTTTCTAAAATCTATCATTTTCTTGTATAAATGTACTCTATATTCCTTTGGAAAAAGAATTTCCTTCATCTTATCCATCATGCTATACCAATATGTCATCTTTGGTTTTCTATTATTCCATCTTTTTGCCTGAACACAATCCCACCACAATAATGCATGTCCCCTCAACCTAGACTTTGCAATCTTCACTTTGTCCTTTTCCCCTATTCCTTCACACTCAAATCAATTCTCAATTGCACTGAACCAATCTGTTAGCTCCTCATCATCCATCTTCCCTCCATACATAGGTAATTCTTTCCTTATCCTTGAATCTCCATTCTTTATAGCTTTCACCAACCTAGCCATCCTCTCATCCTCAGGGTCTAACTACTCTTCCTCTTGGGGTACTTCTTCTTCTCCTTCTTCTACTTCCTCATCCAGTATGATACTCTTGTCTATCTTCTGTAGTGCTAGGATTATCTCCATCATGGTCTTCATCATTATGTCCTTCTCATGGTTGTCTTTCTCCCTTTGTTCCAGTGTTGCTTTCAACTTCCTATTGTCTGCGAATTTCTCCTTGACTATCCTGGCCAAATCTATGTTTGTCATCCTTGTAGGAAACTCCTCTTCTCCTTTAGATATGTTCCTTTATCTACTTGTGGCTCTAATACCAATTGATGCAATGGATAGGTTGGTGGACTGATTAGCAAGGTAAGATGCACAAATTTGGTTGACCAATGAACTATCCTTCCAAGTGCAAAATGGCTACAAGGGACTCAACTCAACCAAGGTTACTCTAGATGAAACCCAATGATAGATTTGATGTATTTGGGGTATATAAGGGCATATTAAAGTGGTTTATAAAGTTACCTCTTACTCACAATGATGAAATATCTTCAAACTGGCCTAGAGACCTAATTAGACAGTCTTATAGCCCTATTGTGACCCTTTTGGTCTTAAAAATATTCACTTTCCAAAAACACTAAGAGAAAAAAATGCATAGTAAGACACCCTTTTTCCCATATGACAACATATCAAATACTTAGGTATTGGTCCTTTCGACCAAATTACAGTACTCTGACTGTACCCCTGCAAATGCATTAAAAACTTGATGATTTAACAAAGCAACTATATCACATAAATGTCTCCAAGGTCTCAACTCTTAAACAATGACCTAAAATGAATCAAAACCTCTAAACCTAAGAGGAATTATACCCAAACCATAAGGAACCCCAAAATCCCCAATTTAGTTACTTCAAACCCTTGAATCTAGGGCTTTGCCAATCTTGACCTTCCACACTCTTCCGGAATCATTTGGTGGTTGATTCACCATTCATAAAACCCCACAAGATTATTCCAAACATAAAATGACCACATTGTTAAGCCCAATCTCCCACTGCTACTCCTTAGCAACCAAATTCACTAGAAACTTCACTATTTCAGTTAGTGATCACTCTCTTTCCTTTAAAATTGTGCAAGTAAGATCATTAGCATGTATAATACATTGTTATTTTACTAATTCCATGGATCCTAGGCCTCTCCACCCATGGAATGGATCCTAATTACAATCTAACCTTCAAAATAGATGAAAACTTAACAAAATCAGACTTTAATTCGCTGGAAATGACAGTACAGTCATGTAAGATGACTCTCAATGTATTGGAAAGGGAAATGAATAGTTTTAGATTTCTTACTATTCCAACATGAAAGTGAAAATCAGACCAATAAGTATTAAAACCTTTCAAAAATGCATGGAATACAAATATTACAGACTAAACTTGTGTTTTAGTGAAAATCTGTGACTGTACGTACACTCCAGACCTCTTCTGCCCGTACAATGGAGTCTCAAGTACAAATAGAAACTAAAAATTAACTTTCCCAACCTCTTCCAATCAGTTTGAGGGATTAGTTAAGTGTTTAAACAATAAAACCCAATTTCCCTCCTAAATGGCTACTAGCCGTTACATTTTAAATATTTGAATTTTTAAACTTTAAAAATGCTTTTAAACCCTTGTAAATAGGAAATTAAGAACTCCAAAGGTTTCCAAACACCTAAGAGACTTAATTGTATCATTTCTACAATCCTAACTTGATGCAGTCAAGTATGCAGGATCCAATGAAGGATTATCCAAACTTGCAACAAATACATACAACAGCGGAAACAACCAAATACATAGAAATATAATCAACATTCAGTTTATTATCTCAAATCTTAATAACATTCAACATGTCGAGCTGTAAGGCCTTTCTAGTTATGGCCAAATATAAAGATATAACTCAATATCTAATACAGATCTTCTGCAACACATGCAGTCATGATCCAGATTCTCAGATCCAACACTTCAATCTGCTCCTAAATTTGACCCCCTGATCTCCTAAGCTAAGAACATAATATAACTTAAATACAAAAGGCAACCAACTAGGTCGGCCTTCAAAAAAATCATTGGAGAAACCCCTGACCCAGATTTAGGTCAACACAATGCCCAATGAAAGATCCATAATTAATGCCACAATCAAAATTAAATGCAGAAGTTAGCCAATAGACCCAACTCCAAAATAAACATCTCGGGAAGATGATCACCGACAATTAGCAATCATCGGTAAAGCATACCCGAGCATCAGGAAACCCATCGGTGAACATACAACCAAAACAACAATGAAACCCGTCAGTACAAAGATCACTAAAATCTATCGGTAAAGCATGATCCCGGGCGACAGGAAATGAACAAATATTGCCCGAGCGATAGAACCTGAGCAATAGGGAAACACAATGTTTCACCGAGAAATCTCCAAACAAGATAAAGAACAAAAGAAAGCATATTTTTGGTTATGCAAGATTTCCAAGGATCCTAAGATGCTCCTGCATCAGACACCCCAGGTAAATAAGATGTTCCCATAAAGGAACCATGAACATCTAAAGGGAATCAATATAGGTACTCCATACTTGTTCTTAACCCATATCTCTTCTTGCCCTTCATCCCATGTTGTCTTGACTCTGTTCATTGCCTCTTCTAACAAATTCATCAGTCCTTCACTCTTCTCATATCTTCTTCCTGCAACTGACAGTAGCTGACATTGAGCATCCTTATCACTAGAGTTTTGATGAACCACCGCCTCATCTAACTGAATCATCAACTTGATATCATTTGCATCTCTCTGTGTCACTAGTGTCAACATCTATTGTACAATCTCAACCAAAAATTTCATTTGTTTCTTCATTTATGCAAGTTCCTTTTATGCAAGTTCCTTAGAAGTCTCATTCTCTTCTTTCTTCATATTCTCCTTCCTTCTACCCATAGTATCATCAATTCTCTTCTCCTCATGTTTTTCACTATCATTCAGAAAACACCTGATAAAACCACATCTCTTAGTCCCTGCTTCCTGCAAAGGTAGTAGTTTATGCTTGGATTCACCCTGCCTCACCACATAGGTATTTGCACGACCATCAAACATACCATGTCTTTCAAAATGGCCAAGGTCTATCAAGAACCAGGTGACAAGCATCCATAGGTAATATATCACATAGTATCTCATCATAATAAGATCCAATCTTAAAATTAACATGGAAATTCTCCTCAACCCTAACCTTAGATGCATCTTGTATCTAACTAATCTGATAAGGATTAGGATTTTTTCTTCTTCCCCAATTTAACTTACTAACCATCTCTTCTGAAACAAAATTCTCAGAACTGCCACTATCAATTATGACATTACATACCTTATCCTTGCACTTACATCTGGTTCTGAATAGGTTCCTTCTCTGAACTGGTTCATTAATACATGCGGCTAGCCTTCTAGTGATCATAGCTTCACCTTCTTCTGCAGCATTCACTGAGTTCTCTTCGGTCGTCAAAGTGAACTTCTTTTGAGGAAATGACCAAGCCTCATGTCCATTTTCACCACACTAAAAACAAGTACCAGTAAAATCACTCCTTCCTCTTCTTCCATACCCATGATTGTAATTCTTATGGTTTTGACTACTACTAGATCCTACCTCTGTCTACTTAGGATTTTCCACCACCTTACTCTTAGCAGTTGTGTTATCAGTGTTACCACCTCGGCTTCTATTGTTCTATCTACTTTCAAAACTTCTTGTTCAGCTTCTCCTCAATCTTCAATTCCATATGATAAGCATCTCCTATAGTTTTCATTTGAACAGTAAGTAACCCTTCCTAAATACTAGGTCTCAAGCCATAGATATATCTAGCAACTTTCTCCTTGTCAGCTTTTGAATGTCCAGTCCTAATCAAAATCCTATAAAACTCTTTAGTATACTCTTGTACTGATTTGTTTTTCTACCTTAAACCTTGCATCTTCTTGAACATCTCCAATTCATAATCCATAGGAATGAATTGCTTCTTCAACTTTTCAACCATTTTGTTCCATCTGAAGATCTTGTCTTTGCCTCTCCGATTTCTTTCCAATTGAACTTCTCTCCACAATATGTTTGCATGACCATTTAGCTTTGTTTTTGCAAACCTAACTCTATCAAGGTCTTCTACTTATTCATACTCAAAGTATTCATCCATCTCATTAATCCAATAGATCAATTCTTCTGGCCTAAGGCTTCCAACAAATGTAGAAACTTTGATCTTAGGTTTTTTTCCCAATTTTAGTTATAGCTCTCAGAAATCTAGCCTCCTCAGGATCTCTGACATCTTCAATAGCTTCTTCAAAATGATCTTCTTCATCAGATTCTTCACCATTCATTTGGTTTTCTTTGGATGCATTCTTTCTTTGCAACTCCTCTTGCAGATCTTGCACCTGCTTCTACAAAGCTTGAAAATCTCCCAGATTGAATTTCTCCCTAGTTTCTTCCTCTATGATCTGACAAATTTTCTTTGGAGGCATATTTGCTCGACAAATCTCCAGTAATTGGAAATCTAACTCCTTCTCCAGTGATTTAAACTCTACTCTGATACCACTTGAAGCAGTCAAGTATGGAGGATCCAATGAAGGATTATCCAAACTTGCAGCAAATACATACAACAGAGGAAACAACCAAATACACATAAATATAATCAACATTCAGTTTATTATCTGAAATCTCAATTACATTCAACATTTCGGGCTGTAAGGTCTTCCTGGTTACGACCAAATACAAAGATATAATTCAATATCTAATACAGATCTTCTACAACACATGCACTCATGATCCAGATTCTTAGATCCAACACTTCGATCTTCTCCTAAATCTGACCCCCTAATCTCCTAAGCTAAGAACATAATACAACTTAAATACAAAAGGAAACCAACTAGGTTGGCCTTCAAAACAATCATTGGAGAAACCCTTGACCCAGATTTAGGTCCACACTGTTAGTAATAACTGAGAGGGGGGGTGAATCAGTGGCCTCAAAAATTTATCCTTCAAACATTAACCACCAATCAAATAAACCTCTGATTATTAAGTCCCTACAAGATGCATGCCATGAAATACTTATAATGAATAACTGTCTGTCAGTTTTCCTTGTCTGTCCTTATTCTCCTTGATTACCGATAAGCAGTATAACTATACCAAAATATAGTAAATATGCAGAGTATACCAATATATCCAGAATGAATTATGTAAGATACAGAACAATAAAGAAATGCATCATACACACATATAACCATCCTTGAATCAGCCTCTCTCTTATACTGTCAATAGGCATCACGCATATCCAAAGGTACATTCATGAATCAACCTTTTTGGCACTCCTTGGGATGTACCTCAATATATAGAACACTATTAAGTCCTGCTCTCTTAAGAGACTTGATGCTTTAATGGTTAAACTGAAACAATATGACCTATTTCTAATGTTACTTGAATTTCATATTTTCATATCTATTTAAGTACATTACCTATCTGATCAATGTATCAATTCAATTATTTTATTCTCCACACTTTCTACTCTGTGATGCTGTGCTCGCTATTCGTCGATGTCTACATAATTCCTTAGCTCTCCTTCAGCTTGATTGATCAGTACTGCATGAAGTTGTTCTTTATCAGTTTCTCTTCAACATCCTCTTTTTATTCACTCCCCTTAATCCCTTTTCGTGAATGTGATATGAAAATGAATTAAGCTTGTCTCTTATAGACATGATATTCATTGTTTCTTGATTCTTGATTCTTGGCATGAAAAACAATCCAGCTAATTTGATTTAAAGCATAAATCCTAATTTATCTCGTAGTTATCTCCTTGCCAACTGTACAAATCTTCTTTAAATCAATTACTGAATGCTGGTCGAATAAAACAAAGAAAAAAACTAGTTAAGTCTATCTTTAGCTCTTTCCAGTTAGATATTTTGTCACTTTCTCAACTCTTTGTTCCGTTGGTCAACTCCTCAATTTGTTGTTGGTGACAACTAATAGTTCCGTCAGCATGACTCCAGTTATATTCAGGATCTCTGTCTGTCAGGCATCATTGGAGCTTTACTCATTGGGAAACTTTATTTTCAGCTTGTCGGGCATCCTATGGTTTTGCTTCATCAGGAAACACTGTCTTCTGCTCGTCAGGTATCACTGTGACTTTTCTTCTCTTCCTTTACCGATGGTGTGCACTCCGTTGGTGTTATCTGTCACTTAGTGAATACTTGACATTTATGCATTGCTAAAGGAATAACCTTTGTTCCATTGATTCTCTAAAGTATTTGGAATTATTTACATGATCGTACAGATGATCTCAAGTTGACATCAATGACAATACAAACCATTAGCTAATTTAATGCTTCGCATTATCTTCAACTTAACATTATCAAACATTCAATCAGTTACATGTCATCAATCTCTCCCTTTGGAATTGATGGCAACATACTATACTATCACACTATACTATTTCTAATACAATATGAAATACAATCGTTGAGATTCATCAAACTACCAATCTCTCCCTTTTGTCAACCGATAAATGTCTGGACTCTGGTAACCTCTATTTTAGCTTAGATTTGATTCTTGCAACTATTTTTCTTTTGATGTGTTGAGTCCTCTTCTTGTGTCAATTTATCTCTTTCGACTGTTCTCTCTCTTGAGATGTCTTTTTCTCTTGTCAGCAACTCTCCCTTTGTATAATCATCTTTCATACAATTTGCTCTCCCTAGAATTGGATATAATCTGATAATGGATAATCTTTCTCCCTTTTTCAGAAGAATGTGACAATATGGATAATCTCTCTCCCTTTGACAACAATGCCAAAAAAGTATTTTGCAAATATCTGACATTCAGGTCAAGCAATCATTTCTCTTCTATCCATAATATATTCCTTGAATTTCCCTTATCCATTAGTAATACAACAATATGCTCTGGTGCTTGGTTCTGATATATACCCATCTGTATATAGATGTATCTTTTGAAGTTCATCTCTTTGCTTACATCAACATGAATGATATTCTGATAATATTTAGGCTGATACAGCCTTCAGTCATTTTACTAGACTGGTAGAAAAGGGTTTGGCCCCTAGTCTCTTTCTTAAGTAATCAAATGTATCCTTGGGTAGTGGCTTGGCGAAGATATCAACCAATTGTTCTTTTGATTTCACATACTTAAGTATCACCTCTTTTTCTTGAACTTGTTCTCTCAAATAATGGTACTTGATGGCAATGTGTTTAGTCTTAGCATGCATAACTGGATTCTTGGAAATGTTTATTGTGCTGGTATTACCACAATAGATAATCACTTATTCTGAGATCTTCATATGCATACCTTCCAGAAACTGTTTGATCCATGCAATGTTTGAGCAATTTGCAGCAGCAGCAACATATTATGCTTCTACAGTAGACTGAGAGATGCATGATTTCTTCTTTCTAATCCATGTGACAAGTCTGTCACTCATAAAGAATGCTCCTCCAGTTGTGCTCTTCTCATCATCAAGATTTCCAGCCCAGTCAGCGTCGATAAACACCTTGAGTTCAAATTTTACTTCTCTTATATAACATAAGCCAAATTCTTTAGTCTTCTTTAGATATCTTAGAATTCTTTTCATAGTAGTCATATGTGATTCCCTGGGGTTAGCTGAAAATCTAGAGACAATTCCTACTGCATGTGAAATATCTGGTCTAGTGTGTACAACATACATGAGTTTTCCAATCATTGATCTATACAAAGTATTATTTGTACTTTTATTGTCTTGTCTTCCTTTGTTAACTTACATCCAGTAGCCATTGGTGTTCCAACTGGTTTGGAATCTTCCATCTTGAATATTTTCATGACCTCTTTGATGTATTTGGATTGTGTAATGAAAGTACCTTTACTTTGTTGAATGATATGTAGACCAAGAAAGAACTTGATCTCTCCAAACATAGACATCTCAAAATCTTTTCTCATTTGATTTGCAAAAGATTTGCATAGTATATCATTGCCTCTAAATATGATGTCATCAACAAATATTTCGGCAATCAAAGTGTTAGCATCAGTATCTTCCTTCAAATAAAGATTACTATTTTCACTAGTCCTTACAAATAAAATACTTATAAGATAGGAATGAAGTTGTTCATATCAGGCTCTAGGAGCTTGTTTCAATCCATACAAGGCTTTGTGAAGTTTACATACCATGTTTCTCTTGTCTGGATCGATAAACCCTTTTGGTTGCTCAATGTATACCTCTTCTTCAAGTATTCCATTTAGGAATGCTGACTTGACATCCATTAGATATACTTTGAATCCTTTGAATGCAGCATAAGAAAGCAATATTCTTACTCCTTCTAGCCTAGAAACAGGTCCAAAGGTCTCTCCATAGTCTATACCTTCCTCTTTAGCATACCCCTTGCATACTAGTCTTTCTTTGTTCCTTGTGACTTCTCCATTCTCATTTAGCTTATTCCTGAATATCCATTTTGTACCGATGATATTCTTGTCATCTGGTCTTGGCACAAGTGACCATGCTTTTTTTTTCTCAATCTTCTCAATCTCATCATTCATAGCACTTATCCAATCTTCATTATCCATTACAACAATGACAAATTTTGGCTCAAACCCACAAATTAGATAGCTTGATTTTAGAGACTTACTTCTTTTTCTTGTACCAGCTTTCTTATCTCCTATGATCTAGATCTATGGATAATTCCTTCTTACATATCTTGCAAGTAAAGGTATAGTTCTTTGTGTATTATCTTGATCATCATTTTGATCTTCATTCTGCTCTTCATCACCTTGCACATTATCTTGATCATTATCCTGACCGTTGGTATTTGCAGCCTGATGCTCGGGAGCAATGATTTGTAGCTCAAGAGCTCTACATTTTTGGTAGGGTAGAGTGGTAGGTTCCTCATTATAAGTTAACTTGTTGTAGTCCTCTAGTTCTTTAGTGCTTTCTTGTTCGTTCTTCTTTGCAAATTCATCTATCTTTACATTTGTACTTTCAAGAATTTTGTTAGAGGCTTTTTTTAGACATTTGTAAGTCTTGCTATTGGTAGAATACCCTAGAAGAATTCCTTCATCACTCTTGGATTCAATTTTTCCATTTCTATCATCTTTTAAGATATAACATTGACTGCCAAAATTTTTGAAATAACTTACATTAGGTGTGTATCCCACCATAGCTCATAAGGTGTCTTCTTGGTGTCTTTCTTCAATTGTACTCTGTTTAGTGTGTAAACAGCAGTACTGACATCTTCCCTCCAGAATATTTGGGTGATATCTTTTTCTAGCATCAGTGTTCTAGCACAATCAACTATTGATATGTTCCTTCTCTCTGCAATCCAATTTTGTTATGGTGTTCTTGGTGCATAAACCTGTCTTTTATACAATGCTCATTACAGAAATTAGTGAATTCATCTGATATAAATTCTCCTCCTCTATTTGATCTCAAACATTTTAGATCCTTACGAATTTGTTTCTCTACCATAGCTTTATACCATTTAAACATCTTAAATGCTTCTGATTTATCTTTTAGAAGCATAACTGTCATCATTATAGAGTAATCATCAACAAAGAGAATAAAATATCTATCTCCATAATAACTCTTTGTCCTCATAGGTCCACATAAATCAGTATAGACTAATTCTAGAATTGCATCAGATGTATGGGTTTTGCTTTTGAAACTGGCCTTTGTCATTTTACCTTTTTGATAGTTTTTACACATGATGTTATTGGGCTTGGTCATTGTCGGTAAGCCTCTGACATTTCTATTTTTTCTAATCTTTATCATGTTGTCAAAGTTCACATGACACAGTATTTTGTGTCATAACCATATGTCTTTGTTTGTAGCAATCAAACAAGTGGAGTCAGTATCATTCAAATAGAATAAGTTACCTTTAGTCTATTCACCAGAACCAATCAGATTTCCAGATTTGTTGAAGATCTTTACCTTCTTATTTTCAAATGCAAATTTGTGGCCTGCATTATTCAACTGGGAAACACTCAATATATTATAGTTCAATCCATTTACCCAATAAGGATTCTCACACTTTATCTGGTTATTCAACATTATTGTTCCTCTACCTTCAATTGGATAAGGTGTATCATTTCCCATTCTTACTGATCCACCCTTGTAGTATTGAAAAGTCTCAAACTTTTGCTTATCACCGATCATATGATGAGTGCAGCCACTATCTATGATCCAAACATCATTTTTGCTAATTTTAGATATGAGAGCTATTTCTACATACCTTTCTTCATCATCATCTGAATCATCTTTTATAGCTACAAACACCATGTCGATGTCTTCATCAGATTCGGTGTGAGTATCATCATCCTTGCATTTTTCTAGGTAGCTGACCTTCTTTCCTTTGTCCTTATAGTCTCATGTATCTCTTCTTTTTGATTGTCGGTAGCTTCTGTAATCACCTCTGTCAGACTTCTTCTCAAAAGATCTATCATTACTTCTATCATATTTTCTTCTCTTAGTACATCTTGCAGCAAAGTGTCCAATCTCTTTGCAATTAAAACAAACAAGTGGTAATTTACCTTTGTATTTACCTTTGCCTCTCTGCATTCTTCTGGCCATAAGTGCTTCAATTTCATCAAGAT
>MU226451.1:716711-738708 GCA_018584345.1 Thuja plicata
CTCATGCTCCAATAATTAACATTGTGACCAAGCACAAACTCAACATACAATTTTTTTATGAAATAGAAAGGGAGCTCCAAATTTCTATGGGGTGGTTTATCAAAAACCATCCACCAGCGATCCCAAACGTGTGTGCACATTGCTTCGTTTGTGCACCATTTTATTGATAATTTTGGCTTTTTGGGGTCAAATTTAAATCCAGTTTTAGGATTAAAAAAAAGGGAGGCTATATCTTCCTTAGTTATATTAAGGGCAACAATCCCATCATGGTCAAGCCCGTCATCAAATTGGGTGTGCATATCATCATGCCAATGAAGAGCAGCATTATGTTGCTGCGTAAGGGTGTCAATATTTTCAACAATGGTATTTAGGGTGGCAAGCATAGGAGCTAAGGTAGGTATATTCTTATAAATGTTTTTGAAGCCTCGTATAGTGTTCAGATTCTCTTGTATCAAATCCTCTAAAGATTGAGGGTTTTGAAGAGGTTCTGGATTGTTTTGGGGATCATTATTTGGCGGGGGAGGGTTATTATCTTCATTGTTGTCAGCCATGCCTGATTAAATAATATACAAATATAAATTTTAAATTGATTTCATATATTATAAAAAAATCAATACAAAACCCCATTTTTACCAAAAAAACTACATTTAACATGAAAATGAAAAAAATTAGTCCAGACATAGCAAGAATTTACTTACCAGATAAACTGTGGAGTCAAATTTCTTGTTGGGGCAATCAGGTACCCAAAAAAATCATGTATATGATATATCTAGCCGTTTTCCAAGCCTAAAGTGTTGAGAGAAATGAGGAAAGTGGCTCACGGGTTTTTGATTTATGCCACAGGTTTTGGGTACCCGATTTTTTTAGGTACCCGAAAAAATTGGGTACCCAAAAATATCATGTACCCGATTAGGCTTGTGCTTTGGTGTCAGGTTTTCCTAGGTGTACTAACACCCAGGCCTACTAAAAAGTCAACAAGTGCTTTCATGCGCTTTTGGACGAGTGAAAAGTGAATTTTTTTCACATCGCCACTTTTTGGCCCCCCATGGTCTTGCACATACCCATATGATCAAAGTGAAATTTTTTTGGATTTGTACTAAAATTTTTATTTATTCTCTCATGATCCAATGTAATTTGAAGTACTTAAGGAGGAACATTGGTTCAAATATATGGATGAAGAAATTGATCCTATTGAGAGAAATCAAACATGGGATATATTTTACCTACCTAAATATAAAGATTGTATTGGTGTCAAATGGGTTTATCAAACAAAATTAAATGAAAAAGGTAAAATTGACAAGTATAAGGATAGGTTAGTAGCAAAAGGTTTTGCACAATAGTATGGGATAGACTATAATGAAACATTTTCTCCAGTTTCTAGACTTGACACAGTTATTATTTTACCTATAGCTACACAAAATGATTGGAAAGTTTTTCAAATGGATGAAAAATATGTCTTCTTTAATAGTTTTCTTGAGGAAGAAGTATATGTTAAAAAAGCACTAGGTTATGAGGTATGTGGGCATGAAAGTAAAGTGTATAAATTGAAAGAAGCTCTATATAGTTTAAAATGGGCACCTAGGGCTTAGTATGGTCAAATTGATTTGTATTTTTTGAGTGATAGATTCAATAAAAGTAGGAGTGAGCTGACATTATATATGAAAATCAAAGAGAAAAATCATGTTTTAATTGTATGCCTATGTGTTAATGACTTAATTTTTATAGGTAATTTATCTTCTGACATGTTTAAGATGGCAATGATTAAATAATTTGAGATGACTAATTTGGGATTGATGAGATACTTCTTATGCATTGAAATTGTTCAATTTGATAAAGGAATTTTCAATTGTCAATCTAAGTATGACGAGGATGTATTAAAAAAGTTTAGAATGTTGAATTGTAAACTAGAATTAATTCTAGTTGCAATAGGAACAAAACTTAGAAAATAGGAATGAGAGTCAAGGGTTCATCCAACTTTATTTAAGAGACTTGTTGGACATTTATTGTATCTCACAGCTACAAGGCAAGATATCATATATGGTGTTAGTTTGATTTAAAGTTTTATGGGTTCACCTCAAGACTCTCATTAGAAAGTGGGGAAAAGGATACTAAGATACATTGAAGGAACAAGTAGATATGGAATTCTATATTCAAAAACTAACAAATTTGATTTGATTGGTTATACTGATAGTGATTTTGAAGGCGACATTGATGACAATAATAGTACTTCTAGATATGTATTTCATTGTGGCCTAGGTGCAGTCTCATGGTCATCAAATAAGAAAGATATTGTGACACTTTCATCAACTAAATCCAATTACATATCATCCACATCAACAACATCTCAAGTAGTTTGGATGAGGAGAGTAGTGAAGGACTTATTACAAGCACAAGATGAACCAACACCAAAATTTTGTGACAACAAATCAACAATTTATTTTAAAAGGAACCAATTTTTCACCAAAGGAGGAGACATGTTGATACAAGATACCACTTCTTTAGAGATCTTGTCAACAATAGTGAAATTTATGTTGAATTTTGCAGATCGGCAGATCAATTGGAAAACATTTTCACAAAGGCACTACCAAAGGAGGACTTAGAATATCTACCAGAAAATCTATGAATAATTGATGTTGAATATATTAATAGAAGAAATTAAGGAGGAATGTTAGACATAATTAATTTCTTCCCTTGTGTTTTTAGCCACGTATGCAATCTATTGGACTTGAACTACAAAGGTTATTTAGTGTTTGTTTTGACTCATTATTAGTTGCCCATGTTTCCTAAAAACTAGTCATTAGTTGGAGACCATTTCCAGCATATTCCCTAATAAAATGGTGAACTCCTTCCACTTGAATCTCCCACTAGCCACGTAGAATGTAGTTACAAAATTGCAATGATTTATGACTTAGATCTATTACAAGCAGTCATCTATATATAGAAGTAATGTAATTAGTTTTTAATGAGTTAATAAAAAATATTTTCTTCTTCAATATCTTATAATATAAGATATGTTTATTATTGGTTCTCTATTTATGTTGTTGTCATATGTATGATTTTTTATTTATCTACTAACATATCCACATAAAAAGCAAAAACTAGGTAATATGAATTATTAGTTACACCTTGTTGATAGTTGATTCTAACTTTATCGATTAGTTTAAGAGATCATGCAACTCAACGTGGCTTCCAAATACCTCATTCACCACTATGTTTTGATTTCTTGTCAAAGGAGGTCTCTGCACTCCTATATGGTAAACTTCTTTATTTATTCCTTGTCACATTCGATATATGATTCTCAATAATTTCTTCAAATGTTCCAAATATTTACACTCCTGACTCATTGGGTAACTTCATAAGAACTTCAACAATAGATACTCACTCATTTCCTATTACTTCATAGGGTAACAAAGATACCCATGAAGAGCTAGGTTGGACAACTTCCATGAAGCAATTATATTTGTCCACTAGAAAAGTAATTTTATTTAATCATTCCAAAACCATCAAATTTATCCAATATCTAATAGTAATTTCTTTATAGAGTTCCAAGAAGAATTTTTAGACAAAATCATTTCTATTATTCAACTTATCTATACCAACCATTAATTTATGCTCCAAAAAGTATATCACATCTTCGTATAACATTTTTTCTTTCTTTTGTAAAGCATTTAGAAAGAAAAAGATTAGACACATATATGAGACCCATACCTGAAATACTACATTTCTTCCTTACTCTTCTACAGATTGTCCGTTAATTGTGTCTCAAGACCTCACATAGATCATACTTCCTATTTTCCTTCAATATCTAGTATGGCATGAATATAGCAGTAGAAGAAGTAGAACTCTCTCTATTTCAGTAATAAAATTTGTAATACATTCCCATATTTTCATACCTTACACTAGGGTTCATAATGATATCAACCCTTAGGGCTCTTTTATAAGAAACAACACCATTTAGCCTAAAAACTTCTTCACTCTTCACAAATTTCAATACGGGAACTATTTCTCTCAAACGCAAACCAGTTATAATTCTTAGAGAATATTTTGAAATTGGGTACAACCTACCTAACTAGAGAAATTTACCATTAATGTGACTTAAATTTATTCTTACTATATCCTCATTGAAAAACATCAATATATAAATATGTGTCTTCCTTGTGAATAACCCTATAGGGAATCATTGAAAAAGAAATAACAGGGTTTCTATTGAGGGTATGAACGAGTTTAATTCAACTATATAAGTCTATCATCCTCCAAGACACAAACAACCTTTCAAGTCTCCATTATAATCAATTTATAAAATAAATACATTCTTTTCTATAAACACAAGCTACTTTCTATAGATATCTTGGTTAGTTAATTATGATAGTATTAGGCAGTTACTTTGTCTTTTGACTGTTACAACATAGTTATTTTTATATGGACAATTTGTATCTAAAGAGAAGAAAATTTGATGGCTTTATTTGTATACTGAAGAAAATTTACTATTATAGATACATTATGGTGTTAAATTACCATTAGAATATTTTGGTTGGTAGTAGTGGTAGGATGAACTCAGATGTTGATATTATTTCTATTTTTTGGATTTTTTTAGGGAGTTTTTGCTAGATTTTGCATGTAATGGCCCTAAGTAGGGGTTTTTAGTGCTATTTATTAATGTTATTTCTATTGTAATGGGATCAAGGCTCTTTCCTCACTGACTCTATCAAAAACACAAGCTACACAAATATCCTCCAAATCACTTCTTTAATGACAAGATGATGAAATGAACTTGACATTTGGAATATATATATACTTTATTGACCTAGGGTTTCATGAAAAAATATGATATAAAAAAACACCAATGAATATACAACTATATTTTTTAACTACCAAGAATCTTTTGAAATCACCAGTTCAATGTCAATAGGAGGTTATTAGTTTCACTCTTAATTATCCCTCTCAACCAATACAAATTTTATCACCATCTTCAACTATTTCTATAAGAGAGTTACTATCTAATTTATTTACCCAAAACTACTTCATCTTCTTCTTTTCTTCATTAACATCGATTTTCATTCTAGGGTCATCCACATTCAATTTCTATCCTCTTTAATATTTAGTAATATGCCCCATCCTATTATAGTTAATAGTGCAAAAGCAGAAAACTAAATTGATTGATTAATTGATATATATTATTGAGACAAAAAAAATTCCTTAAATAGGTGGTACAAGACAAGATAGTTACATTACTATGGGAATGAAGTGATGATTTTATTAATGCAATACAAATTAAAACCTACTTAGTAATGTAAAACACCAACATCCCCGCCCCCTTATCATATTATTCCAAACAAGAGTGGAACATTGGAAGAGTTCTGAACCCAATCCTTCTGGAGACTTTAATGAAGTGCCTTCACCAATGGGTATATGCACAGAGATGAGGGACCAAATAGGTGCTAGTTTTTTTGGTCCCCCAAAAGAAATAGGGAATATGCCCTATAGGGCACATACCCTATGGTTTGGAATTCCCGAGCCTAAGGCTGGGGAAGTCAAAGCCATAGGGTGTGCACCCTATGTAAACTTCCTAAATGAATATGAGAGAGAGAGAGAGAGAGAGCTACATATTAGGATATGTTAGCTATTTTTCTTGCAGAAACAAACTTTGATAAAATGATATGCTTGATTCTCAAACCATACACTCTTAGATCATGCAAGATAAAGTCTAATTGATGCGGACTGGATAATATCCTCCTTCTTTGAGATCCATAAGATTCAGGTGGTTATTTCCTAGATAATTTACTATGTTTCAAGTAAACTTGAAATGGTGGATGGGGTCTTCACTGCTATGTTATTATGTTTCTGATCACATCAATAAAACACCACTCTTCAAATGACTTGAAAACAATCTGAAACAATGCTTGAAAAGGAAAACTATGACTGTAATAACAAATAATAGTGGCATGAGGATGTTCATCTTTCTTCTTTTTCTAAGTTTGAACTCATGGAAGGCTAACCTTTTGATTCACTCTTCAAGGAATCATCAAACTGAATTGTCTCTGATTGACACAATCCACTCGAATTTAGCTTATGTGTTCTTAGTAATTGAAGTATAAATGATTGATTTTATTGGATGAAGAAATCACCACTTATCAAACCCTAGACCAATGCCTATTCCTTGGGCAAAGAGTCAATGAAAATATAAATCCATAGAAACAAATCAAGGAAATACCATAGAATGCATTACAAACTATATGCTGCTCAGATTGAATGCCTTACAAACTATCTTATCACTTCTATATCATTGCATCAAATCCTTGAAACATTGTTTTTCTCTCTGAAATTACTTGAGAAACTTAGTTCTTTCCTTGAAATAAACTCACAAGTAATTAGACAAGTTACCTTGTAACCGGTATGTTTTAGATGCCTTACAAACAAAACATACAAGAGCATAAACAAAATATAAAGAGACAGAACAATATATAATAGGAACTGCACTGTATTTCATTAATATTCTTTGTTTCAATACATCTAGACAAGAAGCTAAAGAGATGCAAAATTAGGAATTTGCCTCACAGTAAAATTTCTACAACTTGGGATCTACTCTCAAACTTTTGAGGAGGCTGAACATGCTTAGAGCCCCTAAAATTATAGCAGCAACAGGAACCCTTACAAAAGAGGAAAGAAAGAAAGATATAGAAAACTAGAAAAACCCTAAAGCTCATGCCTAACAAACATCTGTCCCTTTTCAAAATCTGATCTATATCTATCCACTGAAATATCTGACTTCATTCTCTCTTTTCAAAAAAAAACTCACTTGATTCTCCAAGGAAATCTAATCTCCATCGATGACATTTCAAATATGATCTCTGCTTGTCTCTTCCAAAATATGACTTTGATTGCTTTGAAAATATGATTTCATTCTCTCTTAAAATCAGTAAAATATATCTTTTCAAGCTCCTCCAAGAATGCACATCTAATTTTATTCTCTCAAAGTCTACTTTAGTTTGATATTGTTCAGGCAATCATAAAATTGTATCATGTATTGATGCATTGCGAGTAACATCATATACCTCCTATTCTATTGTAGACAATCAACCATAATGTACATTATGGAATATTGTATCATTGAAAATTATAGTATCCTGAGGAACAACTCCAAGTGAAGTTCTTAGACTATGAAGTGTCACTTCTTTTGTGATATACTTTAGCAAAGCATACATAACTAGCTCATCGCATGTGATCCTTCACATCTTGCCATGATGTAGAAGAAGGTAATCCATAAATAATAATTTGGTATCTAGAGCCCTTGTATTTAATGCATGAATGACTACCAGAATAGTAACTACCACTGTCATAAATGTCAGTAGATGAAGCATGTCCTCCATGAGCAATCTCAACCTGAAGCCTATGTCCATCAAAATCATAACCATCATGACACCTGATTGCATCCTCAACATCTCCAAGCTTAATGAGGCAATTACCAGGTGGTTGAAATGGTAGATTCAAATCAATGTCTATAATGTGCCCATATTTGTAAAAGAGGTCCTCAATTTCATCCTTTGTTACATCCCCTGGAAGATTTGCCAACATAAATTGTGCAGTTTGATCTTCTCATCATGACTTATTGGAGATGAAGGACAATTTTGATAACCATAACTGCGGCTGCCACTTCAACTATGACTATAGCTATAATTGGGGCTTTGAATTCTGCTATAACTATGACCACGATATCCTCTCCTCTTTATCCTGCCAATCTTATGGCCCGCGTCTCTGCTTTGCATATTGATGTTACTATATAGTTCAATCTAACGATTGAAATGAAGATCAAATCTTGAAATACTATTGAATATTTGAAGAACCAGAATGTCTTTCCTTTAAAGACAGCTCCAATGTTTTATCTCTCAAAATCAGAGGTAAGTCTCTATTCCACCATACGCTGAGCAATTTGGACTGCATCAACACGCTCATCAGGAACTTGCATTTTGACTGATGTGTGTGCACTATTAGTAGTCGGTAATATAGGTAACCTATTAGGCATAGGAGATGTCAAAGGAAACAGTGGTGTCATCGACACCTTATTGTTCTACAAATGGCTTCCAAAAATAGTAGGACCATAGTTTGCTACCCCATATGCAATTGGAGCATAAGCACTAGGGATACCTTGCATTCCAGACATGTTTACACCTGAATATGAGAGTGGTGCATTTGCATATTATGCATAATTTGGATCTCCAGCCAACTTCGTAATTATAAGGAAAATTTGCACATAATTTTTTCTCTAGGGTGCCACTTATAGTCACAACCCGATCATCAATTCTAGGCAAGGCTTGCTCCTAAGAAGATAACTTGACACTCTCTTGTGAATCTTCAACAAAGGATTTAATTGTAGCTCCACCCTTTGCCAATTATGCCACCACATACAGAATTAGGAAGAATATCGATTAAAATAAGCTACCCAACTGTTTAATTTTTCTCCTTCCTCCTTGAATTTTATTGTTTGCAAGGCCCTCTCAACAAAAACATGTGCTTTCTCAACATTTACAAGGGACAACATAAAATCCATGTACTTGATCCAAACAAAGATGTCTATTTGTTGATGTTCTCACCAACTAGTCATATTCATCCATAGTATCAGTGTAAGCATAGACAGAGGAAAAATCAAAACTCTTCAACTTGTGAATTAAGAATAAAATCTCAACCAAGTGATGCAACCTGATATCCAGGATTCACTTCTTTACCAGGAGTTAACTGCTCATAGAAAGCATTCCAATCCATAGTGAGAAGATATTTATTCTCTAATGACTTTACAAAACTTTGTCATTTCCTCAAACCATTCCTGAAGTGCATGGCCAAAATGATTTTACATACATCAAGGTTCATTGATAAGCTCCCACAAATATGGTTGGCTCATATATTTTGTCATACATAAAGTTGAATAGCACATCTTGTTGTCCTGGTTTAAAACTTTTATGGTGTGAAATAATGTGCTTTAAATGTATTATTTGTAATTTTTTTTGGAATGCTTCCTTGGATATTTCCGTACAACCTCACTTGATGACAAAAGAGGTGAAATTTAAACCTCTACATCACTTAATACAAATTGCAAAAACTCTTGTTGAACTGATGGAAACTGATTTTAGAGTTGGCCTCATAATAATACTAATCAACACCTTCAGATTTGAAATTCATCATGGTTGTAGAGGTACACACCTAGAACTCAGAGAACCTATTCATTAAATATGAAGATCATCTGACACTGAGATACTAGTCCACAAATTTGACTCCTTGTAAAACTCCTCATAGTGCAAAATGAAAATCAGTAGAAACTGCATTAGGACTAGCCTTTGTAAAAATATAAAATCATACCTTGAGGCCTCACCACTAGTCCAGGTAACACATCCAACTACAAGGAGTGTAAGGAAATAATTCACACCTAAAAAAAATCATCTGAAAAGAAGTTAAGACCTTTTGAAAATGACCATTCTATTTACTTCATTTTGTTCTGCATTGGCAAATTGCACAAACTATCTCTAATACTGAGTTCATAAAATCATCAAGAAGAACCTTCAAAATCTAAACCTCTGGGATTTGATTCACCTTCACACATGGAACATTATTTCTTAACTATATTATATTGAAAGTGAAGTGATCAACTGATACAAATCTGCAAAGTTAGCACCTTGCAACATTTCTAATTTTAAAATCAATGAATATGCAAAATTTGGATTTGGAATAAAGCTGGGAAAGTGGAAAAATGGATTGGTATGAGTCTGAAACTATTCAGATAGTTACATCTCCATGTTTTCAATATAGGGGAAAACTCAATTATGTAGGGGATTCAACTAGATACAACTTGCAGAAGCTCAAAGTAGGCTATTCAACAATCTAGGTATGAGAGAGAAACATGACAGTTTGCAAGACCAACTTTGGGGAAAATGAAAACTTATCAAATGGATTTGAAATGAATTGAGTTTTTAAACATAATATATCTGAAATACATGTAAAACATTCCCAAAGTAGTGACCGATGAAACATAGGAGGATGCAAGATATTCAGATGCAATGTAGGCTTGTTACAACAAGTGACACTTAGGCAAAAATGCAGATTTAAGTGAACACCTCAAAATGACTACTCCCTAGACATGTCAGATTTGGAATTTAGGAGCTTGAACCCACTGCCTATGTCAAATGAAAGGTACTGAACCCTCTTCCCAAGTGGTATCTCATGAAAATCAACAAGGTATCTTTTACAAGCACTCCAACTAAGCCTTCTCACAAAAGTTTTTCAGGGGTACTTACCTTGGCTTATTGAGAATTTCAAAATGGTCACTCCAAATTTGTGCCAAATTTGAGAGTACCAACTAGTGGCTCTGACTATGGATGTGTGCCCCATGTGGGCATGTAGAGAACTTTCAGAATCTCATGGTAGAAGCAGACCACCCCAAAACTTCAATTATCTCTTTTCACTTTTCTCTTTTCACTTACATCTCTCAAAACTCTTCTCTCTTCTCAAAAAATGGGGAAACCTCTTACTAAAATAAAACACACAACTGAAAGGGAAAGAAAATATACAATATGTTCATTATCTATAAGAGGCCCAAAGCCCCAAAATTGAGATCAACTCTTACCTCTGTGATACACCTGGTTTTCATCTTCACAATTCAGAGATAGGTTGAAATGATCACTTCCATGCATCTGAGATATCTTATTTCCATTATCCATTAGCTCAAGATTAAAAATAACATTATAATCCATTTGAAAACTAAAATGGAAATGATACCAATTCTAAAAAGTATGTGGCATATGCATGATGCATTCATTAGTTAGCAACAACTGATATCCAATGCAATAATCAGCAATGTTTAGCTCAATACCACATCTCTGAAAATCATCTGGCTGAAAAATAAAGTACTTAACATGTGCCAGATTTCTTAGGTGAGCACTATTTAAGCCATCCACATCAGTAGTTTGCAACTCAAATGAGAAATCAGCATACTGAACCTTATGAAAATACTAAAAATATACACCGCTTGGGATGTGATCTAATTCATCCTTCAAAAGATAAGGAACAACAATCTCTTCATTGTCAAATTTAGGCTCATCATAGACATCATGGATCTTATGCAAGTGATTCTCACCTTTTTCAAGAGGAGATAAATCAAAAGGGAAAGATTCAATATCTTCACTATCAAACAATGGTAATCCCATACTCTTTTTCTCAAAAGGATTACCATCCTGGATCTTGTAATTGACTTCCATATTCATATAGAATCTTCATAAATACCTTCTTGCAAACTATCAACATCATTCAAATCTAAATCCCGCTGGTGGGTGGGAGGGAAAACATTAACACATTGATCATAAACATGTGAATCTTGAGCAACTAAAGGACTATCCCTTAATAGTTCATTGGAGAATTCAGAATCTGAAAAAGATTTACAATCTACACAACTATCCCAATAAGTTCTCAACATGATATCTAGAGTCTCTTTATCCCTTAAATTTGCAATAAGATTGATGCTTTCATCATCTGACATATCATACTCAACTTGATTGTTCTCTAGTGACATAGGAGTATAAGAAAAATCAGAAATATAAGTATAAAAAATTTGACTATCTGATGCATATTCCTTGTCAAACTCAATGTGTATGAAGTGCTAAGATTCAAATCTATCTTTCCCTAAAAATTTGAGATATTCATAAGACAATAATTCTAAAATTTGTTCACTATGAAGAGAACAACTATCATCATTTATATTAATCTCTGATACACTTTCACAATCAACATTCTCATAATCATTTTCACAGTCATTCTTCATACCCTCAACAATCTTATCAATATAAAAACTTATATCCATAGGGAATGAAGAAAGAGAGTCATTTTCAGATACATACCTTTGAAAATCAACAATTAAAAAATCTAAGATTTTTTCATTGCTTGGCAAAGATTGACATTCTTGTTCACCCTTAATGTTTTCTTGTTTGATGCTGCAAATTTATTCCTCATTTGAATCATGGAGTGAGATTTCTCAGACCATATCATCTTGTGCAAATAAATCACTACAGTCACTTACATCTACATCATAGTTATCATCTTGTTGTCCACACAAAACATTTTCATTGTCTTGCTCCTCACAAAGTTCATCATTAGTATCAAAATCGGAAAAACCTTCAGCATAAGTAGAATCATCATTATAACCATAATAACTAGATTGAATATCACTAGATTCAACTTCATCAACATAAATAGATTCATATTCAACATCTTCAACATTTTCAGATTCAATATCACTAGATTCAACTTCAGATATATCATTTGAAGAAATATTTTCTATATGCTCTATCCATTGCATAGTATTCCAAATAATGTCCACCATCTGAGAGCTTGAAAAATTTATAGAATCAGGAAAACAAAGTTCAACAAACAAATTTTCCCAAACAAACTCCTGAGGACAGAAAGGGATATTATACTCCTCAATCTTAGCAATAAACCTCATATAGAAACATATTGAGACTCACCCTCATTTCTGCTCATATTTTCTTGTAATGTTTTAACAACCCTTTCTTGAATCTTTTGTCTTATCACCTATGTTTCTGCACTAACAAGTTCAAGTTTTGGTAAAGGGTCTTCATATTCAGACATGTCATGATAATCACTATCCTCCCCATTACCAAACTGCTCAACAAAATAATTTTCTAGTGCAGCCATAGATCCTATTGAACCATGAGATAATTCTTTAAACCAATCCCTAGCATCATCTACTAGGGATAATGCAAATAGGTTCATTAGTACATCCTCATGTGTGATGTCATGATCATCTATCAAATCAACAAATTTTCTTATATGCTCCTTAGTTGATTGCTGACCCAGACCAGTAAATTTAGGCAAACAATCCCTTACTACTGATGGAATAGGATTTGGGTATCCAGGGATACCTTCAAAGTTTATAGCATTCCACAACATAACCCAATATAGGTGTGACATTTTAATAGGTAGGATGACTACAAACTGCCTCTCTCTTCCCTCTTAACTTAGTGTTGAACACTTATTAGGGAAACATATGCACAATTGATTTTCATGGAACAAAAGACTTTATCCAACGAAAATAAAACTACCTGGAGCATGAAGAAGTTGCTGCAAATTATTTGATTTGAAGTCACCTTCAAAATTTTGTAGATCCTCCACCTCTTTGTAGAGAAAAGATTTTCAGTTGAGATCTCTTTCCCAACTCTGACCTTCTTCAAATCAGTAACTTTTATACACCTCCAATATAGAGTCTCTTAATGATTTCTCTTCACAGGAGGCCAAATATCTTCTGCTTCTATCACTACAAGTCCACCTTCTTAGTAGTCTTTCTTCAAATATGCACACTGGTGCAAATCAGACAACTCAGAGTTGCCACTCACCATATGTGAGATTGTATAGGTATTTCTTCAATAATTTAGACTTTTAGACACTTTGCAATGACACCCTGAACAGACTTGACTCTCTTTACAAAAATTTGAGGAATTTTTCTTTGCAAATAATTGACTCTATAACTAGAATCTAGAATAATTCAGCAAAGTGGGGCTACAACTTACTTACACTAACTTAATCACTTTTTCCATGGCAGAGTCACCAATTTGTTAGTGTGAATCAGATGGGCAAACTTGAGACTGGTATTTGTGACTCTCTTTTTCAACCAGATTCTGGGATGTATCTGTAAAGTATTAAACTTTCTATCTTATAATATCCCCAGCAGAGTCACCATTTTGTTTGCTCTTTTTCTTGCAGAAACAAACTTTGATCAAATGGTATGCTTTATTATCAGACTATACGCTCTTAGATCATGCTAGATAAAGTCTAATTGATGAGGATTGGATACTATCCTCCTTCTTCTTTGAGCTCAATAGGACTTATGCGGGTCTTGCCTAGATAATTTACTATGTTTCAAGTAAACTTCAAATGGTGGATAGGGTCTTCATTGCTATGATATTATGTTTCTAATCACATCAATAAAATACCACTCTTCAAATGACTTGAAAACAATCTGAAATAGTGCTTGACAAGGAAAACTATGACTGTAATAACAAATAATAGTGGCATAAGGATGTTCATCTTTCTTCTTTTTCTAATTTTGAACTCAAGGAAGGCTAACCTTTTGATTCACTCTTCAAGGAATCAGCAAACTGAATTGTCTCTGATTAACACAATCCACTTGAATTCAACTTATGTATTTTTAGTAACTAAAGTATAATTGATTGATTTTATTAGATGAAGAAATCACTGCTTATCAAACCTTATACCAGTGCCTATTCTTTGGGCAAAGAATCAATGAAAATATAAATCCATAGAAACAAATTGAGGAAATACCATAGAATGCCTTACAAACTATATGCATCTCATTGAATGCCTTACAAACTATCTTATCACTTCTATATCATTGCATCAAATCCTTAAAAAATTGTTTCTCTCTCTAAAATTACTTGAGAAACTTAGTTCTTTCCTTGAAAGAAACTCACAAGTAATTAGACAAGTTACCTTGTAACTAGTATGTTTTAGATGCCTTACAAACAAAACATACAAGAGAAAAACAAAATATAAAGAGACAGAACAATATAGAATAGGAACTAAATTGTATTTCATTAATATTCTTTGTTTCAATACATACATTCAAGAAGCTAAAGAGATATGTAAAATTAGGAATCTGCCTCACAGTAAAATTTCTACAACTTGGGACCTCCTCTCAAACTTTTGAGGAGACTGAACAAGCTTAGAGCCCCTAAAATTATAGCAGCAACAGGAAACCTTACAAAAGAGGAAAGAAAGAAAGATACAAAAAACCAGAAAAACCCCAAAGCTCATGCCTAACAAACATCTATCCTTTTTAAAATTTGATCTATATCTATCCACCGAAAAATCTGACTTCATTCTCTCTTTTCAAAAAAAACTGACTTGATTTTCCAAGGAAATCTGATCTCCATTGGTGACATTTCAAATCTGATCTCTGCTTGTCTCTTCCAAAATATGACTTTGATTGCTTTGAAAATATGATTTCATTCTATGTTAAAATCAGTAAAATTTATCTTTCCAAGCTCCTCTGAGAATGCACATTTGATTTTATTCTCTCAAAATCTGATTTTATATGTCTTTTCAAAGTCTCTAAAATCTGATTTTGAATCTTTTAGAAAACAAAAACCTTTGGGAAAGCTTATTTCAGGCCTTTGAAATAATTTTTTTACACCATACTATATAAAAGAGAGTACCCTAATCTTTTGCATTATTTTAACATTTTAAACTCTTGCATTTGTCCCATTTGTATGCATAATTTGATACTTAATTTTGACTTTTAAAATCTTGTACAGACTATAATGTTTCAAAAATTCATCTTTTGAATCCTATGTATATTTCTTTTGAAAATTGTCCATTTTTTGCATTATTATGCCCAGATTTTGCCATTTTTTGACACTTGTCACTTTTTGATTGGATACTCCAACTGGTCTTCTTAACTCACCTTTAACCCCTTCTCATCTAGAGACTCTGAGACTAAGAAGTCTCTAGATCTCCATAAATTTTTCTTGACCTAGAGTCTATCTGGAGACTTGGAAACTAACTTAGTCTCTAAGTCTCATGATATTTTTCTTAACTATGGGTTGATTCGGGGACCTAGCGACCACCTCCTCAGTCTCCAAGTCTCGTGAAAATGTTGACTTAACCGCTAGTTTTTGGTGACTTGGCGACCACCTTGTCTCTAAGTCTATAGATTTCTGGGACTTAGTATTTTATGTCTAGCCACTGGGTGACTGCAGCTAGTCTCCTAATCTCTTGATCTTTTCACACTAATTGCCAGCATCCGGTGACCTAGCGACTAACATCTGGTAGTTAACTCAGTGGTTAGTCTCTGAATCTCAGAATCCTGGCGATTATCTGCTCTCCATCTCCTAACTTCATGACTGGTTTCCACGTGTCCTCTTATGCCACATCATCATCACCATTTGGTTTCCATCTTTCTGCAAAAATTGTTTGCCACGGCTTTGGTCATAGAAATTGAGGTGCCACGCCTCTACTCATGCATGGAGAGAGCCTCTGATCTTTACTTCAAACTCTATGTTTGTCTTTTGGCTTATAAACATCTCAAATTTGCACTACGGGGTCAATGTGGGATAAGTCCCCATGTTTCTTAAAGCTTTTTTGAAATCTAGGTGCCAAAATTTTGGGTCCCACTGGTCCACTAAGCCTTCAAGCCAAGGGGCCACCATAAGCCTCCTGGCTTCTTTCTTATTTTACAATACAAGCATTTTAGTATTTAAATACTCAAAATTACCCATGCACAGGCAATGTGGGATAATGCAACTTTCATTTTTTCATTTTTTAAACCTCCTCTGGTATGCTACATGGCTTTACCTCCATTTTGTTTTACCTTTCGCTAAATACTCTCATTAGAAATGAGTGCTCCCTTCCACTAAATTTAATCCCTCTTTCTCCTACTTTAGTTTGATATTGTTTAGGAAATTGTAAAATTGTATCATGTATTGATGCATTGCGAGCAACATCATATACCTCCTCTTATGTTGTAGAAAATCGACCATAATCTACATTATGGAATATTGTATCATTAAAAAGTACATTATCCTGACGAACAACTCCAAGTGAAGTTATTAGACTATGAAGTGTCACTATTTTTGTGATATACTTTAGTAAAGCATACATCACCGGCTCATCGCATGTGATCCTTCACATCTTTCCATGATGCAGAATAAATTAATCCATAAACAAGAACTCGATATCTAGAGCCCTTGTATGTATCACATGAATGACTACCAGAATAGTAACTACCACTATCATAATTGTCAGTAGATGAAGCATGTCCTCCATGAGAAATCTCAACCCGAAGCTCGTGTCCATCAAACTTGTAACCATCACAGCACCTGATTGCATCCTTAGCATCTCCAAAATCAACGAAGAAATTACTAGGTGGTCAAAATGGTAGCTTCAAATCAATGTCTATAATGTGCCCATATTTGTAAAAGAGGTCCTCAATTTCACACTTTGTTAACTACTGATGTGGATAGAAGTATTGGTGCTATTATAGAACCAGCTTGGCTCTGCTATGAGATCTTTCTCCTAGATCTCTTACAGTATTCACAACCCTAAAATAAGGTAAGTAACTATTAGCTTTACCTCCCCTTCAAGACTCAATCCCCATCGACCTACTATTAATCTTCCTCACTGAACCTACACAAATAGATTCATTCTGCTCACTCAATAAATGTTTCCAGAACATTGCTTTCCTTATCTTCCCTAGCCAGACTATTGCCAAGATTGACTAGGGTAAGATCTCCAGACTCTTTGGTGTTTCTTCTCCTATAGAAAATAAAAATGAAACTATGTAAAAGGGCTCCTCTTGAGTTCCATCCCATTACATGACTCTCACCATGGATTCAAGAATCTTGAGGGACTATTACTACTTACAACCTGGAATGGGTGAAGAATTAACAACTTACAAAATAGAAAATAAAGTAACTAATCTACTTGCATGCAAAAGGAACCACAAAAAAACTTGATATCCACTAAGCACATAGTCTGCAACTTCTCATTACTAGAGACAAAAAAAATAGTACAATAATCTGCAAATCTCTAACTTTCCTGTAGCTTCTCTTCTTCTTCTTTAATTTCTCCCTTCTAGATCTCCAAAAAGAAGGCTTGGGATGTTATTAATAACCATTCTCTCATTGGAATGACTATAAATATCCACATATTCACAAGCATCTCTTCAAGAACCGCTACGATTGACCATACTATCCATAAAAGACGAGATCCACTTTTCACGAGCCGTTACGACTGAATTTGTCGAGCAATAGTACTGCAAACTGAGCTCCAGTATTGTTTGAGTTTCTAATGGTGGATGATTTGTTAAAGGTGGATGATTTTCTAATGGTGTCTGAGTTGCTAATGGTGGCTGAGTGCCAGTGATACCAAGCAGCTTATCCAAAGTTCCTAATGCCTTGGTTATATTTCTAGAGGCTTACAAACTACCTCAGACACACACACAACTAAAGGAAACCAAATAAGCAACCTATTTAGACATGGATTGATCTAGCAATATCCATCTCAGGTAAAAACAAATGACCTTCTAAGGTCCACACAAACTCTCCTAACTTGGCTAGAGTTAGTACATGCCATAAATAGAGAGCTAAGGGTTTGAGCTAGGTGTGCTCCTGCATCATACTTCCCCAGACAAAAGAAAGGTTAATGCATCCTTGGATTGACAATGTTTGGATCAATTCTGACCTCTTGAAGTTTGTTTCTCTGATCCAAGTAGCATCAACATCCTCTTTTCCATGCCATTTGACAAGGTGCTCCATGTAGTCTATGTTCCTAGTCTTCTTGTAGACCTGTGAGTCTAGTATCTTTTCAGCTATCATAGATGGATTAGGGTTAATTTAATATCTTTTACCTCTTGAATTACCTCTTGAAGGATCTAATTAGCACCTTGAATTGGTCTTTTGTATGCTATCAAATCTGCAATGTTGAAAATCAGTGACAACCCAATGTCTTTAGGAAGCTCCACCTTGTATGCATTATTTCCATACTTTGCAATTATCTTACATGGACCTAGCCTCTTCATCTATAGCTTGTGAGGAACACCTTTTTTCAGCCTTTTTTTGTTCAAGTGTACCATCACAAAGTATCCAATCTGAAACGGAACATCCCTCTTGGTTGCATCCACCTTTTTCTTTACCCTTTCAACATTTTCAATCAAGTTATTTCTTACACTTTCATGGACTTCTCTCATTGAATGAGAAAATTCCTCACCATATCCACTACCATGAATTCCTTCCTTCAATTCTCTACGTTCAAAAATCCCTCTTGGGTGAAAGTCATAAATGATTTCAAAAGGATTCTTACCAGTTGATCTGTTCACTATATCATTGTATGCCTATTCAACTTGTCTAATGAGTTGGTCCCATGCTTGACCATAATCCTTTGTGAGGCATCTCAACAAGTTACCAAGACTCCTATTGACCACCTCTATTTAGCCATTTGTCTATGGATGATAGGCAGATCCAAAAGACAAGTTAGTGCCAAGATTTTTCCATAAGGTCTTCCAAAAATGGCTCATGAATTTGTTGTCCCTATCTGAAACAATACTAAGTAGGAGTCCATGGATCCTCACCACAGCACTGAAAAACAATTGTGCAATGTTACAAGCATCATGAATGGTCTTACAAGCTATAAAATATGCCATCTTACTAAATATGTCGACAATAATAAAAATACTGTCATATCCCTGCCTTGTTCTTGGCAAACCAGCTACAAAATCCATGCTTATGCACTCCCATGGTCTAGTTGGGATTGGAAGTGGCTGATAAAGACCTACATTTGAAGATGTTCCCTTTTCTTTTTGACACACTACACAACTCTCAACATACTATCTAACATATCTATTCATTCTAGGCTAAAAATAGAACCTAGTGACTAGCTCTGGAGTCTTACTGACTCCAAAATCACCACTAAGTTCTCCATTATATTTTTCTTGAATTAAATTCTCTCTCATAGACCCTTTAGGAACACAAATCTAGTCTCCTTTAAACAATAAATCATTCTACAAAGTATATTCAGAAAACTCACCATGAAAGTTGTTTTAAAACTCTTTGCATACCTTGTAGATTTGGGCAAAATCTTCATCTTTAGCATATAGGTCTTTGAAGCTATCAATACCTATGCTTTGTAGATGAACTTCTTGGACTGTGAGAAGTCTTATGCTCAATGCATCAACAACCTTATTCTATACTCCCTTTTTATGCTTTATATTTAAAATGTAGGCTTGTAGATACTCCACCCACTTCATGTGCTTGCTACTAAGTTTGTCTTGAGAGTTAAGGAAGCTGAGAGCTTGGTTATCAATATATACTATGAACTCCTTTGGGAGAAAGTAGTTCCTCCACTTCTTGAGTGCTTGAACTAGAGCATACAACTCTAAGTCATAAGAAGAGTACTTCTTATTTGCATGATACTGGTCTTTCTTCTTGTCTTATGACAGCCCCAATGGCCACATTACTTGCATCACATTCTACTATAAAAATCTTATCAAAGCTTGGAAGAACTAGAGTAGGCAACTCCTCTATCTTCTCCTTGAGTGTTTCAAACCCTTTCTTTGCTTGTGGTGTCCATTGAAACTTTGTCCTCATCCCACCTTTAATGGTGTCTAACATGGGTGCACAAATCCCACTAAAATGTCTAATGAACTTTCTTTAATACTAAGCTAGACCATGAAAACTTCTCACCTTAGTTGCAGCCTTGGGAGTAGGCCAACATAGAATGGCATCTTCCTTTTCTTGGTCTATTTTGAGGTTACCCTATGACAAAACAAAGCCAAGATGTACAAGTTCCTGCTTCATGAAGTCACACTTCTCCAAATTGATCATTAGCTTTTCATCATGCAATTTCTTGAAAACAATTTTCAAATGCCTAATATGCTCCTCCTTAGTTCTGCTGAAAACTAAAATGTCATCTAGGTAGACAAAAAAAAATTTACCAATGCATTCTACCAATACCTCATTCATAAGCCTCATAAAAGTTGAGGGATAATTAGACAAACCAAATGGCATTACAAGCCATTCATACAACCCTTTTGTAGTTTTGAAGGTGTAGACACCCTAAATTGTCCTTTTCTATTTCTATATTAATTTAATTAATATTGCCAATAACAATATAGTTAATTCTTATAGATTAACTATATTTTTTATATTTGACTATTTATTTAATTTTATTAAATAAATTCATCACCTTGTAGTTAAATTTAATTTAAATACTATCCCTAATATATTAAAATTTATTTTAATATATGTTTCCTCCATATTTCTTTTTAAATATATTTTATTTATTTAATCCCTCCATTTTCTCTAAAATTATTCTAAACCTCATTTAAATTAAATTAAATTAAATTTAAATCTTACTTCTTCTTGCTTTTGGCTAAATTCAGTCTAATCACACTTAAAAGTTAAATAAACCCATTTTAGTCTTAATCACTTGCACACACATGAATTTTTTAAATTATTATTCCCTCACCTTGAAAAGTCAACTCCTCACTTTAACCACTTAATCCTAGCCACTCATTCCTTTTGCCTCTTAATCTCTTTCACTCCCACCAAAACCCTACCTAACCCTCAATCTTAGCCACTCATTTTCCATCTCTTAATCTCAGCCCTCCATTTTTCATAAGAAAATCCATAAAAGGAGGCCTCACTCCTCATTTTGCAACTAGTGAGAGTAACTAGCTAGTGATTTGCTTTTTAGAGCATTTTCTTGAGCATTTCTTAGTCTTCATTCTATTTAGTTTCTTATGAGCATTAGATCATCTAGATATTACATGTTAGGTAATGAAAATCAATCTTAGTTTATTTCATCTTGCATCTTTATTTTAGATTTGCCATTGCATTCTCAATCTTCATCATGTGAAGCTTGGGGCATGTTCCTCATACTTGTTCTCAATCCCTTCACCATCTTCTAGCTTGCATCATAGTGGGATTTATTGCATTGTGTTGGGAGAGCACACCCACAAAATCTCTAAGAGCAAATCAAACAAGTCTTGGGTGCACTTGTTTTAGCTCATCAAAGGTTGTAGTGAGAATTTGGTTGTGTTTCAAGTTCTTTGCATGCTTTAAATTATTGGTATATCTTGTGTTTTGCATGTTTTAACTTGTTGTGCAGTTATAGGAATTCTCATTGCATACATTTTGGCACACTCGGTGGGACCCACATCATGGTTTTCTTTTTATTTTCTAGGTTTTTTAGAGGAATTGACGGATATGCGGCTCTGCTTCTATAGAAGTGGCTCCACACACAGGCGGCTCTGCCTGTACATAGGTAGCTCCAACAGAAAGGGAGTTTCCTCTCTTTGTTTATATTTCTAAGTTGTTTAGCCTGCATTTTTTAGTCATTTTAGGGTTAATTCCTTAGTGCATATTCTCATTAGAATCATTCTTAGGCATTTGCAAGCATATTAGGTTTTAAATCTTGCTAGTTCTAGTTG
>MU226451.1:744395-777610 GCA_018584345.1 Thuja plicata
TGTCTTTGATCTTGGTTATCCCATACATTTCCTCCATACATTATCCATTATCCTCCATATCATTATCCCCTATCCTATTTATAGCCTCCATCTCATATCCCTTTTCACCTCTCCTACCTTTTCTCTTTATACAAACTAGAGGCACTAAAATATTCATGCATGCTTTGGACAACACAAGCCTTCCTCCCCTCCATGCACATCCTTTATATACTATCCATATCATATAGCCTTTATCCTCCATCTCCCCATCCTTCACCCTCCCACCTCTTGTATGGGGGCATCTTTTACAACATTGTCCTTGGATCTTGCTCTACTTATTCCCCATCCCTTACATGTCATCTACCCTTTCATACATCCTTTATCCCCCACCTACCCATCCATCCTTTTCCTACCTTTAGTGTGGTGACATTCTACCTAGTTCTTGGATCTCTTTCCTCTATATCCCCCATCTGATGGTCTTCAATATCCTACCATTCCATCCATCTCTTACTCAAATCATCTCTCCATCTTTCCACCCTTTCATATACCTTGACTCTCCCTTGTCCTTGGTGTTCATCCATTCTCCTATCCAATCTCATCTACTCCACCTCCTATCTAATCCTTTCATCTCCTTCAAACCATCTTTCCTATCAAATCTCTTTATCATCTAATCCAATCTTGTTCTCATCCAATTCAATCTATTTCTCTTCCCATCCTATCTATCTAATCCATGTTATTGTATGAAGCCTAATCAGACATAGAGGTCTATTCATCCCCTTTTCTTTCAGCGCAGTTGCTCCCCTAATTTTTCTATGGGAGTTTGGGGGCAGCGCCCCCAAGAAGAGGTCAAGGGGCAGAGCCTCAAAATTTATTTTTTCTCAATTGACCCTCATCTTTCTAAAAAATTGTGAAAACCATAAAATGTCTAAAAATCAGAAAATGATTATGAAAAAATCCTTAAAAAAAATGAAAAATGTCATAATCTAAAAATATATAAAATCCTCAAAAAAAAAACAAAAAAAAACTTAGTTTCGGCTCTACCCCTTGTTGGTGGATGGGCGGCTGCACCCGCCCTTACGCGGGGGCAGAGCTGCCTATCTACGGGCAGGCGGCTGTGCTCGCGGCTGTACGGGGGTGGAGCCAGCTACGTCGCCCCTACGCGGGGGCGGAGCCACCTGTCTACGGATGGGCGGCTGCGCCCGCCCTTCCGAGGGGGCAGAGCCGCCCATCTACCGATGGGCAGTTGCGCGGGGTAGAGCTGCCCCTCTATTGGTATGCGCTGTGCCTACCCTTGTGCGGGGGCAGAGCCACCCCTTGTAGGGGATATGGCCGCTCGTTCATGGACGAGAGGCTCGGTTTCACCCCCCTTTTTTTATTTTATCAAAAATTCATAAAAAATTAAAAAATCTTAAAAAATGCATAAAAAAATTAAAAATCCTTTAAAAATCATTAAAAATTTCTAAAAATTTGAAAAATTCTAAAAAATTATAAAAAATAAAAAACACTCTTAAAATTGCAATAAAAATCAATTATGATCAATACTAGTACATGTAATCCAACACTGCAATCTAGCATATCAATCTTTAATCATATTATCATGTTAATCCAAATCAGCTGGTAATCGATTGATCATATTATTTTTTTAATCCAACCATCATCATGAGATGTATCCTTCCCAATCTTTTAAATGTATATTATTCTTATTGTTAACATTGTCATCCTCAATCAATCATCATCAATTGATCCATCCATCAATTGGTTTTCAGCTGCCTAGGGGCAACATGTTGGTTTGCTTTTGGCTTGTTGTGCATGTTTGCTTGTTGCTTATGTGTTAACATTTTTTTGTACTTGATCATTTTATCATTATCTCTTTTATCACGTACTTGACACTTTGCCATCTTGGTTCCTTATACCTTGTGTCTTATCGTCAAGTATCATATCAAAATCCAGGTTGTGCTCCCCAAAATTTACACAATTCATTTGCATTGCATTTAGATAGATTACATTTTGCATAGTGAGGTATTTTTTTTTTTTTTTATTCCCTCCACCCTCTCCCTTGATCCATTTCAAGAGCACATTCGTGTTCTCCAAACCCGTATGTCCTCTCGAGGGGGCATCATCCTTCCATATATCCCTCCTCATCATCCTTATCCTTCCATGATTAGGGCATCTTCCTCTTTTCTCTTTTTTGACGCGATGTCGATTTCAACACCACATCAAAGAGGGGCAAAATGTAGACACCCTAAATTATCCTTTTCCATTTTTATATTAATTTAATTAATATTGCCTATAACAATAGAGTTAATTCTTATAGATTAACTATATTTTTTATATTCGACTATTTATTTAATTTTATTAAATAAATTCATCACCTTGTATTTAAATTTAATTTAAATACTATCCCTAATATATTAAAATTTATTTTAATATATGTTTCCTCCATATTTCTTTTTACATACATTTTATTTATTTAATCCCTCCATTTTCTCTAAAATTATTCTAAACCTCATTTAAATTAAATTAAATTAAATTTAAATCTTACTTCTTCTTGCTTTTGGCTAAGTTCAGTCTAATCACACTTAAAAGGTAAATAAACCCATTTTAGTCTTAATCACTTGCACACACATGTGACTTTTTTAAATTATTAGTCCCTCCCCTTGAAAAGTCGACTCCTCACTTTAACCACTTAATCCTAGCCACTCATTCCTTTTGCCTCTTAATCTCCTTCACTCCCACCAAAACCCTACCGAACCCTCAATCTTAGCCACTCATTTTCCACCTCTTAATCTTAGCCCTCTATTTTTCATAAGCAAATCCATAAAAGGAGGCCTTACTCCTCATTTTGCAACTAGTGAGAGTAAGTAGCTAGTGATTTGCATTTTAAAACATTTTCTTGAGCATTTCTTAGTCTTCATTCTATTTAGTTTCTTATGAGCATTAGATCATCTAGATATTACATGGTAGGTAATAGAAATCAATCTTAGTTTATTTCATCTTGCATCTTTATTCTAGATTTGCCATTGCATTCTCAATCTTCATCATGTGAAGCTTGGGGCAAGTTCCTCATACTTGTTCTCAATCCCTTCACCATCTTCTAGCTTGCATCATAGTGAGATTTATTGCATTGTGTTGGGAGAGCACACCCACAAACTCTCTAAGAGAAAATCAAACAAGTCTTGGGTGCACTTGTTTTAGCTCATCAGAGGTTGTAGTGAGAATTTGGTTGTGTTTCAAGTTCTTTGCATGCTTTAATTTATTGGTATATCTTGTGTTTTGCATGCTTTGACTTGTTGTGCAGTTATAGGAATTCTCATTGCACAAAAAAGGTTCTCTTCCATTCATCTCCTTCATTAATCCAGATTTGGTTGTATCCGTTCTGAAGATCAATCTTGCTGAAGTACCTTGCCTCCCCTAAGAAATCCATTAGGTCTTCAATTCTGGGTATTGGAAACCTATACCTAATGGTGATTCTATTTATGACTCTAGAATCAATACAAATTCTCCAATTTCCTCCTTTCTTAGGTGCTAAAATAGTAGGGACTGCACATGGGCTTATGCTCTTTCTAATTAGGCCTTGGTCTAATAACTCTCTGATTTGCTTGGCTATTTTCTCATTATGTTGAGGGGTCATCTTATAGGCAGCTTTGTTGGGTAAGGTAGCTCCTGGTATGAATTCAATATTGTGGCTAACAAGTCTCTTAGGAGGTAGGGGAGTGGGTTGGTTATCATTCACGATGTCTCTATACTCTTCAAGTATTTCTCTTACCTCATTTGGTATCTTTGATTTCTTGATATAAGCTTCATCTTTTGGCTTCAATGCTAAAGCAAACCCAACTCCTTCTCCTTCTCCTAGAGTCTTCAAGAACTCCTTCTCATCAACCATGAGCACACTTGGACTTGATGTTTTCATCTCTCCTTCTTTTATTAGGGAATGAATTTTGAAAGTCACTCCATCTTTCTTGAATGAGTATGCGTTCTTGATTCCATCATGCATGGCTTGCCTATCAAATTGCCATGGCCTTCCAAGTAGGTGGCATGCATCCATGAGAAGAATGTCACATATAACTCTATCCTTATACTTTCCAATGGTGAATTCTACCCATGCTTGTTCTCCTACAAACACATGTTATCCTTTGTTGAGCCATGTAACCTTGTATGGGTTGTCATGTGGAATCCTTTTCAAATTTAACTTGGTGGCTTCCTCTTCACTAATGATATTATCAATTGAGTCTGAATCAATAATGACTCTACACACCTTCCCCGTGATCTTGCACTTCACTCTAAAGAGTTCTATCTTTTGGCTTGGTTCTTCTTTGCTTGGCTCTCTAATTAAGGTCATCTTTATCATGAGGTTCTCACCTTCCTCTGATTCTAAAGATACCTCAGATGGCTTGCTGCTGCAACTTGATTCTTCTTGGACATAGCTAACTCTCTTTCCACCTCCTTGAAAAGTAGAAATTTTTTTAGGACACCTATAGGAAGGATGCCCTAGCTGATTATAGTGGTAGCATTTCATAGTGGCAAAGTAGGATGCTCCTCTTCCTTGATTGCTTCTGCTCCTTCCTCTCCAACTAGTGCTAGAACCTCTACCTCTGCTGGAACCTCCCCTATTTGAGTTTCCTTCTTATTTTTGGTGAGCTTGTTCTCACTTTTCTGCCTTGAATCTAATCCTCTTCCACCATAGACTCCTTTTCCTCTTCCTTATCTACCTCTACCTCTTCCTCTGAAGTTTGATTCTGATTTCTTTTTTTTCTTCTCTTCCACTTTCATTGCAAGTTGGAAACACTTATGGAAGGTTGTGGGAGTTCAAAAACTTATTTCCTCTTGGATATTCCATTTTAGGCCTCCAAGATACCTAGCCACCTTGATAGTCTCATCCTCATATAATTTTGACCTCAATCACAACTTCTAGAATTCTTCATTATATGTAGCCACATCCAAATATTTTTGTTTCAAACTCTTCCTCTTCTTGTGTAACTGGATTTCATAATCCTTAGGTAGGTATTGCTCCTTTACCTTGTTTAACATGGCCTTCCAATTTGAAATTGGATGCTTACCCATCTTCTCCCTCTCTTCTTAGAGGTATTTCGACCATGTTAATGTTGAACCTCTTAACCTTGACTTTGCAAATTTTACCTTTTGTGCTTCTGTTATGCCCTCACATTAAAAATGATTCTCAATACCTTCTACCACTCCACAACTAGTTCACTGTCCATTTTTCCATTAAAGAATGGAATTCCTTCAAGAATTTTGCCTCCTAGGGCTCTGAGAGATTTTAGAAATGGCTCCTCATTCATGAGAGGGTTTGGTTCAGGTATCAAGTCTTCTTCATCAACTTTCTAATTTCTTCTGTTGCTGGCTTCATCTCCCTCTTTGCTTTTAGTTGCATTTGTAACTTCTTGAAGTTTTACATTCATCTCATCCAGGGCTTCTTCAAGGATTCTACTCATTTCCCTTTGATCCTCTATCACTCTCTTCTGTTCATCTACTTTCTTTTCAAACTCTGCATTGGTGACCATCTTGTTTTCACCTACTGATGTTTCTGGGTAAAACATCTACCACAAGCCCAATCAATTTAGGCTCTGATGCCAATCTAATGTGGACAGAAGTCTTGGTGCTATTACAAAACTAGCTTGGCTCTACTCTGAGATCTTTCTCCTAGATCTCTCAGGGTATTCACAACCCTAAACTTAGGTAAGTCACTATTAGCTTTACCTCCCCTTCAAAACTCAGTCCCCATCGACATGTTATTCATCTTCCTCACTGAACCTACACAAATAGATTCATTCTACTAACTCAATTAATGTTTCCAGAACATTTATTTCATTCTCTTCCCTATCGGAACTATTTCCAAGCTCTCCTAGGGTAAGATCTCCAGACTCTTTGCTTTTGCTTCTCCTATAGAAAATAAAAAGGAAACTATGTAAAAGGGCTCCTCTTGAGTTCCATCCCAACACATGACTCTCACCATATTACTCCTTACAACCTAGAATGGGTGAAGAACTAACAACTTACAAAATAAAAAATAAAGTAACTAATCTACTTGCATGCAAAAGGAACCACAAAGAAATGGGATATCCACTAAACACACAGTCTGCAAATTCTCATTACTGGAAACAAAACAAAACAGTACAATAATTTGTAAATCTCTAACTTTCCTGTAGCTTCTCTTCTTCTTCTTCTTCTTCAATCTCTCCCTTCTAGATCTCTGAAAAGAAGGCTTGGGATGTTATTAATAACCATCCTCTCATTGGAATGACTATAACTATCCACATATTTGTAGGCATCTCTTCAAGAACTGTTACAACTGACCATACTGTCTAGAAAAGACAAGATCCACTTTTCATGGACCGTTATGACTAAATTTTTTGAGAAACAGTAATGCAAACTGAGTTCTAGTGTTAAAGGTCTCCAATTTTCTAATAGTGGCCAAGTTTCTAATGGTGGCCAAGTTTCTAATGGTGGCCGAGTGCCAGTGATACCAAGAAGCTTATCCAAAGTTCTTGATGTCTTGGTTGGATTTCTAGAGGCTTACAAACTACCTCTCACACACACACAACTAAAGGTAACCAACAAAGAAACCTATCTAGATATGGATTGACCTAGTCATATCCATCTTAGCGAAAAACAAACTCTCTTGACTTGGCTACAATCAGTACATGCCACAAATAAAGAGCTAAGGGTTTGAGCTAAGTGTGCTCCTGCACCACATCCCTTGGAAGATTTGCCAACATAAATTGTACAGTTTGATCTTCTCATCATGACTTATTGGAGATGAAGGACAATTTTTATAACCATAACTGTGGCTACCACTTTGACTATGACTATGGCTATAACTGGGGCTTTGACCTCTGCTATAACTTTGACCATGATATCCTCTCCTCTTTATCCTGCCAATTTTATGGCCCATGTCTCTGCTTTGCATATTGATGTTACTATATAGTTCAATCTAACAGTTCAAATGAAAATCAAATCTTGAAATACTATTGAATATTTGAAGAACCAGAATGCCTTTCCTTTAAAGAAAGATCCAATATTTTATCTCTCAACATCAGAGGAAAGTCTCTGTTGCACCATACACTGAGAAATTTTGACTGGTTCAATACACTCATCAGGAACTTGCATTTTGACTGATGTGTGTGTGCACTATTAGTAGTCGGTAATACAGGTAACCTAACAGGAATAGGGTATCTCAAAGGAAATAGTAGTGCCATCGATCCCTTATTGTTCCACAAATGGCTTCCAAAAATAGTAGGACCATAGTTTTCTACCCCATATGCAATTGGAGCATAAGCACTAGGGATACCTTGCATTCTAGACATGCTTATACCTGAATATGAGAGCGGAGTGTTTCATATTGTGCATAATTTGGATCTTCAGCCAACTTTATAATTATAAGGAAAATTTGCACATAATTGTTACTCCAGGGTACCACTTACAGTCACAATGTGATCATGAATTCCAAGCAAGGCTTGCTCCTGAGAAGATAACCAGACACTGGCTTGCAAATATTCAACAAAGGCTTTAATTGTAGCTCCACCCTTTGCCAATTATGCCACCACATACAAAATTAGGAAGAATCTAGATTAAAATAAGCTACCCAAATGTTTAATGTTTGTCCTAACTCCCTGAAGTTTATTTTTTGCAAGGCCCTCTCAACAAAAAGATGTGCTTTCTCAACATCTGCAAGAGACAACATAAAAGCCATGTACTTGATCCAAACAAAGATATCTTTTTGTTGATGTTCTCACTAACTACTTATATTCATCCACACTATCAGGGTAAGCATAGATAGAGGCAATATCAAAACTCTTTAACTTGTGAATTATGAATAAAATCTCACCCTAGTGATGCAACCCAATATCTAGGATTCACTTCGTTACTGGGAGTAAACCGCTCATAGAAAGCATTCTAGTCCATAGTGAGAAGATATTTATTCTCTAATGACTTTACAAAACTTTTTCATTTCCTCAATCCATGCCTGAAGTGCATGACCAAAATGATCTGACATACATCGAGGCTCATTGATAAGCTCCTGCAAATATGGTTGGCTCATATATTTTTTCATACATAAATTTGAATAGCACATCTTGCTGTCGTGGTTTAAAACCTTTATGGTGTGAAATAATGTGCTTTAAATGAATTCTTTGAAAGTGTTTTTGGAATGCTTCCTTGGAAATTTACCTGAAACCTCACTTGATGAAACAAGAGGTGAAATTTTAAGCTCTACATCACTTAATACAAATTGCAAAAACTCTTGTTGAACTGATGGAAACTGATTTTAGAATTGGCCTCATAATAATAATAATCAACACCTTGAGCTTTGAAATTCATCATGGTTGCAGAGGTACACACCCAGAACACAAAGAACCTATTCATTCAATATGAAGATCATCTGACACTAAGATACTAATCCACAAAGTTGAGTCCTTGTAAAACTCCTCATAGTGCAAAATGAAAATCAGTAGAAACTACATTAGGACTAGCCTTTGTAAAAATATAAAATCATGTACCTTGAGGCCTCACCACTAGTCCAGGTAATACATACAACTACAAGGAGTGTAAGAAAAAATTCACACCTCAAAAAAATCAGCTGACTAGAAGTTAAGACCTTCTAAAAATGACCATTCTGTTTACTTCATTTTGTTCTGCATTGGCAAATTGCACAAACTATCTTTGATACTAAATTCATAAAATCATCAAGAAGAACCTTAAAAATATGAACCTCTAGGATTTGATTCACCTTAACACATGGAACATGAATTATTAACTATCTTTCTCTGAAAGTGAACTGATCAACCGGTACAAATCTGCAAAGTTAGCACCTTGCAACATTTCTAATTTTAAAATCAGTGAATATGCAAAATTTGCATTTGGAATCAAGCTGGAAAAGTTGAAAAATAGATTTGTATGAGTCTAAAAATATTTATATAGGTACATCTCCATGTTTTCAATATAGGGGAAAAATCAATTATGCAGAGAATTCAACTGGATACAACTTCCAGAAGCTCAAAGTAGGCTATTCAACAATCTGGGTATGAGAGAGAAACATGACAGTTTTACAAGACCAACTTTGGGGAAAATGAAAACTTATGAAATGGATTTGAAATGACTTGAGTTTTGAAATGTAAGCTCTCTGACATACATGTAAAATATTCCCAAAGTAGTGACCCATGAAACCTGAGAGGATACAAGATATTCAGAAGCAATGTAGGCTTGTTACAACAAAGTGACACTTAGGCAAAAATGTAGATTTAAGTGAACACCTCAAAATGACTACTCCCTAGACATGTAAGATTTGGAATTTAGTTGCTGGAACCCACTGTATATGTCAAATGAAAGGTAGTAAACCCTCTTCCCAAGTGGTATCTCATGAAAATCATCAGGGTATCTTTTATAAGCACTCCAACTAAGCCTTCTCACAAAAATTTTTCAAGGGTACTTACCTTGCCTTATTGAGATTTTCAAAATGGTCACTCCAAATTTGTACCAAATTCAAGATTACAAACAGGATCGTAAGGGTTTTTAAGGGTCCTAAGGGGTCTTAGGACCCTTATGACCCCTTACCACATATCTTAGCGGTCAGAAAGGGTCCCAAGGGTTCATAAGGTGTTCTAGGGCACATTAATGTGTCTTACGACCCCTTAAGACCACATATGACCCCATATGACCTCTTACAATTCATTAATGTATGGTAAGGGTTTGTAAGGGGTCTAAGGGGTCCTAGGACACATTAATGTGTCCGAGGACCCCTTAACAACCTTTACAGCCTTGAAGATGTAGAGAGAAGGTTCTTCAAAGGCCCTAAGGGGTCATAAGGGGTCCTATGACACATTAATGTGTCTTAGGACCCCTCAAGACCCCTTAGAATACCTCAAGACCCCTTAGAACACCTTAATACCCCTTACCATACATCTTAGGGATAATAAAGGGTCATAAGGGGTCATAAGGGGTTCTAGGACACGTTAATGTGTCATAGGACCCCTTAATACCACTTCCAATCCCTTAAAACCCTTCTGACCCCTAAGATGTAGAGAGAGGGGCCCTAGAGGGTCCTAAGGGGGCTTAAGACACATTAATGTCTCCCATTAACCCTTATGACCTCTTAGGACCCCTTACTATACATCTTAGGGGTCCTAAAGGGTTACAATGGGTCAAAAGGGGTCCTAGGACACATTAATGTATCTTAGGATGCCTTGACATCCCTTAACAACACTTATAACCCCTAAGATATAGAGAGGGGTCTTCAATGATCCTAAGTGGGCATAAGGGATGCTACGACACATTAATGTGTCCTAGGACCCGTTATGAGCCCTTAGGAAACCTTAGGATCCCTTATCATACATATTAGGTGTTGTAAAGGGTTCTAAGACACATTAATGTCTCATATGACCCCTTAAGACCACTTACGACCCCTTACCATTCATTAGTGTATGGTAAGGGGTCATAAGGCATCCTAAGGGGTCCAAGGGTTCCAAGGACACATTAATGTGTCTAAGGGTTACAAGGACACATTAATGTGTCATAGGACCCCTTAAAACCCCTTACAACCCTAAGATGTAGAGAGAGGGGGATTCAAGGGTCATAAGAGGTCATAAGACACATTATTGTGTCCTAGGACCCCTAATGACCTCTTAAGACCCTTTACCATACTTCTTAGGGGTTATAAAGGGTCATAAGTGGTCATAAGGCATCCTGGACACATTAAAGTGTCTTAGGACCCTGTAAGACCCCTTACGACACCTTCTAGGATCCCTTAGTGTTTTCTAGTGTTTGGTAAGGGGTCTAAGCAGTCCTAGAACACTTTAATGTGTCATAGGACTCTTTAACAACCCTTAAAACCCCTTAGATGTAGAGAGGGGGGTCCTAAAACATCCTAAGGGGTCATAAGGGATGCTAGGACACCTTAATGTGTCTTAGGAAAGCTTATGACCCCTTAGGACTCCTTACAAGGTCATAAGGGATTCTAGGACACATTAACAACCCTTACAACACCTAAGATATAGAGAGAGGGGTACTAAGGGGTCATAATGGGTCCTAGGACATATTAATGTGTCCTAGGACCCCTTATGGTGCAGGGCACCTCTTGAAGTTCTTATTTTATTTATTTTTTGTTTGTAATAAGGTGCATCCTTGAGATCACCCTTGTGTGTGCTTTTGTGGGTCTATGATGTAAGGTGAAGGACCCTAAGGTGAGTTATAAACCTACGGGTTCCTGAAATCATGGTTAGACCATGTTAGTCTTTGGTGATTTTAGTTTTTTGTTAGAAGTTTGTGTTTCAAGTCCTTAGAATAGGTTCTTGTCATGTTTGAACCCCTCCCACATCCTTGGAGGTTGGTAAGGTTTGTATTTTCCCAAAATAGTAACTTTCCCATATGTTTCCAAAAGGTTATCTTTTTGCAAAATGTTGCATGAGAAAATTTTGCAAAATTTTGCTCGAAGAATGAAAACTTCATTGTAACCGGCCACACCAACTTCTTGAAGCATCTTTAATGTCTTGATGATGCTATTAGGTGATATGATCCCTTTCATGAAGGTTAGGACTTACTATATACGGAGCTTGATGTTCAGAGGAGGAAATAGAAGAGTTTTCTAAGTTATTTTGATAGTGTATGGCCTGGTACGGATTCATCTTGTGCATCAATTTGCAAAACTTGGTGATATCTTGAGCTCCTTAACCATTCCAATTGATTTAAGTTGTATTTGTGAAGTTTATTAAAAGTTATAGATTTTATTTGCTCACTGCCTGAGAAACCAAAGCTTCCTAGGTCAGTCACAAAGATGTGATCCTAACTTGAGATTTCTCTAGTGGATCTTCTTAGCCACTTGGAAAATAGAATTTAAGATCATGTTGCTTAAGATTCCTAAAGCTCAGACATGTAAAGTTAGTCCTAAGATTTATGAGACAAAGCCCTAGGCTAATTATCTCTATGTAATTATCCTGGATCTTTGGTACAGTCACATGCATGTGCAATATATGTTTGGGAGGATCCAAATAATGGTGGTTCTAGAATATTTTGGGGTAGAGGAAGCCACCTAAGCCATTAAATTTAATCTATGAACCCACCTTCGACCACTTTCTTTAAAAACCAAGCCTAACCTAGTTAATTAGGAATGTGTGCTTTGTGAGAGTTCAAGGGTCCAGGAGTGGAGTGAAGTGTTAAGGCTTTGAGGGGTTTACTAAATCCATAAGGGGTGTCTAGAAATCAAATTAGATTGATCAGATCCTTTTTTAGTTGAAATTTATGTCCAAAAACCCCTCTAGATATGGCTATAAGGAATCCTAGACCATTTAGAGTTTGACCCTCCTTGGGTTTGCAAGACTGAATCCATTCATGGATTCTCTATCCTTAGGGTGTATTTTAAGTTTCAAACACTTAGATAAGGATTTCTAGGTCTTTGGTGAATATTTAAGTCATTGTGTTTGGTTTAGGGAAAGTGTCCCTAAAGAAGAAATTGTAGAGTTCTATATCTTGGCTTGGGGAGTCAAGAGAGGATAGGGGAAATGTATTGGTCTCTTAGAAAAGTAAGAAGACACCCTAGGAAGACACTGGTGGATTTGGTGTGTTCAAGAAAGAATTTTGAAAATTTGATAAGTAGTTGGAGCCCATCAAGGTTTTCTTGCAGTGCTCTCTGCATCAAGTGGTATCAGAGCTTGCTAAGATCTTGGAAGAAGTGAAGAATGGGTGAAAGAAAAAAAATTTCTCAAGGAGAGGAAGTCCCTACTAGAATCACAAATGTGGAGTTTCCTAAAATTTTCAGGGAACAAGTAGCCAAGAACAAGAAGATGGAGAAGGAGATAAAGAAGTTGAAGGACCTCTAAATAGAGAAGGAGGAGGGAGAAGAATCTGAACAAGAAGAAGAAGAATAAGAAGAGATAGAGAAGGATGAAACAAAGAACATACCATCTTTGCAAGTCAAATTTATTGAAGCTCTTGAGAGAGTTGGAAGGAGAGATTAGAAATTAGACATTCCCATGTTTTGTGGGAAAATGGATCCTAAAGAATGTGAGGATTGGATAGAGTCCTTGGAGAATTATTTTGAATGTGACAGTATCTCTGAAAATCAGATGGTCAAAGTTTTCAAATCCAAAATGAAGGGCCCTGCATTAAGTTGGTGGAATTTTTTACAAAAGGAAAGAATGGAAGAGGAGAAGAAACCTATCTCAACATGGAAGAAAATGTTAGTAGAGATCAAAAGACAGTTTGTGCCAGAAGACTATGAGATTACCTTTCATAAAAATTTGCAAAATCTAAGACAAAAGGACCTTGATGTGAGTGGATATACTGAAGAGTTTCATAGAATGACCTTGAAGGCCAAAGTCCTGGAGAGTGAGAAACACAAGCTTGCAAGGTACCTAAATGGATTGAAATACAGTATTCAAGATGAAATGAGCTGATTTAACCTTGAATCAGTACATAAGTGTTTTTAAATGGCACTAAAAATTGAAGAAAAATAGAAGAGGAGAGGAGAACTAAATAACAGAGATAGAGGGAATAATTTTAGAGGTAGGGGTCCATTCCAAAGAATTCAAGGGGCGTTTAGTAGCCATGAGTCAGAAGGATAGAACAATAATAGAGGCAGCTTTAGAGGTAGGAGATCAAACAATAGAGGGAGATTTGGTGGAAGAGGACCTGGTTTCTTCATAGGGAAATGTTTTAATTGTAATAAAATTGGACACTAGTCCTTTAGATGTTCTAAAAATACTGGCACCAGTAGACAAGGAGGGTACAAAAGAGTACAAATCACCCAAGAAGATGACAGCCAAATTTTTTCCTCCTATCATTCTGCAACTTCAAGATCTGCAAATCCATAACAAGGAGAATTCCTCATGATGCAAAGTACACTCCTAAGAGTACCTACTACTGCAAAACTACCTCAAATAAATTCATTTTTCAGAACAAGCTGCAAGGTGAACAATAAGGTATGTGAATTTATAGTTGATTCTAGATCCACTAATAATATTGCATCTACGAAGTTAGTAACTAAGTTAAATTTGCTTGTAATCCCTCATCCTTTCCCTTATAAGGCATCTTGGTTGACAAAATAAAAAAAACCCATCATCAATGAACAATTTTAGGTAGATTTCAAGATAGGGGAGTATATAGATAGAGGTCTATGTGATATCACTGAGATGGATGCATGCCATTTTTTATTAGGTAGGCCTTGGCAATATGATTTAGATGCTAAGCATGATGGAAAGTCCAATCTATACACTATAGTTAAGGATGGTGTTGAGTATGTGATGAACCCACTCCCTGATTATGAGAAAGAAAAACATGTTACTAGAAATGTCTTACATATAGGAGAGAAGGAATTCATGAAGGTACTAAAAGAAAGGGATACACCTTGTTATGCCTTATTTGTAAGGCCCAAAAAGAAACCAATGAAAGAGCCAAAGGTCAAAGCTCCTACTAGGGATGTAGGCCCCAAATAGGTCAAAGCACTGTTAGACCAGTATAAGGGTATTATAGCTGAGAGAACACCAGAATCTTTGCCACCTAAAAGGGAAGTAAGTCACTATATAAAATTCATACTATGGGCCACTCTTCCAAACAAAGAAGCATATAAGATGACCCCTAAACAAAACCAAGATACATGAAGACAAATTGGAGAGTTGTTGTCAAAAGGCCTCATTAGGAAGAGTGTGAGTCCTTGTGTTGTCCCTGAAGTCCTAACACCTAATAAAGAAGGCACATGGAGACTATGTATGGAATCTAGGGAAATCAATAGGTTTCCTATTCCTAGAATAGAGGATTTGATAGATTGTTTAGGGGGTGCAAGCTATTATTCCAAGATAGATCTCAAGAGTGGTTACCATCAGATAAGAATCAGAGAGAGAGATGAATGGAAGACAACATTCAAGACTATAGAAGGCCTCTATGAATGTCCTGTGATGAATTTTGGCCTCTCCAATGCTCCAAGAACCTTTATGAGATTAATTAATGAAGTATTGAAGCCTTTACTTAAAAAAAAAATTGTTGTATACCTTGACAACTGATGTAAGCGTTCCAAATGGCTTGCTTACATAATCTACTAAGAATATCTTCTTTACCTTCTCTAAGGATCCTAATCTCCTCTAGGTCCTTATTATGGTTAGATCATTAAATAAGTCCTAGTCCTACTCTCCTCTAAGAGTCTCCACTTTCTGCTTCACCTTTGAAAGACTAACACCCTATAGTCACTTCACTTCTCCACTTCTCCTACTTACACTTAGAAAGGTCTTAGTGCCAATTTTTACTCTACATTCTTGATTCATTTGTAGGTACATCCATCAAATTGTATACATTTCATATGATCACATTTTAATCCATCTTGATGGTTCTCATATCCATTTCCATCGAGTCCAAGTTCTTGTCTCTAGGAAGCCTAATTTGGCTTACTTCCTTATAGCCCTTGACAGTGTGTTTTTCTAACTTCTTTCAAAAAATTTCCAAATAAGTTCAAATTCTAAGACCATATCCAGATACCCTATATCCTTTTACAAAGGATTTTTTAAGTCTTAAACCCCTAAGTCATCCATACATGGGGCTCCTACAAACTAGGACCAATACGGCTAATAGGCCTAAATTCTAGGACAATCTGCAACACTATGCAAAACTTGCTCAAAAATTAACTTCACTGATTGGTATGGACTTGACCCTCCTAGCATGTCAAGGTAACACTAAACCCTAACTTGAAATGTACTTGGACTGTATAGTTCTTTCTTTCCCTGCACATGAATGCTCACTTTTTCACTTCCAAACCACTAACTGGACAGTGCATGCTCGCCTAGGGCTTGGATCTAAAAATAGAAGCTTGAATCCCTAAGACTCCTAACTCTACACATATGTACACTACTTACTCCCCTAACATTTCCATCTACCCTTAGGTGTTTCCCATGGTTAGATTTCATGGGGGATCCATGACTTGACTGGCTGGTCAGGATAGGACCAATGAACTCTCTAGTTACAAAACAATTTAGCTACAACTATATACTAACTCCAATCAACTAACTCACTGAATGAAAAGTTCCTCTAACTATCCTATGTTGACTTGGCCAATGTCAAGTACAAGCCAAAATGATTACAACTTAGAGGTTAGCCTAGGTGTGCTCCTGCACAATCCTCCCCAAAATAAAAAGATCAATCCACCCTTGGATTGAGGATGTTTGGATCAATCCCCATCTTCTTGAACTCTGATTCTTTGACACATACTACATCAACATTTGGTTGATCACGCCTTTTGATCAAGTGCTCCTTATACTCTTCGATTCTAGTCTTCTTGTATACTCTTGTATCCAGTATGTTGTCATCTCCTGTGACTATAGCAGAGGGTAATTATAGATCTTCCACATCTTTGATAACTTCTTGTAGACTCTAATCCATGTCTTGTTGTGGTCCTTTGTAATGGACTAAGTTTACAATGTTGAAAATAGGTGACGGTCCACTATCTTCTGGGAGCTCAACTTTCAATGCATTTTCACCATACTTAGCCAAGATAGGATAGAGGCCTATCCTTCTCATTTGCAACTTGTGAGAGACACCCTTCTAAAGTCTAGATTTATTAAGATGCACCATGACCATGTCACCCACATTGAACTAAACTATTCTTCTACTTTCATCAATCTTTGCCTTATGTTTCAAGGTGTTCTCTATTAGAGTTTTTCAAACTGTATCATGTATCTCTTGCATAGCATAAGCAAATTCATCTACATATCCACTTTCTTTCACTCCATCCTTCAAGTCTCTCAACTCATAGACTCCTCTAGGGTGTAATCCACACACTATCTCAAAGGGGCTCTTCCCTTTTGACCTATTGATGGTGTCATTGTAGGCATACTCAGCCTGTCCTATCAATTGATCCCATTGCTGTCTGTACTCCTTTGTCAAGAAACTTAGTATATTTCCAAGGATTCTATTCACCACTTCGGTCTGACCATCAGTTTTTGGATGGTAGGTAGATCCAAAGGATAAATTAGTGCCTAATCTTTGCCAAAGAGTCTTCCAAAAATGACTCATAAATTTGGTGTCTCTATCAAACATAATGCTCTTAGGTAGCCCATGGATTCTTACTATCTCTTTAAAGAAGAGAGATGCTATTTGGATAGCATCATTAGTGGTCTTGCATGGCATGAAGTGACCCATTTTACTAAACCTATCCACAACTACATAAACACTATCCATGCCTTGTCTTGTTTTGGGTAACCCAACTACAAAATCCATGCTCAAGCAATCCCAAGGCCTAGTGGGAATCGGTAGTGGTTGATAAAGACCAGCATTTGAAGAAGGGTCCTTGGCTCTCTGACATATAATGCAATTATCCATATACCTCTTAACATCAAGGTTCATTCTTGGCCAATAGTAGAACCTTTGAACTAGTTATTGTGTCTTAGTGATTCCAAAGTGACCACTCAATGCACCATTGTGCTTTTCTTCAATCATATTCTCCCTAATAGAGCCTCGAGGGATACATAGCTGATTTCCCTTAAAAAAAAGGTTACTTTTTGAAGTATATTCAACATACTCACTATGGAAATAGTTCTTGTATTCAGCACATACCTTGTAAATGTCTACAAAATCCTCATCTCTAGCATATAGATCTTTGAAGTGATCTATTCCCATGCTCTTCAGATGAATCTCTTGGATGGTAAGAGCTCTTCTTGACAATTCATCTGCAACTTTATTGAGGACACCTTTCTTGTGTTTGATGTTAAAGGTGTAAGCTTGTAGATATTCCACCCATTTCATGTGCTTGTGGCTCAATTTCTCTTGAGAATTCAGAAAACTTAAAGCTTGATTGTCTGAATAGACAATGAACTCCTTGAGCAAAAAACAATGCCTCCACTTTCTCAAAGCTTGAACTAATTCATACAACTCAAGATCATAAGAAGAATACTTCTTATTTGCTTCATTCAACTTCTATGAATGAAATTCTACTGGTCTACCCTCTTGGCTTAGGAAAGCTCCAATAGCTATGTTGCTTGCATCACATTCAATTGTGAAAATCTTCTCAAATCTTGGCAAGCCTAACACTGGTTGGGTAGCAATCTTTTCTTTCAGCAACTCAAAGCTCTTAACAACTTGTTGATTCCATATGAACTTGGTTTTCATCCCTCCTTTGATTATGTCCAACATAGGAGCACAAATAGCACTAAATTGCCTTGTGAACTTCCTATAATAATGAGAAAGTCCATGAAAAATTCTTACCTTGGTTTTTTTCCTTAGAGTAGGCCAATTCATGATGGCTTCCACTTTACTCTTGTCTTATAGGGGGTAAGGTTGATGGTTGTCCATCACTTACAATACCTTCATACTTCTGAAACATTTCTTGTACCTCTTGTGGCAGCTCTATCCTCTTCACCATTTTGTCTTCCACTTCCTTGGGCTTCAACATTAGTGAAAATCCAACTCCTTCTCCTTCCTCTATGGCTTCCAAGAACTCTTTCTCACTCACCATTAGGACATTAGGACTTTCTGTCTTCACCTCTATATCTTCTAACAATGACTGTATTTTGAAAGTCATGTTATCCTTCTTGAAAGTATAGGAGTTCTTCGCTCCATCATTGATAGCTTGTTAGTCAAATTTCCATGGCCTTCCTAGGAGAAAGTGACATGCATCCATGGGTAGAAAGTCACATAACACCTTGTACTTATATCTCTCTATAGAGAACTCCACCCATGCTTTCTCATTCACTAAGACATGTTGTCCCTTATTGAGCCATGTTACCTTGTAGGGATGAGTGTGAGGTATCCTTCTCATGTTTAGTTTTCTGACTACCTCCTCTGATACAATATTATTAGTAGACCCTGAGTCTATGATAACCCTACATACTTTACCCATCACCTTACATTTGATTCTAAACAAAGACCTCCTTTGGCTTGGCTCCTCTTTGATTGGCTCCTTGATCAATGTTCTCCTCATCACAAGGTTCTCACCTTACTTTGAATTTAATTACACATCAAGGTGTTTAAAATCTGCATTTGTGTCTTCTTGGACTAGATTAGTCCTCTTGTTATCTCCTTGAGAAGTACTACCCTTCTCTCGATACCTATAGGCAGAGTGTACCATTTGGTTGCAATGATAACATTTCATGTTGGCAAAGTAATTGCCTCTTCCTTATCCACCACTTCTACCTCTAAAATTGGATTTCCTTCCTCTACCAACTCTACTAGAACTTGATTCTTTCTACTCATTGTATTTGACTTCTTCTTGTGTCCTTAATTCTAAACTCCTTCCACCATAGCCACCTCTTTGCCCTCTACTATCTCTTCCTCTACATCTTACTTTAGAAATTTGTTCTTGTTTCCTTTTGCCTTTCTCCTCCATCTTCAAGGCCATTTGATAGCATTGGTAGATGGTTTTGAAGTTCACAAGAACCATGTCTTCTTGAATAGACCATTTGAGTCCATTCAAATACCTAGCTAGCTTGATGCTTTCATCTTCAACGACTTGTGATCTTAAGCACAATTTTTGGAACTCTTAGGTGTAGTTTTGGACATCCAAGTATTTTTTTCTGAGATTAGGTCTCCTCCTATGTAAATGCACTCCATAATCATCAGGAAAATAGGTCTACTTCATCTTAGTCACCATGCCCTTCCATGTGGCTATAGAACTCTTTCCTTCTTTCTCTCTTTCAGTTTGAACACACTTCCACCAAGTGAGAGATGAACCTCTCAATCTTGACTTGGCCACATTTAATTTTTGGGCCTCTTTGATACCATCACATTCAAAATGGTTCTCTATGTTGTCTATCCAATCCACTACTAAATCTGGATCCATTTTTCCACTAAATAGTGGCACACCCTCCAAAGCTTTACCAGTTAAATCCTTCAATGCCTTTAAGAAGGGTTCTTGGTCACTAATAGTGTTAGGGGTTGGAGATTCCTCTTCTAGATCCACTCCTTTGTCCCTTGCTTCTTCTTCTTCTTCTTCTTTATGATCTATCTTATCCTTCATCTTCTCAGCTTTGTCTTGGACTTCTCCCAAGAGTTGCTACATTTGAGACAACCTTTCCTTTAACAACTTATTGTCTTCTTCTTGCTCTTCAACGTTTTTGGCTAACTCAGCGTTAGTCACCATGGTTTTACCTTTCTCTGAACTTCCAGGTATATTCTCTCCCACTAATTTAGTAGGCTGAAACATCCACCACAAGCGTGATCTTTAATCAAGCTCTGATACCAATATGATGTAAGTGTTCCAAATGGATTGCTTGCACAATCTACTAAGAAGATCTTCTTTACCTTCTCCAAGGTCCCTAATCTCCTCTAGGTCCATATTAGGCTTAGATCATTAACTAATTCCTAATCATACTCTCCTCTAAGATTCTCCACTTTGTGCTTCACCTTTGAAAGACTAACACCCTATAGTCACTTCACTTCTCCACTTCTCCTACTTACACTTAGAAAGGTCTAAGTGCCAATTTTTACTCTACATTCTTGATTCATTTTTAGGGACATCCATCACCTTGTAGACATTGTATATGATCACATTTTAATCCATCTTGATGGTTCTCATATCCATTTTTAATCGAGTCCAAGTTCTTGTCTCTAGGAGGCCTAATTTGGCTTACTTCCTTGTAGCCCTTGACAATGTGTTTTTCTCACTTCTTTCAAAATTTTTCCAAAGAAGTTCAAATTATAAGACCATATCCAGATACCCTTTATCCTTTTACAAAGGATTTTTTAATTCTTAAACCCATAAGTCATCTATATATGGGGCTCCTACAAACTAGGACCAATAGGGCTAATTGGCCTAAATTCTAGGATAGTCTGCAACACTATGAAAAAATTGCTCAAAACATGACTTCACTGATTGGTATGGACTCGACCCTCCTAGAATGTCAAGGTAACACTAAACCCTAACTGGAAATGTACTTGGATAGTACAGTTCTTTCTTTCCCTGCACATGAATGCTCATTATTTCACTTCCAAACCACTAACCGGACAGTGCATGCTCGCCTAGGGCTTGGATCTAAAAATAGCATCTCGACTCTCTAAGACTCCTAACTATACACATATGTACACCATTGATTCCCCTAAAATTTCCATCTACCCTTAGGTGTTTCCCATAGTTAGATTTCATGGGGGAGCCATGACTTGACTAACTGGTCAAGACAGGACCAGTCAACTCTCTAGTTACAAAACAATTTAGCTACCACTGTATACTACCTCCAATCAACTAACTCAAATGAATGAAAACTGCCTCTAACTATCCTATCTTGACTTGTCTAATGTCAAGTACACGCCAAAATTATTACAACTTAGAGGTTAGCCTAGGTGTGCTCCTGCACCAATGACATTTTGATCTTTAGCAGCAACAGAGAAGAACACCTAAAGCATTTGGACATGGTGATTAGAAAACTCCATGAGGAGAAATTGAAGATAAATATAGAGAAGTGTGTATTCCTTAAAGAAGATCTTGTGTTCTTAGGTTTTGTGATCTCTAAGAACAATCTCAAGATGGACCTTTCCAAGGTTGAAGCCATCCTCAATTGGCCACCTCCTACTACTCCTTTAGAGGTAAAGAGTTTCCATGGTTTATGTAGCTTTTATAGGAAATTCATCAAAAAATTTAAAGGTGGAAAAAAATGCATATTTTTATTGACTAATGAAGCTAATGAGTCCATTTTGTTGTTGACAAAAAATATTGCAGAGAAACCTATCCTAGTTCTACCAGACTTTCATAAAGTATTTATAGTAGAATGTGATGCAAGAAATAAAGCCATTGGGGGAGTCTTGAGCCAAGAAGGGATGGTAGTTTCTTTTTTTAGTGAGAAGATCATTGAATCTTAACAAAAATACTCTACTTATGATCTTGAAATGTATGCAATGGTTCAGTCACTTAGGGAATGGAGGCATTATTTGTTTCCCAAGGACTTTATAGTCTTTACTAATAACCATGCACTTAGCTTTCTGAATAAGCAAGAGAAGCTTAATCACAGACATGTGAAGTGGATCGTAACAATTCCTGGGTTAAATCAATGGATGGTTAAATTTCATGATGCATTGAAAACTCCACATGATATTTCAATAACAGGTATTTTGAATCTTAAGAGGCACACAAAAAAAAGGATTCAATTCTTCAAAAGCTCTTTGTGATATTTGCAATGTTGGATGTGTCTCACAAAATTTTTTGAACAACATTATTTGACTCACCTCCAAATAATGTTTTGGATGTGGGGTGCGGTCTTGAATGCCAATTCTCAACTTCAAGAAATCCTTCACATTTGGTGACACTCTTGAGTTAGATTGCCAAAATAGTTGAATTTGATCCTTCACATCATCGGAAAGCTTCTTATCACAACGTGGAAGTGTCCCACCATAAGCCCATTTATCATTTTGAAGAGGATCATCAAGTCTTTCTCTTCTTGCAAGTGCTCCCAAATTTTTATGATTTAGGTTCAAGTAAACAAAAGTTTGTCTCATCAAATGAGCCTTTCTAAAATGATGAATTACTAAGGAGGTTGTAATAACCTTCCTAGCGGTTCTCTTTCCTTTTTCCTTGGTTGTCTTCCCAATGGAATTGAGAGCACTAAAAATATTTCTCACAATAATAGCATTCCTCTCCTTTTTCTTGTTCACACTAATCTTCAATTTGGCTAGAATAGGTCTCATCTTCTGCATCTTTAACAACTCCATAAACAATTGACATTGCTCAACCAATGTCTTGTGGATAAAATTTGATCAAAAAGTTTTGAAACTCACAACCGAACGATTCTTTCTGATCTCTTGCAATAGAAATTGCTCATTATGTTCTCATCAATTTCAAGTAACCATTTTGTTGTTATTGAACGTCTCAAATTTAAAGTTTGTATTTCTTCCTCACAAGGGACTTCATTTCTCATATAATTTGGAGATGTGTAATGCTGATTTGGTTCTTGCGCACCATTATCATTGTCAATTCCTTCATATTCGAATAGTGGATTGTCATTGTCAATGTCCACACTTCCATTGTCCACATCTACATGTTCATTTTCAAAACCTACATTTTCATCTTCAATCTGTACATTCTCATTTTCAATATTATTGTCATAAATCATTTCAAATTCATGTTCTTATTCACTTGAAATGACATTTAAGGGTGGGCCTATGCCCACATCTTCATTAAAATTCAACATACCTTGTCTCTTATTTTGATGGGCAACCCTATCGATTTCTCTATACACTTCAATCTCTTCATTTGGGAGCTTCCTCTTCCATTTATGCTTTCGACGAATACTACTCCCCATGGTGAGACCAAAAAGGTGATGCAACCTTTGATAATATAGAGATTCCAACAAAAAGGGTTAAAAATTTGTTTATTTGTCTTTCACAACTGATTTCCCGTGAAATTCTCTGCATAAGAACGTGCTTCTCGGATAGGGACCCAGTGAAACAATTTTTTCTTTTGGATACCAGTTAGGCATATCGGATATTAGATATCAGATATCAGATATCTGATATTATCCCAAATTTGGATTCAAGCTTTTCATTTTCATCCTTTTTTATTTTACTTTATGTATTACTATTATATTTAAACAATATATTAATATTAATATTATATTTATATTAATATTATTATTATATTAATATTAATATCATATCAATATTATATTTATATTTATATTAATATTATATTCTCTACCTACTAGAGAGAGAGAGAGAGAGAGGTAGAATGATTAGAAAGGTAAGATGCACAAATTTGGTTTACTAATGAACTATCCTTCCAAGTGCATAATGGCTTCAATGGACTCAACTCAACCAAGGTTACTCTAGATGCAACCCAATAATACATTTGATTTATTTAGGGTATATAAGGACATATTCAAGTGGTTTTGTGGTTTCTAAAGTTATCTCTTAATCACAATGATGAAATCTCTTCAAACTGGCCTAGAGACCTAATTAGATAGTCTTGTAGCCCTACAATGACCTTTTTGGTATTAAAAATATTCACTTTCCCAAATCACTAAGAGAACCAAATGCATATTCAGACACCCTTTTGGCCATATTATAACATATCAAAGACTTAGGTATTGGTACTTTAGACAAAATTGTAGTACTCTGACTGTACGTCTGCAAATGCACAAAAAACTTGATGATTTAACAAAGCAACTATATCACATAAATGTCTCCAAATTGTAGACTAAACTTGTGTTTTATAGTTTTTTTTTTAAATTGTAGACTAAAAACTTGATGATTTAACAAAGCAACTATATCAGAGAAATTGTAGACTAAACTATAATACAGAAATCACAAAAGCTCCAATTTGGTTACTTCAAACCCTTGAATCTAGGGATTTGCCAATCTTGGCCTTCGAAACTCTTCTAGAATAAATTTTGTGGTTGATTCACTATTCATACGACCCAAAAAGACTATTCAAAACATAAAGTGACAATGTTCTTAAGCCCAATCTCCCATTGCTACTCCTCAGCAACAAAATTAACTAGAAACTTCATTGTTTTAGTCAGTGATCACTCTCTTTCCTTCAAAACTCTACAAGTAAGATGGTTAGAATGTATAATACATTGTTATATTACTCATTCCATGGATCCTAGGAATTTTCACCCATGGAATGGATCCTAATTACAAACTAACCTTCAAAATACATGAAAACTTAACAAAATCAGAGTTTAATTCGCTAGAAATGGTAGTACAATCATGTAAGATGACTCTCAATGCATTGGAAAAAGAAAAAAATAGTTTTATATTGCTTACTATTCCAGAATGAAAGTGAAAATCAAATGAATAATTATTAAACCTTTCACAAATGCATGGAATAACAAAATTGAAGACTAAACTTGTGTTTTATTGAAAATTTGTGATTGTCTATACACTCCAGGCCCCTTCTTCCCGTACAATGGAGTCTCAAGTACAAATAGAAACAAAAAATTAACTTCCCCAACCTCTTCTAATCGGTTTGAGGGATTAGTTAAGTTTTTAAACAATAAAACCCGATTTCCCTCCTAAATGGCTACTAGCTATTACATTTTAAATATTTGAATTTTTAAACTTTAAAAATGCTTCAAAACCCTTGTAAATAGGAAATTAATAACTCCAAAGGTTTCCAAACACCTAGGAGACTTAATTGTATCATTCCTACAATCCTTACTACCCTAAGACACCCTTGGACACTAATGTTCCATATTACATTTATTCAATCCTTTCAAGGATATAAACTTATTCCTTATATGAAAATGCTATTTCATGGCATCAAACTATTATAGGAGCCAATTGATTATAATTGATATTATTTTCATCATTTAAGATCCCTTTGGACCTTTTATTTCTATTAGGTTCCTTCCATTCCTTCCTACTCTTCATGGTTTGGTCCATAGTCTTCATGTTGATCCTTGGTGCTCATGCACCATACTCCCCACCACCAATGAAATTCTTGTGCCAATAGTTGTGTGTCGTAAAGGATCTTTGCAATGTAGGGGTGAAGTAATCCCCAAAGTGATGTTCCTTCTCACACCTTGCCAACCTATATTCACACACAATTTGTTAAAAGAAAAACATGGGTTTGCTAACTGTCCTTGGAAAGGATAGTGAGAGGGCTGGAAGTCCTTCTCCTTTGACCCACTCCATGGATTGGATCCCTGATCTAACATCTCTTCCCCTTTCTTTGCTCTGGCTGCATTATAGGACACTTTATGGTCCCAAATTGTACAAAGGCTAGGTCGCAAAGCTCCCCACCTTTAGGACTATCATAGTAGCCTCTTGACTGTACTATCTTATCCCTCTTCCATCCACTATCATACTGAACCTTCTTTGCTATCTTCTACCCAAAACACATAAGTATTGGTTCTTCATGGTGCCTCACTTATGACTGTAACTCATATATCTTTGCTTCATGCTGAACCAAATAATTATTGTAGAATCCATCATGTATAACCTTCCTTCACCATTGCCAAGACCTGCCTAAGATCAAGTGTCCACAACTCATATCCAAAACCTCACACAATACCCTATCTCTGTACTTGCCAACTGAAAACTCAATCATGACTTGAGTACTAACCAATAAATTCTGATCCACATTTACCCAAGTATCATAATATGGCTTAGGATGTAAATTTATGTTTTCAAATTTAACTTCATAACAACCTCATGAGACACAACATTATGACTTTCTCCTAAGTCTATAATGAGTCTACATACTTTACCTTTGATTAAGAAGTTTGATCTGAATATACTCACTTGTGGATGCCATGGCTGTCCTCCTCCCATCAATAAGCATTCTCCATCCTCTAGATTAATTTCAATGGGCTATTTCTATTCTTCTCTCTTTGTGTCTTCTTCCATCAAGTTCACCCTCCTATCTCTACCCTTGTCCTCATTCCATTTAGGACATCTAAAGGACTGATGACCCACTTCATTGCAAGTAAAGCATCTTCCTGTATACATTCCATTTCATCTTCCTCCTCTATATCCTCCTCTTATCTCTGATGTGTATGGATTGTCTTTGTCCTTATCATTATTATTCTAAAAATCTATTGTGCCTCTACCACCTCTTCCTCTCATAGAAGATACTCCTCTTGTGCTATTCTACCTCTCATGCCTTCTTCTTATCTTCTCTTAAGCCTTCATGGTTAATTGATAGCATTCATCAATTGTCCTTGGGGTAGTAAGACTAATTTTATCTTTAATGATGAACCCTATCCCCCCCCATTTGCCTTGCAATCTTTTCTTCCACTTCTTCTTCGTGACCTATTATGATATCCAACTTATGTAGCTCCTTAGTGTACCTCTGCGCATCCATATCCTTTTGTCTGAAATCTCTCATTTTCTTGTATAATTGTACTCTATAATCCTCTAGAAAAAATTTTGCCTTCATCTTCTCCATCATGCTATACCAAGATGTGATCTTGGGTTTCCCATTGTTCCATCTTTCTGCCTTAACACGATCCCACCACAATAATGCATGTCCCTTCAACCTAGACTTTGCAATCTTCACTTTGTCCTTTTCCCCTATTCCTTCACACTCAAAGAAATTCTCAATTGCATTGAGCCAATCTATTAGTTACTCATCATCCATATCCCCTTCATGCATAAGTAAGTCTTTCCTTACCCTTGAATCTCCATTCTTTATAACTTTCACCAACTTAGTCATCCTCTCATCCTCAAGGTCTAAATGCTCTTCCTCTTAGGGTACTTCTTCTTCTTCTTCTCCTTCTTCTACTTCCTCATCTAGTATGATGCTCTTGTCTCTCTTCTATAGTTCTAGGGTTATCTCCATCATGGTCTACATCATTCTGTCCTTCTCATGGTTGTCTTTCTCCCTTTGTTATAGTGTTTCTTTCACCTTCCTATTGTCTGCCAACTACTCCTTGAATATCATGGCCAACTCTATGTTTGTCATCCTTGTAGGAAACTCCTCTTCTCCTTTAGACATGTTCCCTGATCTACTTGTGGCTCTGATACCACTGGATGCAATGGATAGGTTGGTGGACTAATTAGCAAGGTAAGATGCACAAATTTGGTTTACCAATGAACTATCCTTCCAAGTGCACAATGGCTTCAAGGGAATAAACTCAACCAAGTTTACTCTAGATGAAACCCAATGATATATTTTATGTATTTTGGGTATATAAGGAAACATTCAAGTGGGTTCTAAATTTATCTCTTACTCACAATGATGAAATCTCTTCAAATTGGCCTAAAGACCTAATTAGACAGTCTTGTAGCCCTATAATGACCCTTTTGGTCTTAAAAATCTTCACTTTCCCAAAACACTAAGACAAATAAAAACATATTCAGACACTCTTTTGGCCATATGACAACATATCAAATAATTAAGTATTAGTACTTTGGACAAAATTGTAGTACTCTGACTGTACCCTTGCCAATGCACTAAAAACTTGATGATTCAAAAAAAAAACTATATCACAAAAATGTCTCCAAGATATCAACTCTTGGACAGTGACCTAAAATGACTCAAAACCTCTAAACCTAATAGGAATTAGACCCAAACCATAAGCAACCCCAAAATCCCCAATTTGGTTACTTCAAACCCTTGAATCTAGGGCTTTGCCAATCTCGGCCTTCCACAGTCTTCTAGAATCAATTGGTGGTTGATTCACCATTCATACCACCCCAAAAGACTATTAAAAACATAAAATGACTATTTTGTTTATCCCAATCTCCCACTGCTACTCCTTAGCAAGCAAATTTACTAGAAACTTCACTGTTTCAGTCAGTGATAACTCTCTTTCCTTAAAAATTGTGCAAGTAAGATCATTACCATGTATAATACATTTTTAGTTTACTAATTCCATGGATTTTAGGCCTCTACACCCATGGAATGGATCCTAATTACAAACTAACCTTCAAAATAGATGAAAACTTAAGAAAATCAGAGTTTAATTCGCTAGAAATGACAGTACAGTCATGTAAGATGACTCTCAATTCATTGGAAAGGGAAATGAATAGTTTTAGATTTCTTACTATTCCAACATGAAATTCAAAATAAAACCCATAAGTATTAAAACCTTTCACAAATGCATGCAATACAAAAATTGTAGACTAAACTTGTGTTTTATTGAAAATCTGTGACTGTCCGTACACTCCACGCCTCTTCTGCCCATACAATGGAGTCTCAAGTACAAATAGAAGCCAAAAATTAACTTCCCCAACCTCTTCCAATCGGTTTGAGGGATTAGTTAAGTGTTTAAAAAATAAAACCCAATTTCCCTCCTAAATGGATACTAGCCGTTACATTTTAAATATTTAAAATTTTAAATTTAAAAATGCTTTAAAACCCTTGTAAATAGGAAATTAAGAACTCCAAAGGTTTCCCAACACCTAGGAGACTTAATTGTATCATTCATACAATCCTAACTACCCTAAGACACCCTTGGACACTAATAGTCCATTTTACATTTATTCAATCCTTTCAAGGATATAAACTTATTCCTTATATGAAAATGCTATTGGGTGATCTCACAAAACCGTATCCCACTTTTTGGCCAACTTTGACACTGAAATGAACATTCTAAAACAAAACTTTGCTTTCGGACATCTATTGTCTTAAAACCATTAAGAATTTGAAGATGATGTAAACTAGTGACTTTTAGAATTTTTTTTCTAGTTTATAAATTTTTTTATTTTTTTTAAATTGGAATTTATTTGTATCCATTTTTCCTTCAAAAATTATTTTTGTAAAAAATCAATATTTTTCAAGAGTGATACTCACTTTGATCAACATAAATTTTTTATAAAATTGATAATAATGTAATTATTTTGAATTTAGGTTGGTAACACAAATATCTAGGGAATCCATTTGGCTTCATTCAATTTGGTTGAATATTTAATAGTTTATTGAGTAATGAAGTGACATTAATTATAATTTTGACATAGGTTCACTTGGATCTCTCGAACTCTATCTCTATATCGAAATGCATTTATTCTTTTTTTGATAGAAAGGTAACATAAATACCTATTTCCTAGAATATTTTAAATAAATAATATTATAAATATTATTCACTTAACGTGTGTCTTGGTGACCAAATGTGCTTGTAGTTCATCTACTCCCACCTATTTTAAGAAGAAAAACTCTCATTAATTCTGATTTGGTCAATCTATAACATCTTTTTATGTTGTTATGAGTTTGTCTTTATCTCTTTCTCTCTGTAGTGAAGTTTTTCCAAAATACTCTCAACACTTAGACAATCACTGTAGCCAAGGCTCCTCATATATCATGACTTTTAAAACAACTATAAAACACAAGTTTAGTATACAACAACTTGATGATTTAACAAAGCAACTATATCACAAATTGTCTCCAAATTGTAGACTAAATTTGGAAAGCATAGTGAGAGGGTTGGAAGTCCTTCTCCTTTGATCCACTCCATGGATTAGATCCCTGATCTAACATCTCTTCCCCTTTCTTTTCTCTGGTTGATTTATAGGACACTTTATGGTCCCAACTTGCACAAAGGCTAGGTCCCAAAGCTCCCCACCTTCAGGACGGTCAGAATAGCCTCTTAACTATAATATCTTATCCCTCAACCATCCACTATCATACTAAACCTTCTTTTCTATCTCCTACCCAAAACACATAAGTATTGGTTCTTCGTGGCACCTCACTAATGACTGCAACTCGTATCTCTTTGATTCATTCTAAACAAAATAATTATTGTTGAATTCATCACGAATAACCTTCTTTGACCATTTCAAAGACCTTCCTAAGATCAAGTGTCCACAACTCATATCCAAAACCTCACACAATACCCTATCTCTGTACTTGCCAACTAAAAACTCAATCATGACTTGAGTACTAACCAACAAATTCTGATCCACATTTACCCAAGTATCATAATATGGCTTAGGATGTAAATTTATGTTTTCAAATTTAACTTCCTAACAACCTCATAAGACACAATATTATGACTTTCTCCTGAGTCTATAATGAGTCTACATACTTTACCTTTGATTAAGAAATTTGATCTGAATATACTCACTTGTGGATGCCATGGCTATCCTCTTCCCATCAATAAGCATTCTCCACCCTCTAGATGAATTTCAATGGGCTCTTTATATTCTTCTCTCTGTGTCTTCTTCCATCAAGTTCACCCTCCTATCTCTACCCTTGTCCTCATTCCATTTAGGACATCTAAAGGACTGATGACCCACTTCATTACAAGTAAAGAATCTTCCTGTAAACATTCCATTTCCTCTTCCTCCTCTATATCCTCCTCTTATCTCTGATGTGTATGGCTTGTCTTTGTCCTTATCATTGTTATTCTAAAAACCAGTTTTTCCTCTACCACCTCTTCCTCTCATAGAAGATCCTCCTCTTGTGTTATTCTGCCTCTCATGCCTTCTTCTTATCTTCTCTTAGGCCTTCATAGCTAATTGATAGCATTCATCAATTGTCCTTGGGGTAGTAAGACTAATTTCATCTTGATTGTTGAACCTTATCCCCCACATTTACCTTGCAATATTTTCTTCCACTTCTTCTTCATGACCAATTATGATATCCAACTTATGGAGCTCCTTAGTGTACCTCTGCACATCCATATCCTTTTGTCTAAAATCTCTCATTTTCTTGTATAATTGTACTCTATAATCCTTTGGAAAATTTTTGCCTTCATCTTCTCCATCATGCTATACTAAGATGTGAGCTTGGGTTTCCCATTCTTCCATCTTTATGCCTGAACACGATCCCACCACAATAATGTATGTCCCTTCAACATGGCCTTTGCAATCTTCACTTTGTCCTTTTCCCCTATTCCTTCACACTCAAAGAAATTCTCAATTGCACTGAGCCAATCTATTAGTTACTCATCATCCATATCCCCACCATACATAGGTAAGTCTTTCCTTACCCTTGAATCTCCATTCTTTATAGCTTTCACCAACTTATCTACCCTCTCATCCTCATGGTCTAAATGTTCTTCCTCTTAGGGTACTTCTTCTTCTTCTCCTTCTTCTACTTCCTCATCTATTATGATGCTCTTGTCTCTCTACTATAGTGCTAGGATTATCTCCATCATGGTCTTCATCATTATGTCCTTCTCATGGTTGTCTTTTTCCCTTTGTTCCAGTGTTTCTTTCAACTTCCTATTGTCTGCCAACTACTCCTTGACTATCATGGCCAACTATATGTTTTTCATCCTTGTAGGAAACTCATCTTCTCCATGAGACATGTTACCTAATCTACTTGTGGCTCTGATACCACTTGATGTAGTGGATAGGTTGGTGGACTGATTAGCAAGGTAAGATACACAAATTTGGTTTACCAATGAACTATCCTTCCAAGTGTACAATGGCTTCAACGGACTCAACTCAACCAAGGTTACTCTAGATGAAACCCAATGATATATTTTATGTATTTTGGGTATGTAAGGAAATATTCAAGTGGTTTCTAAAGTTATCTCTTACTCACAATGATGAAATCTCTTCAAACTGGCCTAGAGACCTAATTAGATAGTCTTGTAGCCCTACAATGACCCTTTTGGTCTTAAAAATATTCACTTTCCCAAAAAAATAAGAGAAATAAATACATATTCAGACACCCTTTTGGCCATATGACAACATATCCAATAATTAGGTATTAGTTCTTTAGACCAAACTGCAGTACTCTGACTGTACCCCTGCCAATGCACTAAAAACTTGATGAATCAAAAAAGCAACTATATCACAAAAATGTCTCCAAGGTCTCAACCCTTGGATAGTGACCTAAAATGACTCAAAACCTCTAAACCTTTCACAAATTCATGCAATACAAAAACCTTTCACAAATGCATGCAATACAAAAATTGTAGACTAAACTTGTGTTTTATTGAAAATTCATGACTGTCCGTACACTCCACGCCTCTTCTGCCCGTACAATGGAGTCTCAAGTACAAATAGAAGCCAAAAATTAACTTCCCCAACCTCTTCCAATTGGTTTGAGGGATTAGTTAAGTGTTTAAACAATAAAACCCAATTTCCCTCCTAAATGGATACTAGCCATTACATTTTAAATATTTAAAATTTTAAACTTTAAAAATGCTTTAAAACCCTTGTAAATAGGAAATTAAGAACTTTAAAGGTTTCCCAACACCTAGGAGACTTAATTGTATCATTCATACAATCTTAACTACCCTAAGACACCTTTGGACACTAATAGTCCATATTACATTTATTCAATCCTTTCAAGGATATAAACTTATTCCTTATATGAAAATGCTATTGGGTGATCTCACAAAACTGTGTCCCACTTTTTGGCCAAATTTGACACTGAAATGAACATTCTAAAAAAAAACTTTGCTTTTAGACATCTATTGTCATAAAACCATTAAGAATTTGAAGATGATGTAAACTAGTGACTTTTAGAAATTTTTTTCTAGTTTATAAATATATATTTTTTTTTAAATTGGAATTTATTTGTATCCATTTTTCCTTCTCCTTCAAAAATTATTTTTGTAAAAAATCAAGATTTTTCAGGAGTGACACTCAGTTTGATCAACATAACTTTTTTATAAAACTAATAATAATGTAATTATTTTGAATTTAGGTTTGTAACACAAATATCTAGGGAATCCATTTGGTTGAATATTTAATAGTTTGTTGAGTAATGAAGTGACATTAATTATAATATTGACATAGGTTCACTTGGATCACTCGAACTCTATCTCTATATCGAAATTCATTTATTCTTTTTTTGATTGAAAGGTAACATAAATACCTATTTCCTAGATATTTTTCATAATTTTTTTCCCTAATTTACTATTTTTCCAGAAGCGTCGAACAGAGAAGTCGCTAAATGGTCAGACAACCTATGTTTAGTAAAAATT
>MU226451.1:777660-790758 GCA_018584345.1 Thuja plicata
TATATATATATATATATATATATATATATATATATATATATATATATATATATATTTATTAAAACTCATAATCATTGGAAAGATTTCTCAGAGTACTATCATCTTGTATTTGTGTTTTTCAAATGAATTTATTTGATCCAACAAAAAGTTAATGTCAAAGCAATTTTTTGTCAGCATTTTGATGGGTTCAAAGGAGACTCGATTATAGGTGTGAGTGAGGATTAGATGGATTATACCAAAGGGATTTTGATCCAAGAGGTTTTTATGTAGCCATTTTTAATTTACTCCTTCAAATGGGACCTCTCAAGGCTTAAATAATCATATTTTCTATAAATGTGCAATTTCAGCAAAAATCAGGATGTTCAAAAAAGTGGGACATACTATTGTGGGACCACCCTATTTCATGGCATAAAACCATTATAGGATCCAATAGACTATAATTGATATTATTTGCATCATTTAGGATCCCTTTGGACCTTTGATTTCTATTAGGTTCCTTCCATTCCTTCCTAGTCTTCATGGTTTGGTCCATAGTCTTCATGTTGATCCTTGGTACTCCTACACTAGAGAGAGAGAGAGAGAGAGAGAGAGAGAGTTGATAAAATCACCCAAGAGTGTTAAAATAACCCAAAATATACCAAAAAAAGAACCTATCAAGTCCCATCAAATGATCCATTCATCTATTGATACATTTTCTTACTTGACTGGTCAAATACATGCAAATATTTTACCTAGGGCTTGATCTTAAAAACCACACGCTTAACTTTGAGTTCCTAAGCTACTAAATTCCTATAGTACATGTCCCCAACTCTCATTTTCCAAGTGTTCATGAGGATCCACTAGAGAAATCCCAAGTTAGGGCTCCCTCTTAGACACAGACCCAAAATAGGAGGGTTTTAGGACTGTGCTTACAAAACACTTCTAACTTCTACAAATCAATACTAAATTGCATGAAACAAATTGCTACAGAAAGTAAAATCACAACACCAAAAAAATATGTTACTAGTTTTTCTTAGTGGAACCACACAACACCATACACACTCAGAATTCTTATAAAACTATCCATATTCCTTCAAAACTTATGAATCCGTACATATGTGTTACATATCTATGTTCTCTCTTCTTCTCTCCTCTTCAAGGGAGCATTTTTATAGCATCATACCATCAATGCAATTTCCCCTTTTGCGAGTTGTAACTGATGGAATACAAAATGAAACTATGTTAGGTTACTCGGAAAGATGTTGACAACCTGATGCTTCGCACCAAGAAACTTTCCTCGACAAAAATGCATCTTTGCTCGACAACTATGCAACTTGCTTGGCAACTATGCAACTTTGACACTTTTTAGTAAATGTAGTAAAGGACAAAAAAAATTGAGTCCAAACACTCAGGGGGGAATATAAACATGAAATAACCTAGGAATAAGGTTCATATACATCAAAATGATAGGATCTCTATTGTTAATGGCTTAAGGAGACCTTAAGGTTTATAGTGTAGGTTAGGACCCTTAACCTTACAAAGGAGACTGAGATCTTACAATAGAATAATCCAAGGAATCAATCCTTTAATTTTATAACAAAATTTAACATAGAAATTAAAATGCAGAGAAACCTATCCTATCACAGAATAAGCCGAGGATGCTCGACGCCATAATAGGTCCTAGTAAAGTATCCCATTATGATTGCTAACTTTTTAGGACTATACAATTTATAGAACTTGGATTTCATGTTGTATATTATTATTTTTCATTGAGATTGAACAAAGGGGGTATAATTAATATCCAATTCGTCTACCTTTGTGGACTCTATTTATCCTTTTTGGGGTAATTAATGCACTTCTAGTAGTTAATATTTTATATCCTATGAGATATTGTAGTCGATTTGATCCAATAAAAATAATAAGCTCACTAAAGTGAGGGAAAATCTACCATCCCAAATTACACATTGTTCAAATTTCATAATTATGCATTAAGTATTATGCATTTATGACAAAACCTGTGAACATTCTTTTTTTTTTTTAATTTTGATTTCATGGGAATAATGATGAATAGTTAGTAACCTATGATTTGATTTTTGGAATTAATTTTTTGGAAATAGAGATAGTCATACACCTACATCTTGATAAATTATGAGATTAAAGAAAGAATATTATAAATATTATTCACTTAATGTGTGTCTTGGTGACCAAATGTGCTTGTAGCTCATCTACTACCACCTATTCCAAGAAGAAAAAATATCATTAATTCTGATTTGGTCAATCTATAACATCTTTTTATGTTGTTATGAGTTTGTCTTTATCTCTTTCTCTCTGTAGTGAAGTTCTGCCAAAATACTCTTAACACTTAGACAATCACTGTATCCAAGGCTGCTCATATATCATGACTATTATCTCAAGGGAGGTGCATAACTATTAATATTACTCTCTTGCATGCAATATAAATTTTTATATGATCGTGTCTACTTTATTTTCTAATATGGTGTCTTTACATTGCAATAGGGGTTCTCCTCAAAAGTGGGAATTGTTTCTATCAAATTGTCTATTTCATTTTATGTCTTACACTACTGTTTGTTTGTCTATTGATGTGGAAAACCAAAAAAAGTGGTTTGACTAAGGAAATTCCCAATACAACCCCCAACATTTTTTTGTTTCTTTGTGTGTACAATTGAATAAGTTTGGAAGATCAAGAATCATTTTCTAGAAGCTTTTTAATCATTTCTGTGTAGATGATAATATGATCACATAGATGTCCCCACAATGCACTGGCATCGAAGATTGAGGCTTAAACCATTTGGTATTAGATACCATGATTTATATACTTATAGTTATGTATTACATAGACTTTTATCATACTATATTTCTAAGCTATTAATTATTTTTAGTTTCATATTCTTTGTCTAGCATAGTATACGTTTTAGTTTTTGAGAATTACCTTTCATGTTCATTCGAGCATTTAATATTGAAGTCTATGTCAAAGGTTTATTTCTTTTTGACAACTCATTGTTTTGAGAGAAGTTAATCCTCTCCTTTTCATATAATTTACCTCCACCAAAAGTTTCTATTTCATAGATCGAGGAAAAATAATCAAAATAGCAGTGATATTTAAAATCACGAGCAAATATGGGACCCAAACTATGACTCACATTTTAGTTACATCTTTATGGTGTGTCAATAAATTATATACAAAATGTAATTGCATGGTAAGATTCACTTTCTAGAAGCTTTTTAATCATTTCTGTGTAGATGATAATATGATCACATAGATGTCCCTACAATGCACTGGAATCGAAGATTGAGGCTTAACCCATTTGGTATTATATACCATTATTTATGTACTTACAATTCTGTATTACATAGATTTTTATCATACTATATTTCTAAGCTATTAATAAGTTTTAGTTTCATATTCTTTATCTAGCATGCTATACATTTCAGTTTTTGAGAATTACCTTTCATTTTCATTCGAGCATTTAATATTGAAGTCTATGTCAAAGGCTGTTTTCTCGTTGACAACATATTGTCTTGAGAGAAGTTAATCCTCTCCTCGTCATAAAATTCACCTCCACCAAAAGTGTATATTTTATAGATCGAGGAAAAATAATCAAAATAGGAGTGATATTTAAAATCATGAGCAAATATGGGACCCAAACTATGACTCACATTTTAGTTACATCTTTATGGTGTGTCAATAAATTATATACAAAATGTAATTGCGTGGTAAAATTCACGCAACAAAATTAGGTACTCTTATTTGGATTCATTGTTGCCTTGGAACAATGGTCTATAAAGTGTCACTCTTATGCATCATACATAGGTCAAAAGTCATCACAATTTTTTTAATCTACCTTGTAACTCCTTCCTACATAATATAATATATTTTATATGTTTTTTCATGTTTCTTAAAATTTCATGTATCATCCTAAAGATTGTACAATAGACTAGATAATTTAAGATGATTATAAATTAAAAATTGCATGTGAAATAAAGTTATAATTCATGTGAGATGCCCTTTTCATGTGGGAATGTAAAAAAGAAACAAATAGCAAATATGAAAGCTAGGAATTGTAATATTTCTTTGAATAAAATGTCGCAATAATTTTATGTCATTATATTCAAAGAAAAAGTTAGATTATTTTTCATCTTTTTTAAAGTATTCATTTAATTGTCAATGTGATTTATGTTCTTTTTTTGGGGGGCATAGTATGCAATAATAAGTTAGTGATAATGTATATCAATATACCTATTATTCATAAATTATATTTCATCATAAGTTAACCTTATGCATGTATCTAGTTAATTTTGATCTCTTGATGATTTAGTTAATGGGGAATTTAAAAATTCTTGTTTAATTTGTGAACTTTTTATTCTCAATAATATATTTTTTTAAATGCTTCTGATGATGTTATTTCTCGAATACCACATGCTAGAGAAAGTTATGTTATGAATCCTTGAATTGTCTATTGTGCATTGGTTCATTTTCTCTCTAATGCACCTTTTATTACAAACATGTGATTGATAAATTTAGATGTATTCGTCTACCTTCCATCTAATTCACCTTTATTAGAAACTTGTGATTGATAAATTTAGATGTATCAACAATTCATAGATACATGTTAAATCATTATTAGTTTTATAGCATTATCAAATGCAATATATATATATATATATATATATATATATATATATATATATATATATATAGTGATTATACTTTATTCTTTTATCTTTTGTGTTCATTCATTTACTTAGTTTTTTAGTTCTTTACTTAAAAAAAATGTATTGTTGATTCTAATATTTTGAATTCTATTTGTAATGTTATGGACAAATCAATACTTTGTAATAACATAACATATTTAAATGTCTAGGTAGATTGAAAGAAATATATAACCTATCATGCTTAAGTTACTATGGCCACCTATACATGTGATCTTATTCTAATATGTATCTTGGAATCGCTTCCAAAAAAAAATTACTTATATCTTTTATTTTATTTTTTCTCTTAAAATTTAGAGAAGAAAAGAATATAGATCATATAATTATTCATGTTATGGGATGAGAGCTTGTAAGAAAGGGGCCATTATTTAGATTTTTCAACCATGGTCATGCATTACCAATAAATCATTATGTTAGTATTATGGTGTCTTCCCTTACATGGAATCATCCCTAATATAATAAGGCTCATGATAAATTGATCTATATATACTATAATGGATAATTTAAACCAATGGAAGATTGATTGTATGTATGTATGTATGTATCTATGTATGTATTTGTGTATGTATGTATATAAAGACTTTTTCATTGTCGACAAAATTTTATAAGCATACAACTAAAGGTGGGGAGATATTTTTTAGAAGCTTGTACACAATTTTTTAAAATAATTTTAGCCATATAAGATAAAAAGAAAGGTTAAGAAATGAATATCTCTCTTCCACAATCAATCAATTATTATTTTATTAGTGAATTATATTGTTATCATTGAGAAACCATCTAAACATTGAAATTTTGTAGCTCAAAGAAAAAATTGAACAAACTAATAGTAAATCTAATATTAAGTTTAATTAAAATTTATTATATCTATAAAAAAAATATTATGTATTTTAAAGATATCTTTTTAGCTAAAAAAATAAATCCATAACTCATAAAAATACTATAATCTCAAATACACTAGTTCTATGAGTGACTCTTGGAACAATTGGACTCAATAGCATCTCAAGGGCTAAAATAACTTAATTAAAATATTTTGTAATAGGTCACATTCATAAATATAACTCACAAACAATTTATTAGAAGACAACCCTAAGATTAAAGAAAATGCCCTAGAGAAACTGTAGTAGCCTAGAAAACATGAATAATTTTCCCTACATTAAACCTTGATAGGTAATCCTTCACTTGGAACTGGAAGTGGTTCACAAACTATTTCCTCATTAGGATTTATCATAGACCATTTATATTTTGATATCAAAATGATGCACAAATATGTTAGTAATAACTGAGACGGGGGGGGGGGGGTAATTAGTGGNTGCACAAATATGTTAGTAATAACTGAGACGGGGGGGGGGGGTTAATTAGTGGCTTCAAAAACTTTTCCTTATTCTAACCACTAATCAAATGTACCTCAGATTATTATGTCACTTACAATATGTATGCCATAAAATACATATAATAATTAACTATCTGTCAGTTTTCCTTTTCTGACCTTATTCTCCTTGATTACCGATAAGCCATAAAACTTATTTACCGACACTCAGTAAATATGCAGAGCATACCGATAAATCCAGAAATGCATATGTGAAACGTAAAACAATAAAGTAATGAACCATACACATATAACATAAGGATTAATGTGGAAACCCTGTTAAGGGAAAAAACCACTGGGACCGGTACCCCAAATTTTTACTCTTCTAAAGTGAGCCTTGTTAGGAGCCAACCTTGTTAAAGGTTACAAATACACTATTAGGTGTGACCTTGTTAGAGGATTTTATACATAGAGGTTTTCACTTAGTAACGGGCATCTATTTGCTACAATCCTTGAATCAACCTCCTTCTTAGACTATCAACAGGCTTTTGGAAAATCTTTCTACCATCCTTGAATCAGCTTTCTTCTTAGAGTGTCAATAGGTATATGGCAAGTCCAATGCTACTTTCATGAATCAACCTTTTTGGCACTCCTTGGGATGTACCTCAATATATAGAAGATTGTTAAGTCCTTCTCTATTAAGAGACTTGATGCTTCAATGGTTAAACTAAAATACAATGACCTGTTTCTAACGCAACTTGAATTGCATATTTTTAGCTATTTAAGTACATTACCTCTCTGATCAATGTATCAATTAAATTCTTTGTGCTCCACACTTTATGCTCTGTGATGTTGTGCTTCACTGTTCATTAGTGTCTATAGAATTCTTTAGCTCTTCTTCAGCTTGATTGATCAGGACTATATGAAGTTATCCTTCACCAGTTTCTCTTCAGCATCCTCTTACTATTCACTCCCCTTGATGTGATTATGGAAATGAATAATGCTTGTCTCTTATATAGACATGATATTCACTGTTTCTTAATTCTTGTTTCTTGATTCTTGATTCTTGGCATGAAAAAAAATCTAGCCAATCTGATTTAAGGCATAACTCCTGATTTATCTCATAGTTATCTTCTTGGAAATTGTACAAATCAGCTTTAAATCAATCCCTTAACTTAGGTTGAATAAAATAATGAAAACAACCAACTAAGTCTATCTTTAGCTCTTGCCAGCTAGATATTTTGTCATTTATGAACTCTCTGTTCTGTCGGTCAACTCTGTAGTTGATCATCGATGACAACTGCCAGTTCCATCGGTGTGACTCCAGTCAGCTTTGGGAACTCCATCCGTAGGTTTCATTGGATTTTTCTCGTCGGGAAACTCTGTTCTCAGGTCATCGGGCATCCTGTGATTTTGCTTCGTCAGGCAACACTGTCTTCTGCTCGTTGGGTATCACTATGAGTTTGGTTCTTTTCCTTTACCGATGGTGTGCACTCCATCGGTGTTGTTTGTCACTTAGTGAATACTTGACTTTTATGCCTTACTAAAAGCATAACCTTTGTTCCATTGATTCTCTGAAGTCTTTGGCATTATGTAAGTGACCGTACAAATGATATCAAGTTGACAGCGATGAAAATACAAACCATTAACTGATTTAATATTTTGCATTATCTTCAACTTAATCATTCTCAAACATTCAATCAGTTATATGTCATAAATCTCTCCCTTTGGCATTGATGGAAACAAACTTATATTATCATACTATACTATTTCTAATACAATATGAAATACAATTGTTGAGATTCATCAAACTACCAATCTTTGTTTGATAACCAAAAAAAATGTCTGACCACCAGTAAGCTCTGATTTAGCTTAGATTTGATTCTTGTAGTTCTCTATGTTTCTTGTTCCGGTGTGTTGAATCTTCTTCTTGTGTCAATTTCTCTCTTTTGACTATACTTCTAATTTGATGTCTTTTTCTCTTTTCGGCAACTCTCCCTTTGTGTAATCTCTCATACAATTTTATCTCCCTTGGGATATGATCTCTCCCTTTTGGAGTAAGCGTAAGCTGATAATGGATAATATTTCTTCTTTTTCTGAAGACTGTGATAATATGGATACTTTCTCTCCCTTTGACAACAATGCCAAACAAATATCTTACAGATATCTGACATTAATGTCAAATAATCATTTTCCTCCTATCCATAATATGTTCCTTGAATTTCCCTTATCTATTAGCAATACAACATTATGCTCTGGCACTTAGTTCTTATATATATACCTGTTGTATATAAATGTAGCTTTGAAGTTCTTTTCTTTGCTTGCATCAACATTTTTGATATTCTGATAATATATTGGTTGATGCAGCCTTTTGCCTTTTACTTACTAGTAGACAATGGTTTGACCCCTAGTCTCTTTTGCAGGTACTCAATGTATCCTTGGGCAGTGGCTTGGTGAAGATATCAACCAATTGTTCTTTTTGTTGTATATACTCTAGTATCACCTCTTTTTCTTGAACTTGTTCTCTTAAATAATGATACTTGATTGCAATGTGTTTAGTCTTGGCATGCATGACTGGATTCTTGGAAATATTTATTGTACTAGTGTTATCACAATAGATAATCACTGGTTCTGAGATCTTCATATGCATACCTTCAGCAACTATTTGATCCATGCAATATTTGAGTAGTTAGTAGTAGCAACAACATATTCTACTTCTGTAGTAGACTGAGAGATGCATCCTTGCTTTTTGATAATCCATGTGACAAGTCTGTCACCCATAAAGAATGCTCCTCCAATTGTACTCTTTCAGTCATCAAGATTTCCAGCCCAATCAGCATTGGTAAACACTTTTAGTTCAAATTTGCCTTCTCTTCTATACCATAAGCCAAATTCCTCAGTATTCTTCAGATATCTTAAAATTCTTTTCACAGTAGTCATATGTGATTCCCTAGGGTTAGCAGAAAATCTAGCAACAATTCCTACTGCATGTGTAATATCTGGTCTAGTCTGTACAACATACATGAGTTTTCCAATCATTGATCTATACAAAGTCTAATTTACATTTGTTTTCTTGTCCTCCTTTGTTAACTTACATCTAGTAGCCATCGGTGTTCCAACTGGTTTGGAATCTTCCATCTTTATTATTTTTAGGACCTCTTTGATGTATTTGGACTGTGTAATGAAAATACCTTCCCTTTCTTGAATGACCTATAGAGTAAGAAAGAACTTGATCTCACCAAACATATACATGTCAAATTCTTTTCTCATCTCATCAGCAAATGATTTTCATAGCATATCATTGTCTCAAAATATGATGCCATCAACAAATATTTCAGCAATCAAAGTGTTAGCATCAGTATCTTCCTTTAAATAAAGATTACTATTTTCACTAGTCCTTATGAATCCATACAAGGCTTTGTGAAGTCTACATAACATGTTTCTCTTGTCTGGATCTACAAACCCTTCTGGTTGCTCAATGTATACCTCTTCTTCAAGTATTCCATTTAGGAATGTTGATTGTACATCCATTTGATATACTTTGAATCCTTTGAATGCAGCATAAGAAAGTAGTATTCTTACTCCTTCTAGCATAGCACTAGGTGCAAAGGTTTCTCCATAGTCTATACCTTCCTCTTAAGCATACCCCTTGCATACTAGTATTTCTTTGTTCTTTGTGACTTCTCCATTCTCGTTCAGTTTATTCCTGAATATCCATTTTGTACCGATGACATTCTTGTCATCTGGTCTTGGCACAAGTGACCATGTTTTGTTCTTCTCAATCTGTTCAATCTCATCATTCATAGCACTTATCCATTCTTTATTATCTAGTGCAGCATTGAAAGATTTTGGCTCAAACTCACAAACTAAACAACTTGAGTTTAAAGACTTACTTCTTGTTCTTGTACCAGCTTTCTTATCTCCTATGATCTGGATCTCTGGATGGTTCCTTCTTACATATCTTGGAAGTATAGGTACAACTCTTTGTGTATTAGCTTGATCATTTTCCTGATCTTCATTATGTTCTTCATCACCTTGCACATTATTTTGATTATTATCCTGACCGTTGGTATTTATAGCCTGACCGTTGGTTGCAACATTCTGTTATTCTAGGATTAAGCACTATTGCTCGGGTAGAGTGTTGGGTTCTTCACAATATACAAACTTGTTGTAGTCCTCTGGTTCTTTTGTGCTTTCTAGTTCATTCTTCTCTAAAAATTTATCAATCTTTGCATTTGCACTTTCAATTATATTTTTAGAAGCCTTGATAAGACATTTAAAAGCTTTGCTTTTGGTAGAATACCCCAGAAAATACCTTCATCACTTTTGGCGTCAATATTTCCATTTCTATCATCTTTTAAGACATAACATTGACTACCAAATATTTTGAAGTAACTTACATTGGGTGTTTTACCATACCATAGCTCATAAGGTGTCTTCTTTGTGTCCTTCTTCAATTTTACTCTGTTTAGTGTATAAACAGTAGTGCGCTTCCCTCCAGAAGATTAGGGTGACATCTTTCTCTATCATCAGTGTCCTTACACAATCAACTATTGATCTGCTCCTCCTCTCAAAAATCCCATTTTGTTGTGGTGTTCTTGGTGTAGAAACCTATCTTTTATACCATGCTCATTACAGAAATTAGTGAATTGATCTAATATAAATTCTCCTCCTCTATCTAATCTCAAACATTTCAAATCCTTAGCACTTTATTTTTCTACCATAGCATTATACCATTTAAACACCTTGAATGCTTCAGATTTCTCTTTTAGAAACATAACTGTCATCATTCTAGAGTAATCATCAACAAAGAGAATAAAATATTTATCTCCATAATAGCTCTTTGTCCTCATAGGTCTACATAAATCAGTTTGGACTAATTCTAGAATATCATCAGATGTATGGGTTTTACTTCTGAAACTAGAATTTTTCATTTTACCTTTTTAACAATTTGGGGACATGATGTTGTCTGGCTTTGTCATCATCGGTAAGCCTCTTACATTTCCTCTTCTACTTATCTTTATCATGTTGTCAAAATTCACATGACACAATCTTTATTGCCACAACCATATGTCGTCATTTCTATTTATTAAGCAAGTGGTGTTAATATCATTTAGATAAAATAAGTTACCTTTGGTTTGTTCATCGGTAGCAATTATTTTTCCTGATTCATTGAAGATCTTTGCCTTCTTTTTCTCAAATGCTACTCTATGACCTGAATTATTCAGCTGAGAAACACTCAATAGATTATAATTCAATCCTTTTACCCAATAAGAATTTTCACATTTGATCAGGTTATTCAACATTATAGTTCCTTTACCTTCAACCAGACAAGGTGTATCATTACCCATTCTATTGTGCCACCATTATAATACTCAAAAGTGTTAAAATTTTCTTTGTCACCGATCATGCGGTGAGTGTTGCCACTATCTATAATACATATGTCATTCTTTCCAGCTTTAGATATGAGTGCAGTTTCTTCATACCTTTCATCTTCATCTGAATCATCCTTCACAGCCACAAATACCATCTTGATGTATTCATCTGGTTCGGTTTCAGTATCTTCATCTTTGCAAGAAGCTAGGTAGGTGGATTTCTTGCCTTTGTCCTTGTAGTCTCGGGTATCTCTTCTTTTTGATTGTCGGTAACCTCTATAATCTTTGTTATCACTTCTATCAGATTTCTTCTCAAAAGATCTGTCATTACTTCTGTCATCTTTTCTTCTGTTAAGACATCTTGCAGCAAAGTTTCCAATCTCTTTACAATTCAAGTATACAAGTGGTAACTTGCCTTTGTATTTACCTTTGCCTTTATGTATTCTTCTAGCCATAAGTGCTTCTATTTCATCTAGATCTTCTTCTTCACTTTCACTTTCAGTTTCTTTTCTAGATGAATATCTATGACTGAATTTGCTTATTTTCATAGAAGACTTAAATGCACAGACTCTAAGTTTGGTAGGACACTATTGTCAAAGTTATTCATTTCAAATGAAATTATTCTACCAATTAAACTATCAAGAGTAACTATATTGTTTGCTACTGCTCTCATTTCTTGAATGGCAGAAACTCTAATAGCATATACAGGAAATAAGGTTCTTAAGATTTTACTTACCACTGTCTCATCTTCAAGTGTACCTCCAACACCTCGTATAGCATTGACTACTTATTTTATTCTTGTGCTGTACTATGTGATGTTTTCTCCTTCTTTCATTCTGAGATCATCAAATTTTCCTCTAAGGCTTTCTACCTTGGCTCTCAGAACATTTGTATCACCTCCATGTACAAGCTTTAGTATGTCCCATATTTTCTTTACAGTTTTGCAATCCTTGACATCATCAAATTCAACATCAGAGAGTGAGGAAGAAAGCTCTATAACCATGCAGTTGTGCTCATGCTTCTCTCTCAATTGATCTACTATAAATACTCTTGTAGGCAACACATATTCAATATCTAGGAATTGAGTAACATCATTAGCAACACCTGATAATTGGAGTCTTATCGTGCTTTTCCATGAAGCAAAGTTGTCTTTGTTCTACTTGGGCACATCTCGTCTGTTCATCTTGTCATCTTGACTTAGGTCTTGAAACCTTCCTTCTAAGCACACAAGCTCTGATACCAATTGTTAGTAATAACTGAGAGGGGAGGCGGGTGAATCAATGGCTTCAAAAAATTTTCCTTATTCTAACAACTAATCAAATGAACCTCAGATTATTAGGTCCCTTACAATATGTATGCCATAAAATACTTATAATAATTAACTATCTGTCGGTTTTCCTTTTTTGACCTTATTCTTCTTGATTACCGATACTTGCAATAAAACTTATTTACCGACACTCAATAAATATGCAAATCATATCAATAAATCTAGAAATGCATATGTGAAATGTAAAACAATAAAGTAATGAACCACCATACACATAACACAAGGGTTTTAATGTGGAAACCCTGTTAAGGGAAAAAACCACTGGGACCGGTACCCCAAATTTTTACTCTTCTGAAGTGAGCCCTGTTAGGAGCCAACCCTATTAAAGGTTACAAACACACTATTAGGTGTGACCTTGTTAGAGGATTTTATACATAGAG
>MU226451.1:790808-804375 GCA_018584345.1 Thuja plicata
TGAATCAACCTCCTTCTTAGACTGTCAATAGGCTTTAGGCAAATCTTGCTACCATCCTTGAATCAACCTTCTTCTTAGACTGTCAATAGGTATCTGGCAAGTCCAATGCTACTTTCATGAATCAACCATTTTGGCACTCCTTGGGATGTACCTCAATATATAGAAGACTATTAAGTCCTTCTTTGTTAGGAGACTTGATGCTTCAATGGTTAAACTGAAACACAATGACCTGTTTCTAATGCAACTTGAATTGCAGATTTTTAGATCTATTTAAGTATATTACCTCTCTGATCAATGTATCAATTCAATTCTTTATGCTCCACACTTTCTTCTCTGTGATGTTGTGCTTCATTTTTCATCAGTGTCTGTAGAATTCTTTAGCTCTTCTTGAGCTTGATTGATCAGGACTATATGAAGTTATCCTTCATCAATTTTTCTTCAGCATCCTCTTGCTATTCACTCCCCTTCATGTGATTATAGAAATGAATAATGCTTGATTCTTGATTCTTGATTCTTGGCATGAAAAATAATCTAGCCAATTTGATTTAAAGCATAACTCCTGATTTATCTCATAGTTATCTTCTTGCCAACTGTACAAATCAGCTTTAAATCAACCGCTTAACTCAGGTCGAATGAAATAATGAAAACAACCAATTAAGTCTATCTTTAGCTCTTTCCAGCTAGATATTTTGTCATTTTCTGAACTCTCTATTCTGTCGGTCAACTCTGTAGTTGATCGCCGATGACAACTGTCAGTTCCGTCGGTGTGACTCCAATCAGCTTCGGGATCTCCGTCCGTCGGGTATCATTGGATTTTCCTCATCGGGCAACTCTATTCTCAGGTCATCGGGCATCCTGTGTGATTTTTCTTCAATGGGAAACACTGTCTTCTACTCATCGGGTATCACTGTGACTTTGGTTCTTTACCTTTACTGATGGTGTGTACTCCGTTAGTTTTGTTTGTCACTTAGTGAATAATTGACTTTTATGCCTTGCTGAAAGCATAACGTTTGTTCCATTGATTCTCTAAAGTCTTTGGCATTATGTAAATGACCGTACAGATGATATCAAGTTGATATCAATGACAATACAAATGATTAACTGATTTAATATTTTGCATTATCTTCAACTTAATCATTATCAAACATTGAATCAGTTATATGTCATCAAAATATCTTCACTTTCAGACTTGCAAAGTCATATCCAACACAAATTTTAGCTTCTCCTCCAAATGGTATAAAATTATAAGGTGGAGATTTATTATCAAAATGTGTTGGATCAAAATTTTTTGGCTCTTTAAAAAATTCTCCATTAAAATAAGTAGTGCTGGTCTCCCAAAATAACTTCAAAATAAAAAGTTCGTCAAAATTTTGCCTGAATTATAATATCAATATCATATCAGGTGAATAGATAAATTTATAATGAAGCAACTAATATATGCTATTTAATATAGTCAATATATTTATTATTTATAGTCGAATCAAATTCTACTCATAAAGACTCAATATATTGAGGCAACATCTATCTAACAATTGATTACAAATTTAACAATAATAAATGAATTCAAATGATAGACAACATGCAAAATGAACATTGTAGTGCTAGGATTCTCTCCATCATGGTCTTCATCATTATGTCCTTCTCATGGTTCTCTTCCTCCCTTTGTTCCAGTGTTGCTTTCAACTTCCCATTGTTTTCCAACTGCTCCTTGACTATCCTGGCCAACTCTATGTTTGTCATCTTTGTAGGAAACTCCTCTTCTCCTTTAGACATGTTCCCTAATCTACTTGTTTCTTTGATACCACTTGATGTAGTGGATAGTTTGGTGAACTAATTAGCAAGGTAAGATGCACAAATTTGGTTTACCAATGCACTATCCTTCCAAGTGCACAGTGGCTTCAAGGGACTCAACTCAACCAAGGTTACTCTAGATGCAACCTAATGATATATTTGATGTATTTGGGGTATATAAGGACATATTTAAGTGGTTTCTAAACTTATATCTTACTCACAATGATGAAATGTCTTCAAATTGGCCTAGAGACCTAATTAGACAGTCTTGTAGCCCTACAGTGGCCCTTTTGGTCTTAAAAATCTTCACTTTCCAAAAACACTCAGAGAACTAAATTCATATTCAGACACCCTTTTGGCCATATGAAAACATATTAAAGACTTAGGTATTAATACTTTGGACCAAATTGCAGTACTCTAACTGTACCCTTGCAAATGCACTAAAAACTTGATGATTTAACAAAGCAACTATATCACAAAAATGTCTCCAACGTCTCAACTCTTGGAAAGTGACCTAAAATGACACAAAACCTATAAAACAAAGAGAAATTATACCCAAACCATAAGGAACCAAAAAAGCCCCAATTTGGTTACTTCAAACCCTTGAATCTAGGGCTTTTCCAATCTTGGCCTTCCACAGTCTTACAGAATCAATTGGTGGTTGATTCACCATTCATACCACCCCACAAGACTATTCCAAACATAAAATTACTATGTTGTTAAGCCCAATCTCCCACTGCTAGTCCTTAGCAACCAAATTCACTAGAAACTTCACTGTTTTAGTCAGTGATCACTCTCTTTCCTTCAAAATCATGCAGGTAAGATCATTAGCATGTATAATACATTTTTAGTTTACTCATTCCATGGATCCTATGACTTTTCACCCATGGAATGGAACCTAATTACAAACTAACCTTCAAAATAGATGAAAACTTAACAAAATCAGGCTTTAATTCGCTGGAAATGACAGTACAATCATGTAATATGACTCTCAATACATTGGACAGGGAAATGAATAGTTTTATATTGCTTACTATTCCAACATGAAAGTTAAAATCAAACCAATAAGTATTAAAACCTTTCATAAATGTATGGAATACAAAAATTGCAGACTAAACTTGTGTTTTATTGAAAATTTGTGACTGTCCAAACACTCCAGGCCTCCTCTGCCCATACAATGGAGTCTCAAGTACAAATAGAAATCAAAAATTAACCTCCCCAACCTCTTCCAATAGGTTTGAGGGATTAGTTAAGTGTTTAAACAATAAAACCCAATTTCCCTCAGAAATGGCCACTAGGCGTTACATTTTAAACATTTAAAATTTTAAACTTTAAAAATGCTTTAAAACCCTTGTAAATAGGAAATTAAGAACTCCAAAGGTTTCCAAACACCTAGGAGACTTAATTGTATCATTATTACAATCCTAACTACCCTAAAATACCCTTGGACACTAATGGTCCATATTACATTTATTCAATCCTTTCAAGAATATAAACTTATTCCTTATATGCAAATGCTATTTCATGGCATCAAACCATTATAGGAGCCAATAGATTATAATTTATATAATTTTTATCATTTAGGATCCCTTTGTGCCTCTGATTTTTGTTAGGTGCCTTCCATTCTTTCCTAGTCTTCATTGTTTGTTCCATAGTCTTCATGTTGATCCTTGGTGCTCTTGCACTAGAGAGAGAGAGAGAGAGAGAGAGAGAGAGAGAGAGAGAGAGAGAGAGTTGATACAACTATCCATGAGTGTTCAAATAACCCAAAATACACCAAAAAAAGAACCTACCAAGTCCCATCAGATGATCCATTCATCTATTCATACTTTTTCTTACTTGACTGGTCAAATACATGAGGATATTTTACCCAGGGCTTGATCTCAAAAACCACAGACCTAACTTTGAGTTCCTGAGCTTCTAAATTCCTATAGTACATGTTCCCAAATCTCATTTTCCAAGTGTTCATGAGGATCCACTAGAGAAATCCCAAGTTAGGGCTCCCTCTTAGACACAACCCAAAATAGGAGGGTTCTAGGACTGCGCTTACAAAACACGTCTAACTTCTACAAATCAATACTAAATTGAATGAAACAAATTTCTTTAGAAAGTAAACTCACAAAACCATAAAAAAAGGTTACTATTTTTTCTTAGTGCAACCGCACAACACCATACACCCTCAGAATTCTCATAAAACTATCCATATTCCTTCAAAACTTATCAAGCCGTACATATCTATTACATATCTATGTTCTCTCTTCTTCTCTCCTCTCCAAGGGAGCATTTTTATAGCATCATACCATCAATTCAATTTCCCCTTCTGCGAGTTGTAATCGATGGAATACCAAACGACACTATGTCAGGTTACTCAGCAATATTTTAACAACTTGACACTAGGCAACAAGAAACTTTGCTCGGCAACAATGCATCTTTGCTCAACAACTTTGCAACTTGCTTGGCAACTATGCAACTTTGACAGTTTTTAGTCCAAATGTAGTGAAAGATAAAAAAAAAGTGAGTCCAAACACTTAGGGGGAATATAAACATGACATAACCTAGGAATAAAGTTCATATACATCAAAATGATAGAATCTCTAGTGTTAATGGCTTAAGGCGACCTTAAGGTTTATAGTATCTAGGTTAAAACCCTTAACCTTACAAAGTAGACTGAGATATTACAATAGAATGATCCAAGGAATCACTCCTTTATTCTTATAACAAAATTTAACCTAGAACTTAAAATGCAGAGAAACCTGTCCTATCACAAAATAAGTCGAGGGTGCTCGACACCATAATAGGTCCTAGTAAAGTATCCCATAATGAGTGCTAACTTTTTAGGACTATACAATTTATAGAACTTGGATTTCATGTTGTATATTGTTATTTTTCATTGAGATTAAACAATGGGGGTATAATTAATATCCAATTTGTCAACCTTTGTGGAATCTATTTATCCTTTTTGGGCTAATTAATGCAGTTCTAGTAGTTAAGATTTTTTATCCTATGAGATATTTTAGTTGGTTTGATCCAATAAAAATAATAAGCTCACTAAAGTGAGGGAAAATCTACCATCCCAAATTGCACATTGTTCAAATTTCATAATTATGCATTAAATATTATGCATTTATGACAAAACATGTGAACATTTTTTTTAATTTAGACTTCAAGGGAATAATGATGAATAATTAGCAACCTATGATTTGATTTTTGGAATTAATTTATTGTAAATGGAGATAGTCTTACACAAACATCCTGATAAATTATAAGATTAAAGAAATAATATTATAAATATTATTCCCTTAACGTGTGTCCTGGTGATCAAATGTGCTTTTAGTTCATCTTCTTCGACCTATTCCAAGAAGAAAAACTCTCATTAATTCTGATGTGGTCATTCTATAACATCTTTTTATGTTGTTATGAGTTTTTCTTTATCTCTTTCTCTCTGTAGTGAAGTTTTTCCAAAATATTCTGAACACTTAGACAATCACTATATCCAAGGCTCCTCATATATCATGACTATTATCTTAAGGGGGGTCCACAACTATTAATAATACTCTCTTGCATGCAATATCATTTTTTATATGATCATGTCAACTTTATTTTCTTATCTGGTGTCTTTACATTACAATAGGGGTTACCCTCAAAAGTGAGGATTGTTTCTATCAAATTGTCTATATTATTTTATGTCTTACAATACTGTTTGTTTGTCTATTGATTGTGAAAAACTAAAAAAAGTGGTTTGACTAAGGAAATTTCCAGCACAACCCCCAACATTTTTCCTATCTTTATGTGTGCAATTGAATAAGTTTGGAATACCAAGAATCACTTTCTAGAAGCTTTTTAATCATTTCTGTGTAGATGATAATATGATCACATAGATGTCCCAACAATGCACTGGCATCAAAGATTGAGGCTTAACTCATTTGGTATTAGATACAATGATTTATGTACTTACAATTTTGTATTATATAGATTTTTAGCATACTATATTTCTAAACTATTAATGATTTTTAGTTTCATATTCTTTATCTAGCATAGTATACATTTCAGTTTTTGAGAATTACCTTTCATGTTCATTCGAGCATTTAACTTTGAATTCTATGTCAAAGGTTGTTTTATCTTTGAAAAACCTTTGTCTTGAGAGAAGTTAATCCTCTCCTTGTCATATAATTCACCCCCACCAAAAGTGTCTATTTTATAGATCGAGGAAAATTAATCAAAATAGGAGTGATATTTAAAATAACAAGCAAATATGGGACCTCAACTAGGACTCACATTTTAGTTACATCTTTATGGTGTGTCAATAAATTATATACAAAATGTAATTGTGTGGTAAAATTCACTCAACAAAATTAGGTACTCTTATATTGATTCATTATTGCTTCGGAAGAATTGTCTATAAAGTGTCACTCTTATGCATCATACATAGGTCAAAAGTCATAATTTTTTTAATCTACCTTGTAACTCCTTCCTAAATAATATAATATATTTTATATATTTTTTCATGTTTCTTAAAATTTCATGTATCATCCTAAAGATTGTACAACAGACTAGATAATTTAAGATGATTCTACATTGAAAATTGCATGTGAAATAAAGTTATAATTCATGTGAGATGGACTTTTCATGTGGGAATGTAAAAAAGAAACAAATAGCAAATATGAAAGTTAGGAATTGTAATATTTCTTTGAATAAAATGTCTCCATAATTTTATGTCATTATATTCGAAGAACAAGATAGATTATTTTTCATGTTTTTAAAAGTATTCATTTAATTGTCAATGTGATTTATGTTCTTTTTTTGGTGGGGGATAGTATGCAATAATAAGTTAGTGATAATGTATATCAATATGCCTGTTATTCATAAATTATATTTCATCATAAGTTAATCTTATGCACGTATCTAGTTAATTTTGATCTCTTGATGATTTAGTTAATGGGGAATTTAAAAATTCTTGTTTAATTTGTGAACTTTTTATTCTCAATAATATGATTTTTTAATATTTTTGATGATGTTATTTCTCAAATACCACATGTTAGAGAAAGTTATGTTATGAATCCTTGAATTGTCTATTGTGCATTGGTCCACTTTCTCTCTAATGCGCCTTTTATTACAAACAAGTGATTGATAAATTTAGATGTATTCGTCCACTTTCTATCTAATTCACCTTTATTAGAAACTTGTGATTGATAAATTTAGATGTATCAACAATTCATAGATACATGTTAAATCATTCTTATTTGTGTTCATTCATTTATTTATTTTTTAGTTCTTTGCTTGAAAAAATTCTTATTGTTGATTCTAATATTTTGAATTACATTTGTAATTTTATGGATAAGTTGATACTTTATAATAACATAACATATTTAAATGTCTAGCTAGACTGAAAAAAAACATATAACCTATCATGTTTAAGTTACTAATGCCAGCTATACATGTGATCTTATTCTAATATGTATCTTGGTATCGCTTCCAAAAATAAAATTACTCATATCTTTTATTTTGTTTTTCTCTTAAAACTTAGAAAAGAAAAGAATATAGATCATATAATTATTCATGTTATGGGATAAGAGCTTGTAAGAAAGGGGCCCTTATTTAGATTTTTCAACCATGGTCATGCATTACCAATAAACCATTATGTTAGTATTATGGTCTCTTCCCTTACATGGAATCATCCTTAATATAATAAGGCTCATGATAAATTGAGCTATATATACTATAATGGATAATTTAAACCAATGCAAGAATGTATGTATGTATGTGTGTGTGTGTGTGTGTGTGTGTGTATGTATGTATGTATGTATGTATGTATGCATGCATGCATGTATGTATGTATGTATGTATGTATGTATGTATGTAGAGACTTTTTCATTGTTCACAAAATTTTATAAGCATACAACTAAAGGTGGGGAGATATTTTTAGAAGCTTATACACAATTTTTTAAAATAACTTTAGCCATGTAAGATGACAAGGAAGGTTAAGAAAAGAAGATCTCTCTTCCACAATCAATCAATTATTATTTTATTAGTGAATTATATTGTTATCATTGAGAAACCATCTAAACATTGAAATTTTGCAATATCTATTAAAATATTATTATGTATTTTAAAGATGTTTTTTTAGCTAAAATAAATAAATCCATAACTCATAAAAATACTATAAACTCAAATACAGTAGTTCTGTGAGTGACTCTTGGAACAATTGGACTCAATATCATCTCAAGGGCTAAAATAACTTAATTAAAGTATTTTCTAATAGGTCACATTCATAAATATAGTTCACAAACAATTTATTAGAAGAAAACCTGAGATTAAAGACAATGCCCTAGAGAAACTGTAGTAGCCTAGAAAACATGATTAATTTCCCCTACGTTGAACCTTGATAGGCAATCCTTCACTTGGAACTGGAAGTGGTTCACAAACCATTTTCTCATTAGGATTTATCATAGACCATTTATATTTTGATATCAAATGATGGACAAATATCTTCGCTTTCATACTTGCAAAGTCATATCCGACACAAAGTCTAGCTCCTCCTCCAAATGGTATAAAAGTGTAAGGTGGAGATTTATTATCAAAATGTGATGGATCAAACTTTTTTGGCTCTTTAAAAAATTCTCCATTAAAATGAGTAGTGCTGGTCTCCCAAAATAACTGTAAAACAAAAATTTTGTCAAAATTTTGCCTGAATTATAATATCAATATCAATATCATATCAAGTGAATAGATAACTTTATAATGAAGCAACTCAAATATGCTATTTATTATAGTCAATATATTTATTATTTTTAGTGGAATCAACTTCTACTCATAAAGACTCAATATATTGAGGAAACATATATCTAACACTTGATTACAAATTTAACAATAATAAACAAATTCAAATGATAGACAACATGCAACATGAACTTGTTTACTTTCCCTATTTCATAGTAAATAAAAATTAGCATACCTGCCAGCCTTTAGGAATAGTATAACCCATATATTGGACATCTTGAGCAGTCACCCTGAATCCACCAACAACTGGGGGCACCATACGCAAAGTTTCATAAATAACTTTTTGTGTGTACTCCATTTTCTTAATATCCTCCCACATGAGCGGTTCATTTGGTTTCTTTGCTGCTTGAATCATTGCTTGTTCTATGTCACAACAGTATCATATTGTAGACAATTAGATTAAATACTTTTAATTATAAGAAAAGAAAACATAATTTGATTGTCTAAAGTTTTAGTCAAACTTGTCAACCTATGTTTCATGAGTAGTGGTTCTCAAGAACTCATTTCTCATGGAAATCAATTATACACTTAGCACTCGTTGCATTTAGGTGATGCTCATATAGATAAAACATTACAACTTCGTACAGATCATCTATCTGTTGCTATTCCAACTCAAACCCACTCAACTATAAAGTTTCCCAAAATTAAGCACACCTAACTTACTCAATCAATATATGAAATTAGCAATTTAAGAAATACCTCCAAGTACGATTTCATACACATGAGGGTTCAGAGAGAACATTCTAACAAGCTGGGTTAAAAGAACAGCACTAGTGTCATGACCTCCTATCATGAGCACAATCAAGTTGTCGATGATCTCCTGATCAGTAAGAGACTGAATTTTGTCATCCTTCATAGTTATCAACCATGACATTAAATCTTGGTCTGGCGCAGCCTTTCCCTCTGCAATTTCTCCCCTCCTCAAATTCAACAAGGCAGATAGTCTCTTGACTACACGAGCACGCGCTTTCAAGCCTTTGTTAAAAGTGGTTCCAGGGAAATTGAAAGGAAGAGACCAGATTGCCTTCATGAGCGTAATAGATTCAGTGTTAAGGATTTTCTTCTCTTCTGGGTCCTTCAAACCGAAGAGCAAATCAGAGGCAACGTAGAAAGTAAGTTGCTTCAGCAACTGATAAGCAAACAAACTTTCTCTTCCCTCCCAATTCTCTGCAAAGTGCTCGAGAACAACCGACTCCATTCTGGCAACACATTTCTGTAAAGCTTCTGGCTTCATGAATGCCATGATAGCATTTCTTATCCGCTTGTGCTCCTCTCCAAACAGCTCAGTGATATTTTTGGAGCCAAAAATTCTCATAAAAGTTTTAGGCTGGCTGTTAATGATGGTGTGGTAGTCATTCTGTAAGAGAAAGCGGTTACCCGCTTGGCCAGTGAGGACAGCTGTTGGGCAGCCCATCAAGGTGGTCTTAAAAACGGGGCCATATTTGGAAACCCTATTTGCAACCCACTTGTCACATTGATCCACTTTTAGGGCACTTAGGAACCCAATTGTCTCTCCAATCCAAGGGAGACCAAAACTTCCTGGTGGAAGATTTTTGCCTCCTCCATTATTGAAAACCTTTGCAGCAAGCAAAAACAACACTGAAGCGACTGCAACAGGTAATAGTACGGCTAGCAATGGAGTGGTGGCGTGTTGAACATTCATGAAAACTCTAAATATTATTGAAAAATCCATGCTGTACTAAAATAAACTCTGAATACTCCTTATAGGGACGAATAAGCAATCCATTCAAATTTGAATCTCTTCCAATGCTTCTCATTTTTTCCTATTAATGAGAAGATTTTACTTTTTCAATTATGACAGTTCTGACAATTTGCCAGAATTCTTTTTCTGAGTAGTTAACCGTTCTATTCTTATCGAAGCTGAAGTGTCTTTTATGGGAAAAAAAGAACCCTTCAAAAATGTTTCAAGGTAACCCGGTCATCCTGCATCATCCTGTTTTTAATGGTTATTGACTAATGTATACCATGCTCACAGATCGTCCTAAAAACTCGTATACAGTCAAGCGGACGTTCCATCAAAATTTATAATAGCTTAATTGGAGGGGCATATCAATCCATTTCGCTTTTAATTTTAGTTGTTCTAAAATCAAGGTTTGGTACCACAGAATGTGTGGATACGAAGAATTATATAGTACCGACATCTTCGAAGAACCACTCCTTCAATTTCAATGTTGTATCTGAAAATTATAAATTAAATTTGATGCCACACAACGTCTGGATTGTATGATTTGATAAGTACTTCCATTTAATTTGTGGGAACATTTTTCAATTTTGTTTGAATTATCGTTTTTGAATAGGGGAAATTTGATGCCACACAACGTTTGGATTGTATGATTTGATAAGTACTTCCATTTAATTTGTGGGAACATTTTTCAATTTTGTTTGAATTATCGTTTTTCAATAGGGGAAATTTGATGCCACACGTCTGGATTGTATGATTTGATAAGTACTTCCATTTAATTTGTGGGAACATTTTTCAATTTTGTTTGAATTATCGTGTTTGAATAGGGGAAAGGTAGTGATAGTAGCTCTGGTCCAATAATTCTTCATTTATTGTCATAGTGTCCCTAATAATTGTTTACTTAAATAATTTCACATATACCAATAGTTGATCATTCTTTTGCTTTTTTTAGTTTTTTTGATTCATGGTTAACCTATTTGTGCACCACTACAGGGACATTTGTCCACAAATACTAGTGGTTTTGAGTGAACGATTATTGGCGCAATGGGTTTTTAACTCTTTTATACATAACAACTCCTACAGTGTGCATCGTTAATACCCAAAAGCCGAAACCTTAGCTTTAAGCAGTTAGGGCATACAAAGACAACAAATTTTTTTATCAAAATCCGATTTACCATTTAAGAGATATAAGCACACGAAGTTAGCTATAGCCACTACTGGTGCCTTTCCTATAATTATAAATTTAGATTTGATATGTTATTTATTATTTTGTTTGTAAAATGTTTTAAGAGAATACAATTGTCATCTATGAAGGATCATTTTTTCAAACTTATTTTTCTTATATCTGATATTATGAAATTAGATTTGGTCAAATTGAAAAGCTCCAAAAGAATGAGATTCTCATCTTTGAAGGACAACTCTTTCAACATTGTATTATTATATCAAATTATTATAAAATTAGATTCGACGTCACAAAATACTCCAAAAGAAAAGCATTGCCATCTTCAGATTACCATGCTTTCAAATCTTCTTCATTATACTAAATAATTATAAAATTAGAGTTCTTTATAACTACTATTTACTTCAATGGTTAAATTAAATTTTGACCAATAAAAATAGGATAAGATTTTTTGAGTGTAAATGATGTGATGTTTTTAGGAAAAAAATACGATTGACATCTTACAAAAAAGATCATTTTTTCAGCCTCCTCCTTTTTTAGATAATATAAGCATATCTATATTTTAAAAATCTATATAAATATAAGTAAGGATATCAAATTTTAAAGTGTTTATTATTAGTAAATATGAATAAATCATGGATCATTTAGTTAACAAATCAGAAATATATAAGAAAATACATGTAAAAAACAAAAGATTCACTATTAACCTATTTTAGAAATTTCTACTCTAAATAGACAATTGTTCTATATTGTTCACCATGTGTCTATATCCACTCTCATGGTATAATAAGTTCATTTTACATTAAATGCCATATCTTCTTGGCTCAAATTGTCTGTAATTTGATAAAAACTTTTTTTTAAAAACTGAAACTCCACTATCTAAAAATATAATGTCTAAATAGATTATTGATTTTGTAAAAATTCTCAAATAATCATGTGCACAGACAACTTAGAGTTCCAAAAACATGAACTATTTGTCTTGACCCACATGGAGTTAAAGTGGGAAAGCAGTTATTACTTCAGGTTTATTAGAAATCTGCATTCAAAATGTACACAGGGCATTAGTCAATTCAAACATTGACATTATATTCACTACAAATGAATTTATTTCCCTAAGATCTTCTTTGAAGGGGGTTACTTTCACAAAAAGTCATTACGTATCTTATCATATTTATTATTTTTTCATCTCTTTGTATGGTAAGGTCTAGATTTTGACCAGTTGAATTCTGCAAATAAAGTAGGTAGTAAATGTTTTGTTGTTGAGTGGCGAAAATCAGAGTTGAGATTGGGGATTAAGTGCTTAATATTATCAAAGGAGATCAAGCTTGCTGAAAGGTCTGCACATGCGGAAATTATTGGCAAAAATATATATAGATACACTCAGCGAATATTCTACTTAAGGTCTGCTACGAACTGGTCAGTCTACTGTATGAAATTCTGAAATTACTTGTCTCCTGACACAGCAAATACTCCACCCTTGGTCTGCTGCGATCTTCGTGATTCACTAATGCTATCTTATGCTCCATCATAACACTGCCAGAGCGATTAAGCTTAACTGCTGGTGATTGAATTCGGACTACCCTGCAGAATTTAATAGAGATCGGCAATATTGAAGGGTTGAAGTAAATCGGCAAACTGATAATCTCCTACTGTCATCTATGCTACTTGATCTTCGAACACTGATGCTCATCTTTGTGATTGAAGTACTGCTAAATCTGGATCACGAATCTCCTGAGCACACAAATCAATGCTAAGCTGGATGCACACCTCTGATAATTAATCTATTGCTGTACAAGGTTGGGCGCACAGAATCGTTCAAATCTACTTTGTCAAGATACAGACAGAAATCTTCATAAGGACTGATCGATTGCCTATTATTCAGATCACTACACATCCAGATTTAATTTGCATACTGATTCGTAGATCGCTGATTGATAGGAGAGTAATACCGCAAGGCCAGAGGGGTGAAATATATATAAACTGGTGGGCAGCGGACTGAACAAAACCAACAGATTCTGCGAGATTCTCCTACAGCGAAAGTATTCAATCAATGCTAGGTGTGATCATTGATACATTGATGCTGCTGATAATGTCAGTTTGAAACGCTGAAGTATTGA
>MU226451.1:812476-833419 GCA_018584345.1 Thuja plicata
TTATTCTTAAAGTTGATAAGTTGACCATTGGTTGTCGAAGAAACTGTTATGCATTTCAGGGGGAAGGACTCAACTCAGCACCAAGTATAAGCTCCCTCTGAAGTTATAGGACCGCAGAATGATATCTGAAAATGTGATCAAAATTGTAACTATCATGGTCATTAAAATTTGTAAATTGTAAATTGTAATTGTTAATCTTTTCGGTAGTGGGTATGCCCACGGACCTATGTATTTATGAAATCTCGACAAAGATCGAGTCGTGGGAATGCCCACGTATATTTCTATATCAGGTATAGGACTTTTGTCCCAGGCAAGGCTGGAGGTTTTCTCGACCCCACTCTTTCCTACCAGCGCCCGCAGCGAGTGGGGTTATACTGTAAAAATTATTTTTAATATTAATAAAATTCTGGCTTCGGCCTTTTACCGATCAAAAAAAAATGTTTTGTTGTTGATGATGAGCAACTGTAATGCCCCTCCAAAGAACCCAGAAGAATCTAACCTAGAACATGCAACTAAGTTTACATAATTTTTTTTAAATGTTTACAAACAATAATGATAACAATGTGGAAGCAATACAATGAATCACATGACATACACATAAATTCAACTAAAACACATATTACAAATATTGAGGGTTCTTTGACCTAGAGTTACTTTAAGAAAACTAATCTATGAATAACAACCATCAAGAAACTAACATAAAATGATATATCAACTGAAATCGTAATGTACATCTCATATAACAAGATCACATATACAACCTGATACCCTAGATATACATAGTGAAACAACGTCCACTGCACAAGTCGTGGGGTATGTAATAATGAATAACAATACAACACATCCTTTGAATGGATGTCAATCAATACACAAGGTACAACTAACAACACCAAGATACAGAACAAGTCTCCATTAGAAGAAGAAGAAGATAGATATACAATAAGGATCATCCAAGCACGAACAAGAATGTCAGATCTCAAATGGTTAAAATAATTAGTGCCACCTAACCACGTGGAACCAAAGTTCCACTCCCACTATCTTGAGGAGATAACATCAGGCCCACACACACGGGTATACATCTCGAAATAAGGGCTAAAGAAAAACTACAAGGATACAAATAGGAATGATCGAGACAAACAGAGATCATAGGTCAACACAAGTGTGTACAAACCAATGATAAAGGACATACAAAATTTAACCAAAATACCAACAAGTACCAACTACTAAAACCAAAATCCAAATATCAACCACCAGAGGCAAAAGCAGGACCTACAAAGGAGACTTAGGCCACATACAATGTGAGTGTCATCGCATGGTCATTAACTTGAGTTACCCAGGACTGGTCTCTCTAGACCCTAGACCCTCTAGCTCATCTAGTTGAGTTACCTTGTCTTGGTCACTCTAGACCCTAGACCCTCAACATGATAACAAATATTGTATTTAATGCTAACCCCAAGTTTTATTATTAAACTATCACTTATTAAAAACTTATAATAGTTTACCCTCGAACTGACCTCTTTGTGCATCGGACCCCTACTATAAGCCACACCTCTAAGATGCACATAGTTAACCTCCCCTAGAGCTTGGAATACAATATCTGCACCAAAGATCCAATAAATCTCAAGTCATGTTGATGCCCATACAAGAACTATCTAGTTCTAATCTAACCATATCAACATAAAGTACTCCCAAAATATCACATAACATGAGTCCAGACATACTAGGTTAGGTAAAATATGTTGGAATTAATGGGAAGTGTGTACTAAGAGGGGAGGGATGAATCAGTACCTCTAAAAATTTTGTATCCTTTAATCAATTAACCTTTGTGTAATCAATTGAATATCCATTCAATCTGATCTATACTATTTTGATGTGAGTTATATCAATTAATTAACTTAACATACATGTGAACATTTCTAAAAACATTCATGAAAGTAATTGACACATACCACAAGATATGATATCGCAGAAAACTCCTATTAGTAAGTAAAAAAATTGCGGTGGGGATGGCACCCACAAAATCTTCACTATCTATGGATTGGAAGGGACCGGTTAGGGCTTACAATTTAATCACTTCTGATGATCTACCCGGTTAAGAGTATCTATGGAGACCTGTTAAAGTCTACTCTGTTAAGAGCTTTAGAAATATTGTTGAGTGTGCACTTGGTTAAGAGATTTGTAGTCGGACTGTTAAATCCACCTTCCTTGAAAGGATTTTTACACTTTGCTCCACTTATTAGAATGATAGAAAATTACAGTTTGACCTGGTAAATGCAATCTCCTATTGCTGATACAAATCCATTTAAGTTTACATGAATGAGATTATCACCTAATGTGATTTAGTAATACCTATGATTCTTGGTAACCTCTGTTCTTGGTTCTTGCTAACCAAATTCACCTTTTGTTGTTCTAGTTCTTGAAACTTTCAATCTAATGCATATATATGCTTGTAGGCTTCATTCATCCTCTCTTATATATTCACATCCTTGTATAATGAATGATTGCATACTCCATTTATAAGATGCATTGACAACATCAAGTTTCACAAAAAATAATGTTAACTCTAAGATCAGGTTTACAACTTGTACCTTGATCTCCTAGTATATGTGTTTTAAATTAGTTAGACTGATTAAAGAACTTACATTCATATTTCTTGTCGCTAAATAAATGGATTTAAAAAAAATTTAGATCCTATAAATAGAATAAGACTGCTTTATCTGACGTGGAATTCAGATCCACTTTTTGCAGGCTGCAACTGATTCTCAGTTCCTGACGGTCGGTTATGCTTTTGAAACTAGTTGACTGTCTTTTAGATTTGTTCTCTCAGTTTATCTTTAACTATCTCTTTGGTTTACACTTTATCTGTCTCTTATTTTTCACTTTATCCTGTACGTTGAGTTCCTCTATTGGGTTCCTCTTTATCTTTCTGCTTTGTAATTTCGGTGTACACACAAAGTTGTGTCATCGGTTCTCTTTGTACTTAGTCATTTTGGTGATCTCGTTATATCTAATTTTCAATTTTCTCTTTGTTATGTCTTTCGGTGTATGCTTACCGAAAGTATTGTTTGCATACTAATGGGAAATTAATGTCATCAATATCCCCCTTTGACATTAGTATAAAAAACTGATATGTGCAAAATACTAACAAAATGTTAAGTATATACAACATATATAATCCTTAGTCATTTAACGACTCCCCCTATGTATATGCTGGTATACCTATACATATGATATCTTTCCTTCTATAAATACATATACATATACATATCATTTTCTATCTGAATATATATCACTTTTCCCATAAGAATAGACATTAGATATCATTTTCCCCTTTTTTTGATATTAAGGGAAAATATCTATACCTTAGAGCTTATAAAAAATGTGGGAGTGTAAAGACTTCATGTCTTCCATCATTTTATCCCATTGTTCTTTTAAGTTCTCTAGAGCCATGTGCTTGAGTGTGATCTTTGAGTGCATATCATAGATGTTGTCTGCTAGAGACATATTGGGAGTTGCTATCAGTTGTCGTATTGAACTGATGTGTTGTTGAAGCAGTGTAAGGTTCGGTAGAAGTTTAGCTTGGGGCTCGGTGACTTCTTCCCTAAAGTGTGTCTCTACTTTCCATAGTTCTTACCTTAACCTTTTGATCTCAATGATCTTCTCATAATGCAACTTAATTACATTGTCTCCTTCGGTGGTTAAGCTTTGAGCACTATTAGCTAGATCTGTATCTAACTTTGCTATGTTGTCACTAGTATCTTTAGTGAAATTTTCTAATGTGCTTAGTTATTGAGTAATGAATTATAATTGGATCTAATTCAATAATGAATTCTGATAGCTTTACCTTGTTAACTGCCACTTCTTGGTTGATGTTCTCAACGCATTTTTCTTAGTAATTTCGCTCAGCTCTCTCTTCAATTTCCTGCTCTGCATCAATATTATCAGTTGTTATTTCTTCTGTGAGAGTGGCTAATTGATCAATAATTGGCTTTCTCTGATCAATATTAACATCAGGTACAATCTGGTGCAAGATGACCCTAGTTGTTTCCAATCCCATTGAGTCTTGGTGTTGTTTCTTCAGCTTCTCCTATAATGCATTTCTTTGGCATATTTCACCATATTCTTGTAACGCTTCAAAATCAAGTGTAGTTGGGTCAAATTTTGGTATTTCAATAATTTCATCCAGGGTGACTTCCAACTTATTCTTCTTAGAGTTCTTCTTCTTCTGTTATGTAGAACTTGAATGTAAAACCATTTTCAATTTCTTGGCTTTGTCAGTTGTGCTTGATGAAGTTACCTGTTATGCTTCTTTTTGTTGTTGTGTGTCAGTTTCAGTAGCACCTTTGTTGGTTTCCTTAGGAGTGTCATCTTTAGGTTTATCTCCTTCATTGGTTTCCTTAGCTTCATCATTCTTTGTTTTTGCATTCTTCTCTATTGTGTCTACATCTGCTTGTTTTGAATCTCCTCCTGTAATCTTATCAGTATCAATTACTATTTGAGTGTCTCTGATGTCTTTTTGATCATCGGTATTATCTTTATTTTCCTCTTCCCCTACATCCTCGGGTGTATCCTTTTCAGGCAAATTGTCTGATTCTTGCAGAATATTGATATCTTGTATCAATAGTGGCATGTTTCCTAGTATGTTCACCTGTGCAGTATCAACTGTTGTGTTCTTTGTAACATTGATATCTTCATCTTTATTTACTTCCTCTGCTGGATCATCGGTAATGTCAATAATAGTATTATCCACAATGTTGTCATTTGTGGTGTCAGGCCATCACTCATCTGCAACATCCATGTTTTTTTTGTCAGTTGTGTCTTCTTCTTCCTTGTCTAACTCAACAGATGTATCATCTTCTGTATCTTTTATTAAGATCTGTTCATGAGTTTCCTTATCAACACATTTCTGTTGTAGGTCTTTCTTGGGGCTTTCTTCCTCAGTAGCTCTATTTAGAATTTTACACCATTTCTTATGGCTATCCTGTTCAATCTCTATAATATTTCCTCTGAGAAATTTATAGGATCTCAAGTTCAGTGAGAACTCCTTTTTGTGTTTCTTCATCATCTCATCTATTCCTTCCTTCTTGGATTCATAAGGCATGAGAGTAACAAGTACTCTTTCTCTTATTTCATTTTTACTCTTCAAAGCAAATGTCCTTCTGGAGTATAGTCTGTCTAAGAGTTCCCTCGGTACATTATTATTTTCAAACTGAGTCGGTACATATTTGAACTTGTACATTTTTTCTATGATGGCATCTTCAACTTTGTTCTCATCTTCTGGATCTAGTTTCAGCCATCTTCTAATCTTAGAATCTATAATAGATTCTGAATTTGCAATAGATTTACAAATGTCATCAATAGTTTTTAGAGCTTTAACCTTGACATTTTCTCCCTCTATAGCTTCATCTAGCTTGGTATCGTCAATATCTTCTCAAGTTCCAATGAGCTTCCTTACTCTTTTGTTTGCACCTCTCTTCGGTGTGGCCGCTTTCCTCTTGTATGTTCTTACCTTTCCTTTCTTCAAAAGTGAAGGTGTTGAATCCTTAGATGTTTGGCTTCTTGTTCTAGAAGCAGTTGTGGTCCTTGGATTTTTAGTTGGTGGAGGAGGTGGTGGATCTGACTCTATGGCTTTGGAGTCATCCTTTTCTTCAGCTTCACTAATAGGTAGATGTCCTTTGATTTCTTCCTCCTTTATCAATTTCTTCCTTCTGCTCGGTTTCTTCCTCTGTTGCCGATAGTATCTTCTTGAGGTTCTTTACCATCTTGTCCTTTTTCCTGATAATTTTCTTAACAACCAGGCCAAATTTTATTCTTGTTTTGGCATCCTCATATTTTCTAAACTTGGGTTGTTTCTTATCCAGTGGTCCATTTAACAAAGCATCAATTGATTTAGATGCAAGATCAATGTTTATCTTATATTCTAATGGTTGAATCCATGCTGTCCTTGGTACACCAGGCTTGATATAAGTATGATCTGTATCAACCATAAAACATAATTCATCTTTATATTTCTCAATGAGTTGTTTGGGGATCCTTACCGTCTTTTGCATTCGATCTTTGAATACATTAAATTATTCATCCATGATTGTTTCAAAATTATCTCCCAATGAGGCTATGTGTTCACTGATTTGCATGGTGACCGGTTTTGTGCTATCCCATTTTACATCTCCTACCGATGGGAATGTTTCTTGAAAGTAGAAGAAAATACACATTCTGAGTGAGCCAAACTTACATGTGTTTGACTTTGCATCCCTCAGAGTCTTTAAATTATCTTTTAACTAATTCAGTAGAAGCTCTTATAAGTCCAATTGTGTTCCTTTCTTCACAATATTATGCGTTGTGTCCACTGCACCAGATGCTATGTTGTTCAACCTGCTGATTTAGAAGAATTTGTAGCCTAGAATGCATGCACCAAATTTTATATCATCATCGGTTATGGTGGAAACTTTCAGTCCTCTACCATCTCATTTGGCTCCTGTGATCTTCTCAGTCTTGGCCTTGTGTGGATTCTTTAGTGATTTTACCTTCTTGATTATAGGGCAACTGGTGACCGCACGGATAACATCTTAGGTTATCATCTTCAGTTCATCCAACCAAAGTTTATGATTGTGCATTCGGCTTAGTACAAACTGAATCCACTATGTTTTGAAGGCTTTCGGGAATATTAGGGCATTGGTGAGCCCTTTCACTTCTATATTTTTATGCTCATCTTTCAGAGTTCCATCTTCATTGCATAACTTCTTATAAGCTTGTTCAACCTCAGAATCACCTATTTCTACAATCTTGTAGTGTATAAATGCTCAAACGTCCTTGACAAGAAAAACTCTGGCTGGTATTCGAGAGAATGCTCCAGCATCGTCAGGTTGTGAGGAAACCTCAGGGTGAATCTTGTAGTTTGGTTCCTCACATGCCGAATTCTCGATGAGCTTGAACTCATCCTTCTTGGTGTTCTTTGATTTCACAGTTCTTGATGTAGTGGCCATTTTTAGATTTAGGGATTTCTGTAAAATGCATGAAATAGAGTTGTTGGTTGTTTATAAAACTTACTTTATACATCTATAATGATTTCTAATCTGCGTGGAGAGCTAGTGGTCAAGTTGTGGTCACTCTATGATCTTGTTTCTTTCTGCTCAAAAATTGCTCTTCGTCGCTCTGCTTTGGTCGTGGTGAACAATGAGACCGACCAGTCATCTTTTTATAGTTGTTTGACCTAAAAGGTGTGTCATTAATGCTTACCAACTCCTTGGTGTGTGAAGATGAAGTTCATCAGTTAAGATTTCAACTTTCCTTCAGTGACCACATGGCATTTCAAGGCAGTCGTTATACCTCTTTCCTTTACCGATGGGTTTCAGTATTGCAAATCACTTATTCACTTTTCTCAGTTATCAATAAGGCTCAGTTTATACTAGCAACTTTGATTTTAACCGATGCTTCTTGGTAAGTATAGGAAGTCTCAGCTTTGAGTGTGTACCGACACATTTGGTATGTATGCCTGATAGCATAGTTATCATAGATTTTAACAAGCAGTACCAAGATGCATATTTCTTATGCTAATTTGGTATTTTATTAACATATTATGGAATTCATGTAAAATAATAACTTGGGTAATGCAATTCCATACTTACTTGTTCTGGTTAGGTGGGGGTGGTGATGTCACAAGATCCATTGGATGGGGTGTCACCGTTTGCATTGCTCGTTCCAGCTTCATCATTGTTTGAATCTTTTCTCCACATTTTTTCTCTTGCCCTCCAGATGTCTTCAATGGTATTTCCATTGGGATGTGTGCTGGTTTTTGTCATTCAATTTCTGTGGTCTTTCTTGAGATGACCGACTTTATGACAATGTAAGCATGCCATTCTGGGGTTAGTCCAACCTCTAGACTTTCTAGTCCACTGTCTCATATAGTTTGCAGCAATGTGACCAAATCTTCCACATGTTGTACAATTTGTCCAAGTCTTGTAATCCCATACATACTGGTTACCGGCTCTCTTAGGTTGTTAGGGAGTTTCTTGACCTTTAGGCTTCCATGCTTCCTTTTCTTTTTCCAGCATTCAAGAGTTGTGTGCCCATTCATTTTGCAAGTAGGACAACATTTGTCCATGTAGGTTTCCTTCTTTGGTTGTTTTATCTCAAACTTACATTCATATATCTACTACATAGAGGGGTGATTTATGACAATTTTTAACTAAATTGTCTTAACTTAAGACAAAATTAAACTTGTGTATTGTCTTTAAATGAGTGTCTTAAATTATTGTCTTAAAATTTGTCTTTACAAAGACAATAGGAAACACTAGTATTATTGTCTCTTAGAGACAATTTTATTTCTATCTCTATAAAGACTATAGCTACAATAAAATAAAACATGGTCTCTATAAAGACAAAAACAATAAATTTTAAAAGATAGTTCACTATTCGAATAAATTAATATTGTTAAATATAAACTACAGTATGATTCATTAATTCATATTAGGGCACAATGGATTCGAACCACCATCCTCTTTCTTGTAACGCAAGTGTTCTTCCAATGAGCTAGCACCCTTTAAAAATTAATAATACCCTTTGAAATCTTGGTTTTAAAACACCTTTTGGTTTAGTAGTGAATTTTAAGTCTGAATAATAGTTGAGAACAAGTTTGGTAATGATAGAGAGATGGTTCTCTTTCTAAACCATTTTTCCAATACAAGACCCTTTGTAAACCTGGAAGTTATTTGAATGTAAAATTAAACTAATTATAAAAATATTGTGCATATTTTTATGATATGTTTTTTTATTGTGCTTTCCTTGCATAAATTGTTCTAAGTGCTTGTTTTAGAGAACTGATAATCATGTATTGTTATACCTTTGATTGATTCTTGTGCAACCACCTCCTTGATGCATTGGAGACCTATGTTTCTTGTTTTAGAAAACTAATAATCATGTATTATTATGCCTTTGATTGATTCTTGTGCAACCACCTCCTTGATGCATTGGAGACCTATGTTTCTTTTCCTAGAGCCACAAGGTCACCTTTGGTTTAGAGTCAAATGTGTGGGTGCACCTAGAGAGATTATATTAAATAATCTCATGACCTGTACACATAAGCATTTCACCTCACGTCCTTCAATTTCAATAGCACATTGAGCTAGCTAAATCAATTGAAATGGATGGTTTCAAGATGCAGTTGCCCATGATTTTAATATTTTTCAGAAGTGGAGTCTGATTCAGTTCTATTTTAGATAATGTGTGTAAAGTATGAATGTTCTACAAAAGTTGCCAAACCTTATAGTCATTATATTTAGTAGCATCGTAACACATAGTATATGCATTCTGATTATGGATTGATTATCAGGGAAAGTTGGATAGTGCGTGAACAATATAATTTGTTATTAAGCTTCAAAATTGCTAATTTAATATGTACCTTGATCAACCTATAGTCTTACTTAAACAAATGAATTGTAAAGGGAAGATCTGCTCTAAATGTCAAATGGCAAGACTTTTTATGCCATGGCCGTATTCATATAGAATCATGATATGATTGATTTTAATTCCAAAGCCTTTGAAATGGTATTCAATTGGTTCACACAACTCAAATACATAATACTCTCAATTTCTCTACATGTCAAGATTTTGGGAACGCTTATCACCAAATAAAAAATAAGGACAAAATATAAGTGTGTGTAGATGGCAATCTAGACAATCTAGAGGTGGATTACTCTTAATGAAAAGAGAATTTTTTACATAATATATTACTACATACTCCATGCTATGGGAAAACCAAGCTTACTATAAATTTGAAAATAGAAATAGCTGACATAAAATACTGCTAGGCTTAGTAGCTAGTTGATGGAAGTGTCAACAAACCCAATGAGCACTTAAGACAATCAACTACAGTGGGTACATCATTAAACGCAAGATCTCCAACTGCAAATCTTGCTTCTTTATGTGCCTCAACAATTTTTTTATGAGGCAGTTAGTAACTGTTGTCATAGATATATGTAACTGCTAGGGCAAATGCTGGCACACTGAGGGATTGTTCAAGTGGTGTTGAAATGACATATGTTGTATTTATACCAGCAATAAAATTGTACTACAAATTTGATTGGAATTATGGATTTGGAGATGTATCTACATGATAAGGGATTGAATTAGGGTCATTTCCATTTATATTTAGATAATATGATGGATTGGAAGGATATGAGATATGGCTCACAGATTGAGAATCTAAATTTCCTTTGTGTATTGTTGAGTAAGATTGATGATTTGAGCTATGAGGCTGGGAAACATTCATAGTTTCATGCAATGAAGAGAACAAATACCCTGCATCCAATTGACCACCAGAGGCATCGTAATGTCTTCTATGCACACCATAGTAGGATGAAAGGAAATCTGGGTGGCTCTGGGAAAATTATTATGGGGTCTAAGAATGAGTTCAAAAAAAGGATGGAAGTGGTTCCATCTCATTAGCAGAATAATGTTGAAGATTTCTTGAAAACTGTGATGAAGGTTTCTAGTTGTGTTCCTACATTTGGCACTAAGCTTGTAAAATATTTTGGCTGGCTTGCCTAGGAATTTTCTTTTCTTAAATTTCCTGGGGGACTATGACAAGTAAAAATGTTTACCATTAATATCACAAAAAGGTAAATGTCATTCATTCAACACTTTGAAGATTACAATATTTTACTAAAGTTTAATGTGCAACCTTCAACAAAAGCCGATCCAAAAATAACAATTTTACAGGGAAAATGATATCCAAGTTTAACAAAAGAACTAAAACCAAGTAAATAAATAATATTTGTTAGCCTTCATGAGGCATCATATGAAAATAGGACCAAAAAAAAAAAGAAAATATGTTTTATAAATTTTTATCGTGAGTCATCATTTTTCAATAATTTTAACTCAAAACCTTAAAGATACCAAAAATTCAAAATGTAAGAAACATACACTGAGAATAAGAATCATTCATTTCCACGAATTTAAAGATCTTTGCATTCAATAAATCCATTGGAATCAAATCCTCTTCTTTTATCTTAATTAAATGCTCCTAAAATATTTGAGGTTTTCCAGATTAAGAAAAACATTAACTTCAAAATACGTACATTTGCCTCCCATGATGAATCCACAAGTCCTCACAAATTTTGGTCCCCTGACAAATTTCGGTCCCCATCAGGAGGGCCTGGTTCCAACCTCCTTTTATTGCTTTGTAAATCTCTGCAGCCTTCCATGTTGCATATTTATATTTTTGGTCAATCTGCAAAAAACATTGTATAGAAAATTAGATAACCTCTTCAATTATATGATGAATACATAGGTTCTGACAAATTTTTGTCCCCACTAGGAAGGCATGGTTCTATTCTCCTTTTATTGCTTTATAAATATCAGCAATGTTCCAGATTGCATATTTATATTTCTACTCAATCTGCAAACAACATGTTGTATAGAAAATTAGACAACCTCTTCAATTTCATATCAAAAAATAAAATTTTGCTACAATATACAATCTAAATTGAAGATAATTAAAGTCTTACAGAATACAATAAAATCTGATAAAAATGATACTTGTAAAAAGTGAGGCAAAGGACTAAAACCATAAAAAATTGAATGCAAGAATTTGAGATAATCGCAACTTCTATCACAGTATAGCAATGAGCCTAAGAGATAACCTATAATGGTTCTGATGTCTTGAAGAGTTTCAGTGGCATAATACAAATAGCCATTATGGTAAACTATAAGTGCAAGGAAAAAAAAAGTACTTGTTGCGTAAAAAGTCTTTGCAGGGGTTGTGAAATACACAGATGTTTTCAAATACCAAGGCCAGGTTTTTTGAAATTCCACATTATCACATTTTAGTATTTTACATATCATGGTCATATTAATCATGTAAAGAAAGTTTATGTTTCACATCTGATACAAATAGAAGTAATTTATATTTTGATCCATCATTAAATTGAACATTCTGAAAAGTATCATAAAAAACATTTTTTCTGATAAGATTGCAATATGCATTCGTAAATGTGACTCAAAAGGATTAAATGGTCATACAAGTCTTCCCTTTCATCTCTGTCTTGTTTGTTAGCTTTTGCAAAAATGTTTGAAGAAAATTCCTCCACATAAAGATTGTCTTCAGGACCTAATGTTAAAGAAACAAATCAAAACCAAGAACACACCCACATAAATTACCATATTTATTTTGAAAAGATGATTATAAAACTTGGATTGGTCCTGAGTAGACAATACAAGATATCAATGCACATTTAATTTCTTTGGTGGCTATCTTGTCATTCTTCTCTTTCTATGGTTGCCTCTTGCCTGGAGACGGGGGAGTTGATTATGGTCACTAACGTGTGTGCTCATGTTGATCTCACTGGAAAGATAAGGCTCTGGGCGCATATTCGGTATGTTCAAAGTTGTCATCCTTTCTTGCCTTCAATTTTATGTGGGGACTTCAATTCTGTTGTGTGCCTGGAGGAGAAACAAGGAGGTCTTTCTTGTTTGGGGCCCTCTTCTGAGCTTCTTCAGGAGAACATGGGTCTCTTACATCTTTTTGATGTCCAACCACGTAATGGGCTCTTTACGTGGAATAACAGAAGGGTTGGGGATGATGCCATCTCAAAACGTCTTGATAAATTTCTAGTTTCCTGCTATTGGAATAGTGGTATTCTCTCTCTCTCATCCGAAATCCTGGGTTGGAGGGGTTCTAATCACTGGCCTATCAAGATCTCTACTAGTTGTGTTTCTATCCCCAAGAATCCCCCTTTCAAGTTTCATTTAATGTGGCTTCGGGACTCTTCTCTTCATGATTTCATGGTCCACTAGTGGAAAGATGGTGGCCCAGTGTATGGCACTGCTATGTTCTTTTTTTCTTAAAAACTTCAGTATGTCAAAAGAAAGCTGAAAAACTGGAACAGGACTTGCTTTGGTAATCTTCACACCATCAATAAGAGGGCTCAAGATCATTTGGCATTCATCACCAGATAGATCTGTGATCTTGGCTTCTTGGAATCTCTTTGCAGAGAGGAATCTCAGGCTTCCAAGGACTTAGCTGAGTGGGATCTTAGAGAGGAAATTTATTGGAAGTAGAAGGCTCAGATTGATTGGCTTTAGGAAGGGGATAAGAACACTACTTTCTTTCATAAATCTGTGTAAGGTCACCAAAATCAGAGTTACATTTCTTCTCTTGTCAATGCTAATGGCCTACACTTCACTTCCTCACACGCTGTGTCCAGGGAAGCTATTCGGTTCTACTCTATTTTTTTCTCTGATGAGTCTCCTCCTGCTGATAGTGAGGAGAATACTATATTTTCTTGTATTCCCTCTCTTGTGACCCCTGAGATGAATGCATCTCTTATGAGGCCGATCTCCCTATTAGAATTGGAGCATGTGGTCTTCAACATGAGAAAGGGAAAGGCCCCTGGGCCCGATGGGTTCCCGATTGATTTTTTTTTAGGAATTTTGGGACATTATTAATCAAGACCTTTTAGCTGTGGTCCAAGAATATTTTTCTAACAAACAGATGCTCAGAGCTCTAAATGCTACTTTCCTTGTTCTTATTCCAAAAAAAGAAGGGGCCAATCAACTTGATTTCTTCCGGCCTATCGGTCTTTGTAATGTGGTCTATAAAGTCATTACTAAGCTAATTGTTGAAAGACTTAAAGTTTCTCTTCCGTTGGTTATCTCTGAGGAGAAAGGAGGTTTCATTGCTAGGAAACAATTTCTTGATGGAGTGGTTATTGCCTCTGAAGCCATCCACTCTATGTCTATCTCTAAAGAGTGTTCTATGTTCATTAAGCTAGATATGGCCAAGGCCTATGATAGAGTTAATGGGGGTTTTTACGAAAAAAATCTTCTTTCTTTTGGCTTCAGTTTGGAATGGGTGAATTGGATTATGAGCTGTGTTACTTCTCCCTCGTTCTCTATGCTTCTCAATGGTGAACCCTCTGAGTTATTTGGGGCCTCTCGGGGTCTCTGACAAGGGGATCCTCTTTCTCCGTACCTATTTATTATCATGGCGGAGGGCCTTGGCAGATTTATTAAATCTCAAGTTGCCCAAAATGTGATACATGGTTGGCGATGGGGACATGGTTTGCCCAATCTTTCTCATCTCTAGTTTGTGGATAATACTGCTCTTGCAGGTAGAGCTTAGATTCAGGAAGCTAAAGCTTTTAGGATCACTTTGGATACTTACTTGGCTACTTCCTGTAATTCCCCACCAGGGAACCCAAGAGAGATTTACCTAGAACATGATACTATGTGTGCTGGATAATTTTTTTTTTTAAAGTTAACATAAAGATATATACATTCATGCGGAAGCAATTACCATTTATACACATGTCTTACACTCACATAGATTACATGACTCAAGGGTTCCATGACATTGAGTTACTTAAAGAAAAGCACAACTAACAATATAACCAAAGATTCCATCTGATAGATAAATCAAATACAACTTACATAACCATAAATACAATCCTCATGGATAACCATGAAACCACCATAGACTCACATCCACTGCACATGTCGCAGGGTATGTGGTAATCACTCTAAACTACTTAATTACGATTTCCAGATTAGGTATCACATGCGATAGTCTAATACAATATTTTCAATAATAAAATTACATAATAAATGATGAAGTAACATAAAGAGCTCATCTGCAAGGAACCATCAAGCACCTGGTACAAGGATGTCAAATCTCAATGGGTAAAAAATCACTACCACCCATCTGTGTGGAACCATAAAGGTCCACCCCACCGTGCTAAGGAGATAACAACAAACCCCAATCGGATATCCAAAACCAATAAGGAATAACCACTAAGCAAGGGATCCTGACAGATCTCTAATCTGGTGTACTAATCATCATGATAGGTAAGACTCACTAATCTAGAGGCAACTGACACATAGGAAATCTAGCATGTGTAAAGGAAGGTGTCATCATGTACGTCTAACCCTTAAGTTAAGTCCTGACAATCCCAATGGATTCCAACACCTAAGTGACCATACACAGAACTAATGACCTCTCATACTGACAAGGCCACTAACTATGTTAGGTACCCCGTAAGGCAACTAACATCTTCTCATCATCACCTTAGCCTATACTAGCACTCAAGCATGGGAGACAACACATCTTATTAATTCATTTTAATATCTCTCAATATGTCTTTAGTTATCACTTATTAAAGAAACTTCACAATAAGCAATCCAGTACTCACTTACGGACACATAACTTATTGCAAGCCACCCCCTACTACACATCTAGGTAACCTACCCTAGGCTCACAAATCCTAACAAATCTAGCATAGGTCATAACCCTAATGTACCCCAAATCTAGTAGCCATACAAATATGAACGGTCACATATAGGCACACACCTAGATAACATATCGAAAGGGTCAAAATGGTCAGTTTAGGGTAATACCATGAACACAAACGCCATAAACTAACATAAATATAAACACACACACCCAGCCTCTGTATGCATCCTAGGTCATCTAATGCCCCCATAGTAACGCATTTAAGCACAAGAGATCCATAATGATGCATAGAAACAAAACATCTTAAAAGACTGAAAAATGAACTAGATCCATGTAAATACTTATAGATAACTCATACATAACCTCCATTTAATTAATATCTTAATCTGAAATAATTGAAGGTCAATTTGCACTAAGACTATTTAAACCTACCTCTCATGATTAAATAATCCAATCAAGATAATTCATTAAATCAAATTAGTTTATCTAACTCCAGGGTCTCGAGTCACCTCATAATTAAAATCAACTTGAGTAACTTTAATTAATCAACTACTTTTTAACTCAAGTAATTTTCTAAATCATATTAATAAAATTAATTATTTCCAATAATCAGTATTTTAATTTAAAATTAATAAAAACTATTAATTTAAATTAATAATTAATATATTAAAGTATAACTAACCATTAATATACTAAATTGAAAACTATAATTAAGAAACACTGTATTAATTAATATATTAAACTAAATTAATAAATTTAACCATAACAAAAGTCAATTGAAATAATAATATAATATAACTAAATTAATTTAAAACTAATTAAATTTTTAAACAAAAATAACATAAAGTTCTTTTTTAAAAAAAAAAAAAAAGTTTGTTTATTATAAACAAACTCCTATGCAACAAGCGGGGAGGGAGGGACCCATGCGGGTTCCCTTTCCCCTGCGCAATATGCACAGTCCTTTAAAGGACTGTGGCGCAGTATGCACAGTCCTTTAAAGGACTGTGGTGGGACCACGATCACCCTCCCCATGCGCTTGAAAAACCGCGCAATGAAAGGAGGGTAAGGGGGGGCGGGGGTTGGTCGGGATGGGGTCCCACCACCCCTTCCTCAAAGAGATATATATATATATATATATATATATATATATTTTAAATTTTTCTTAAAAACTTTCTTCAATAACTGCATTTTTTTTCCTAAAAGCAGTTTGTTTATTTTATTTATTTATTTATTTATTTTTTTAATAATTCAAAAACAGAAAATACAAAGTAAAAAGTTTTTTTTTTAATTTTTTTTTACTTCTGGGTGATTTTATTCACGCGACTGTACTTTTCTAGTGAGTTGGTTTTTTCCAACTTATTTTATTTTTTTCAATGAAAATACATGGAGATTATTTATTTTTATTTTTCTATAGTTAGGACTATAGCCAGGGTTTAATTTTTTAATTTCTAGGAAATTTATAAGAGATCTGTTCACAAAATTTTGATAGCATAACAGTACTATGCTAAGAGATTTAAAAACATAAAAATGCTAGATCAAGGGTTCCAATATACACCCGAACATATAGAAACAATAACAAACCATAAATTTAATTTTCCTTTATAGTTTAAACTATAGACAACATTAATTTTTTTGTTTCCTAAGAGATCTAGAGGGAATTTCTACCCAAAATTTTGACAGCATATCACTACAATGCCAAGAATATATGAAATGATAGAAGTTTAGATCTAGGGTTTTAATAAACACATGAAAATGTACAAACAACAATAAGCCATTTAAAAGCCAAAATTATGAACATGCACTTAATCAACATTGAAAACCTCAGATCTACAAAATTGAAACCACACATGGCAATTGAAACCTACCCTAATTCCAATGCTAGAAACAGAGGAATGTGGTTTTAAAGATGGAAGCAAATCTGAAACCCTTCAAGCATAATTCGACCACAGATCTAGAAACCACGAAGATCCGAGCACACACATAAGTAAGAAAAAAAACCCAAAATCTTCAAAAAAACAAGAATCCACAATAATCCACAATCCTTCAAAAATCCCCAAATCACCAAAAACTCTCAAATCCAAAGCCCTGTTATGAGGGAAATGAGAGGAGAATTTTCTTAAAGAGAATCAACTTCCCCTAATTGTGCAAACCCTCATGAAAACTCCCCATTCAATCCCTAAAATAACTCAACTTAAAATTAAAAGTAAATCCAAATTAAATAATTAAAATATTCTTTATTGCCACAACTCAACTTTGACTCCTAATTTCAAGTTGAGATATTTGAATTTGAAAATACTTTTTCAACACATTCATGCACATGTAATTAATAAAATATTAAATTAAATAGATCAAATATTTATGTCACAATATTACATGCAACCAAATATTTAATTATTTAATTAATCATATAAGCACATTTACTATAGTTTTCAATTAAATACTTAATTAAATTAAAATACTCAAATATTTCAATTTAATTAATTATTTAAAATAAACATAGGATATATTTAAATAATTAATTCAACTATAATCCATTAAATCATAGAATATGGAAAATCACTCAATAATCCAAAAATCACATGAAAGCATCTACAAGAAAAACACACATACTCAGGGAAAAAGGGTATTCAAATTCTGTCAACTAGATGAATCCATATAGGGTATTCATACTAAAAATCTTCCAAAATTAGGATGATTAGGCTTAGGTTAGGGTTTCAGATCTGTATGTTACCTCCCCTCTTTACCTTTGAGATGAATGTTTATGGGCACACTCACTCCTGCCATTTCAAAGAAGACAATGCCCTGTACCTGCAATCCTATCATCAAAAGAACACACATGTACATATATAATATAATATCGCAACCAATGATAGGGATCGGTCGAACGTGTGGATCTCACTGAAGCAAGTAACTACGTCTCTGTCCTCTACCACAAAAACATACAAATAGATACATAAACATGATAACCATACACATACAAGTATGGGGTAAGTACAACGTAATCAAAACATAAATCATCACCTCATGATAATATCCATAACATCATAATCAATAATCACCATCAACTGAAAGAATTGTAGCTCTCATGAAAATTAGCCTAAAATAATTCGACCAATCAACTGAAACCAATGCCTAAAAGAGTACATCATAAACTAAAAAGAAAAATATGGGTGGGTGTTACATTCACACCCCCTAGGATTAGGCTTACTCCTGGAAGCCTATAAATAAGTAGGGATATAAACCCCATAATCTAGCTGCATCCAACCAAGTCGCTGAAGACTCATCATTTGGGTCCCATTGGACCCTTACCTGCTCTATGGTGCGACCCCTGAGGGTCACATCCCACTGCTCCAGAATATGAATTGGATCCAAAGCCAGTTGCCCATCCTTGACCTGCAATGCATTCCAATCAATTGCATGCATAATGTCAGGTATATATCTCCTAAGAAATGAAAAATGAAAAATATCATGGATGCGTGAAAGGCTAGGTGGTAAAGCAAGTCGATAAGCAACTGGTCCTATCCTCTCTAGGATCTCAAACGGTCCAACAAAGTGAGGTGTCAAGTTCAAACCCTTTCCATAATAGATCAGACACTTCCGTGGGTGCACTCTCAATAACACTCTATCTCCAACTATGAACTGCCTATCCACCCTATGAGCATTTGCATACCTCTTCTGTCTATCTTGTGTAGTCACTAAATGCTCACGAATCCTCACTACCTGCTTCTCCATGTGACGAAGCATCTGAGGACCTAGAAGAATGTGGTCCTCCAATCTATCCTAGCTCAAAGGTGTACAATAAGGACATCCGTTCAATGCCTGAAAAGGTGCCATGCCAGTAGAACTGTGATACCCATTATTATATGCAAACTCCACTAGGTACAAGTAGTCCTCCCAGTGAGTCTGTCTATCCATGACATACACCCTCAACATATCTTCAAGGACCTGGTTCACCCACTCCATCTATCCATCAGTCTCAGGATGATACACTAAACTAAAATTTAGTTGAGGACCTAGATCGTGCTGTAAAGATGTCCAAAAGGCTAAGGTAAAAATAGAATCTCGATCTGATATAATATAGAGAGGAATGCCATGAAGTCTCACGATGTCCTACATGAAGACTTAGGCTATAGAAGCTACTATATATTATGATCTCATCAGTGAGAAATGAGACACCTTGGTTAACCGATCAACGGTCACCATGATAGCATTGTGTCTACGAGGATTCATAGGAAATCCAACTATGAAATCCATAGAAATAATATCCCACTTCCAGGATGGAATGAGATTAGGCTGAAGAAGCCCTGCTAGATGCTGATGATCTGCCCTGACCCTGTAACACTCTAAACATCTAGCTACAAAGTCTGCAATATCCCTCTTCATACCAGCCCAATGATAGAGTTTTCAAAGATCTGCGTGCATCTTCTTGACACCTGAATGTGCTGAATAGGGTGCACGATGAGCCTTGGATAACACTAATGTACAAAAATCATCCAATGGTGGTACATAGATCTAGCTCATATGATGTAATAAACCATGTGTCTCCAAAACGTAACCAGAGAATCTACCCTCTAAAGGTCTCCCTAACTCTATCTCTGCCTTCACCTCCTGATACAAGGTATCTCTAGGAAGTGACTGGAGTATCCTACTCCTCAAGTCCACACTAAGAGTCAATGCTAGAATGGCTTGTTGATTATGACTCAATGCATCTGCAACCACATTTTCCTTACCCTAAATATACTTTATCTCAAATTCATATTTGTGTAAGGAAACTCAAGTGCACAAACAACTTCCTACACTAATCTCTAAAGGAAAGTATTGTGCAAATTATTTTAAATCCTTACAATTTCAGATTCGTTAATTACTTTAACAAAGATATTGCAACCATATACCATGCATATAGAAAATAGAGAATGAAACAATGATTTACGTTGGGAAAAACCTTTCGGTAAAAAACCCCAGCACTCCAAAACCTACACAATGTATTATCTTCAACACACTTGCAATGCAAGTTCTTTTAGGAGACAATCGACACACACAGACAAATCCAGTAGCACCACATTATACCAACAATACACTCTTTTTGTATCCTTTCTTGTAACCCTAAAAAACACTTATATCATGCACTTTCCTTTTTAGGGCAACTTCCAAAGATAGCCGTATTTGTAAAGTACTCAACTTTATCAGTCGCCACATGTCTTGCATGTCTTCACCTGTCATTGAAATCTCCTAGAAATAGCTCTTACGTGTCATAGGAATCTGTCATAACCGTTTCATCCATGATCTCCTTACACACAATTCAAGATGCCGACACATCAAGTGGAGTGACACATCAACATGCTAACTAGATGTGTACACTCACACTTAATTACATTATTTGCAAGAAAATACATTTTACAAAACAAATAATAAGAATAGGAATTATCAAAGGTTGAGACACCTTATTCCTAACATTCTCCCACTTGTCGAACACCTTGTAAGAGCAATAGGAACATAACAGGAACTAACCGCTATAGGACAAAAGTCCCATAGACTCTGAACACTATCTAAACTTCGCAGTGCCCACTGGTTTCATTAATGCATCTGCAACATTCTTCACAGTATCTACCTTCTCTAAATTTACCTTTCCATCTTCCACCATATCTCTCACAAAGTGAAACTGCACATCAATGTGCTTTGTTCTGGCATGGAAAGTTGGATTCTTCGCAAGGCAAATA
>MU226451.1:835568-853611 GCA_018584345.1 Thuja plicata
GGAACTTTTACAGGACCAAATACATCAGAATGAATAAGATCCAAAATACCAGAAGACTTGTGAGAACTAGAGTAGAACTGAACATGATTTTTCTTACCATAAACACAGTGTTCACAGAAATTGAATTCAAGATTACAATCATTTAGCCCCTCAATGATATTTTTAGTTTTCAAGGTCCTAAGACCCTTCTCACCAATGTGGCCAAATCTCATATGCCACAACATTGTCTTTTCTGCAGGATGCTTGCCTTCCAAAGTGTTTGCACCCTTAGGTACACTTACTGCACTGCCATCGAAACCCATTGCCACAGTCTTCTTTACTGCTTGTTTAGATGGTGGGGATGAAGTGATAGCCACTCTCTTCTTTGAAACAAAAGAACTATTGCACTGAGCAATGCATGCATCAAGCTAAAACAAAGTACCTCTCCTAGTACCTTTAGCGAGCACCATAGAACCTCTCATCATCTTGCATCCATCTTTTGAAAAGACAACTTGCACACCTACATCATTCAACATACTTATAGATAATAGGTTTCATGCCAAACCTAGAATGTGCATAACTTTGTTGGTTCCCTTTACTTGTCCATCAGGAAATCTGATAGTGACCCTTCCGCATCCAACTATCTTTACGTGAGAATCATCACCCAAGTACACCTTTCCACCATCAAACTCTTCATATTTTAAGAACTAGTTTCAATGAGAGGTCATATGAAAATAATCACCTAAGTCTACTAATCACACATCATCAGATGCATGGGCTACCAAAACTGCAAAAAAAGCATCTCCATCTTCTTGAGACTTTTCAGAAGCTGAATCTGAGCCTTTCTTCTTCTTCTTCGGTTCTTTGCAGTCCCTCTGGAAGTGCCCAAATTTATCACAGTTCCAACATTTCACCTTGAAATTTCCAGGAGTCTTAGAACTCCCACGGGATTTGGATCTTCCCTTCTTTGACTTATTGTCATTTTGATTTCCTTTGTCGTTGGATCTCCCATGAATAGCAAGGGCTTCCTTAGATGAATCCAAAGTCTTTCTTCGCATCTCCTCAGATAGCAGCGAAGACACCACATCATCCATACAAAATGTGACTATAGTACTTCTGAGGGCCATCACAAGATGGTCCCATGAATCCAGCAAGGAACAAAGCAGGGTCATACATCGATCTTCCTCCTCGATCTTGGCACCAAATGATGCCAACTGTGCAATCAATAAATTGAATGCATTGAGATGATCAGTTATAGATCCACCTTCCTCCATTCTTAAAGAATACAACTTCTTTCTCAGGAACAACTTATTCACCAAAGATTTGGCCTGATACACATACCCAAGCTGTGTCCACAAAGAATTTGTAGTAGTCTCATCAAGAACATTCAGAAGAACGACATCTGCTAGACAGAGTCTAATGAGACCCTTAGCCTTCTGATCCTTGATCTCCCAATCCACTTGAGATATCGCTGTAGGTCTCACATCAAGTGAAGTAGCCTCCCATAGATCATGGTCTTCAAGCATGTCTTCCATCTTGAGTTTCCACAACTCGAAATTAGTGCCATTAAATTTCTCCACCTCCATTCTAATGTATGAGGAACCTGCCATCTCAATCTACAAATAAGATTTAGAATGCTTTGAACAAAAAACTCCCACTCAACTTGAGATTAGCTTAAAAAACCCTACCCAACAACTAGGATCAAAAGTTGATCAGGATCTGATACCACTTGTAAGGAAACTTAGGTGTGGAAACAACTTCCTACACTAATCTCTAAAGCAAAGTATTGTGCAAATTCTTTTAAGTCCTTACAATTTTAGATTTGTTAACTACTTTAACAAAGATATTGCAACCATATACCATGCATACAGAAAATAGAGAATGACACAATGATTTACCCTATGGAAAACCTTTCAGTAAAAAACCCTAGCACTCCAAAACCTGCACAATGTATTATCGTCAACACAACGGTTACAACACACTTGCAATGCAAGTTCTTTCAGGAGACAATCGACACACACAGACAAATCCAATAGCACTAGATTATACCAACAATACACTCGTTTTGTATCCTTTCTTGTAACCCTAAAAAACACTTATATCATGTGCTTTCCTTTTTAGGGCAACTTCCAAAGATAGTTGTATTTTTAAAGTACTCAACTTTATCAGTTGCCACATATCTTGCATGTCTTCACTTGTCATTGAAATCTCCTAGAAATAGCTCTTACGTGTCATAGGAATCTATCATAACCATTTCAGCCATGATCTCCTTACACACAATTCAAGATGCTAACACATCAAGTGGAGTGACACATCATCATGCCAACTAGACATGTACACTCACACTTAATTACATTATTTGCAAGAAAATACATTTTACAAAACAAATAATAAGAATAGGAATTATCCAAGGTTGAGACACCTTATTCCTAAAAATTCACACAGGAACTCCATCCACCTTCTCTATCTAGCATTCAGATTAGGCTGGGTAAAGATGTACTAAAGGCTATGGTGATCGCTATGAAGCTCAAATCAGTGTCCCAAAAGAAAGTGTCTCCATCGAACTAAAGCATAGACAATCACAGCTAACTCTAGATCATGAGGAGGATAATTAAGCTCATGATCCTTGAGCTTGCAAGACTCATAGAAAATCACTTGCCCATCCTGCATGAGAACTGCTCCAATACCCTCTAATGATGCATCAATACATACAACAAAATCCCCCACTGGATCAGGCACAGCTAGGATAAGTGCAATGGTCAAACACACCTTGAGACTCTAAAAATCCTTCTCGCACTTCTCTGTCCATACAAACTTCTTCCCTTTCCGCTGAAGAGAAGTAATAGGATGCGTCACCCTAGAGAAGTTCTTCATGAACCTGCGGTAGTAACCCACAAGACCCATGAAGCTACGTACCTCAGACACATTAGTGTGTGTTGGCCACTCCAAAATAGCCTGAATCTTCAAAGGATCTACTGAGATAACTTCTCCAGAGATAACATGACCAAGATATTGTACCTCTGTCTGGAAGAAATCACACTTAGCCGAATTGGCATAAAGTTGATTCTTCCAAAGGCACTCCAAAACTTGTCGAAGCTTCTCTTCATGCTCGTCCATGGATCTAGAATAAATCAGTATATCATCCAGGAAGGCAAGCACAAAGCGATCAAGGTACTCTTGAAATACTCCATTCATCAAATACATGAATACCAATGGAGCATTCATCAATCCAAAAGGAACCACTGTGAACTCTTAATGTCCATACTGTGTATAGAATGTTGTCTTATGGATATCTGCATCCTCAATCTATAACTAGTGGTATCCTGACTTCATATCAATTTTAGAGAACACCTTGGCTCCCTTGATCTGATCAAATAAGTCATCAATGCGTGGCAATGGGTGCCTATTTTTGACCGTTACCTTGTTCAAGTGTCTATAGTCGATACACAAGCGTAATGATCCATCCTTCTTGTTGATGAAGAGAATAGGTGCACCCCAAGGAGAAACACTAGGGTGGATGCTCCCCTTTTCCAACATCTCCTCTAACTATAGCTTTAGCTCACTCAACTCATGAGTAGCCATATGATATTGTGCTCTAGATATAGGCTCTGCTCTAGGCACAAGCTCTATGCGGAAGTCTATATCACACTTCGGTGGCATAGCTAGAATCTCACTAGGGAATACATCAATGAACTCCTGTAATATAGGATAATCCAGTGTCTTAACTTCACTCTCCATACCATCTATCTCATACATAGATACTGCATACATCTGACAACCCTTTCACATACATCACTTCAGTTGCATAGCGGATATCATGTGAAGGGATATGGGTCGAGGAATCCCCACAATGCGACACTCCTTTTCATCATCATCCTTACAAAGGATGGTCTTCCATCTGCAATCAATACTAGCTCCATGAGCTCCCAACCAGTCCATTCCTAAGACAACCCCATATGATCCCAAAGGAATCACACACAGGTCAACTAAGGTAATGAACTTCCCCAAGTTTAGTTCACAACTATGAACCAAGGAATCCATAGCTACCCTAGCCCCTAAGGCTAGTTCCACTTGCCAACCTAACACTTTCTTTCTAGCCCCTAGCCCAAAATTCTCAATAAGGAAAGGTGAAACAAATGAGTCAGTCGCTCCTAAACCAAACAATATAGAAATGGAAGTACCCCAAATAGTACCTAAAGTCTCAATGACTGTGTGCTGATGCTTTGCCTGTCTCTGATTCAAGGCTAAAAACACTCTATGTGAACCCCCTTCTATAGTAGGTTCTGAGGCTGCTAGACTCTTTGTAAAAAATAGTGATGCTCTCTATGGACAATTCACTGCAATGTAGCCAAACTGACCACAGGTCAAACATCCCGTGCCTCTGAAATTGCCTCTCCCATTGGAGGGCACACTAGACTGCTAGACACTCCCTCTACTTGCACTAGGTTGTGCGCTCTGAGATGGACGCTTGGACTGATTATGCCTATGGCACTATCCACTCTTGACACTTCTACCACTCTGGGTAGGAGGTACAACCTTCTACTACTGCTAGTGGTTCTTGCTCTAGTTTTGATTACCTCTATAATAACTGGATGGCTTCTTGAAGTTTCCAGCACCCTGCGACTGGTTACCTCTATAGCCTACTCTAGAAGCTCCACTAACCTGACCACTGTGTCGACTCCCATGGCCTCCTACCAAATTAGCCTCCACTAGCGTGTCTTTAATCACCGTAGCTCGTAGGTCTGTAGGCTCAAAGAGCTTCACGTCCCCTATGATACGGGCACTAAGCCCTCACACAAAGTGTTGTACCATCAATGTAGAATCCTGGCTATATCTAGCATACTGTTTGAGCTCATAAAAATGATGCTCATACTGCTCTACTGTCAATGTCAGCTGTCTAAGATTATGAAACTCGTTAGCTCTCTACTACCTCCACTGATCAGATAGGAACCTATCTCTAAAGTTCTCAAGAAAGAGTTCCCAAGTAATAGTATCCATATGGAGTCCAAGATTTTTCTCCTCAATTTTCCACCAGATAGCCGCAAAATGTGTCAACTGCATCATGGCATATCTCACTTTAGTATTACTACTAAAGGGATGCATTAGGAATACTCTATCCAAAGCTATCAACCAAGTCTCTACCTCTAAACCAGATTCATGTCTAGCAAAAGGAATAGCCTTTCCTCTTGTTAGGTCTCTCATGTGGTTCACTGCAACCACCATAGGATCCACTGTAACTATCCTCACACGAGGGCTCCTGGATCTCTCCCTCTATCTCTCCTCCTGCTAGGAGTGATGAGATGCCTCTTTCTCCACTCTGGCTCTCTTAGGAAGGTGATCTAGGATAGCCTGAAGGATCTGCCTAGTATTCAAACCCCCAGACTCATCCTGATCCTCTCTCCTATGCTCATCCCTATCCTGATTCTGACCACTCTCCTATCTAACACTCATGGAGGAGCTAGCCTGCTAACCTTCCCCATGGACACCAGAAGGTCTACCTCTACCATGGCCTCTAGCTGCTCTTGTCTCAGGCATAATTCCTGAAACAAATAGAGATAAATACAACATTCACCACATAGCTTGAAACCTAAACTAAAGAATGAATGAACCATAAAGAAATAATATCAAAACACAAATGTTGTATGTCTACATTTTAGTTTCAAGTTCAAGCTAGGCACAACCTAATGGGCATACAATTCCAAGAGTTCCCAGTGTAGAAACTAGAGCTCTGATACCAAATGTAACACCCTGCCAGGGAACCCAAGAGAGATTAACCTAGAACATGATACTATGTGTGTTGAATAATTTTTTTTTAAAGATAACATAAAGATATATACATTCATGCGGAAGCAATTACCATTTATACACATGTCTTACACTCACATAGATTACACGACTCAAGGGTTCCATGATGTTGAGTTACTTAAAAAAAAACACAAATAACAATAAAACCAAAGAATCACTACCACCCGTTCATGTGGAACCACAAAGGTCCACCCCACCGTGCTGAGGAGATAACAATAGACCCCAATCGGATATCCAAAACCAATAAGGAATAACCACTAAGCAAGGGATCCTGACAGCTCTCTAATCTGGTGTACTAATCATAATGATAGGCAAGACTCACTAATCTAGAGGCAACTGACACGTAGGAAATCTAGCATGTGTAAAGGAAGGTGTCACAATGTACGTCTAACCCTTAAGTTAAGTCCTAGCAATTCCAATGGATTTTGGCACCTAAGTGACCATACACTGAGCTAATGACCTCTCATACTGACAAGGCCACTAACTATGTCAAGTACCCCGCAAGGCAACCAACATCTTCTCATCACCACCTTAGCCTATACTATCACTCAAGCATGGGAGAGGACACATCTTATTAATTCATTTTAATATCTCTCAATATGTCTTTAGTTATCACTTATTAAAGAAACTCCACAATAAGCAATCCAGTAGTCACTTACGGACACATAACTTATTGCAAGCCACCCCCTACTACACATCTAGGTAACCTACCCTAGGCTCAAAGATCCTAACAGATCTAGCATAAGTCATAACCCTAGTGTACCCCAAATCCAGTATCCATACAAACATGAATGGTCACATATAGGCACACATCCAGATAATATATTGAAAGGATCAACATGGTCAGTTTAGGGTAATACCATGAACACACACGCCATAAAGTAAAAGAAATACAAACACTCCCCAAGCCTCTGTATACATCCTAGGTCATCTAATGCCCCCATAGTAACACATTTAAGCACAAGAGATCCATAATGATGCATAGAAACAAAACGTCTTAAAAGACTGAAAAATGAACTATATCCATGTAAATACTTATAGATAACTCATACATAACCTCCATTTAATTAATAACTTAATCTAAAATAATTAAAGGTCAATTTGCACTAAGACTATTTAAACCTACCTCTCGTGATTAAATAATCCAATCAAGATAATTCATTAAATCAAATTAGTTTATCTAACTCCAGGGTCTCGAGTCACCTCATAATTAAAATCAACTTGATGAACTTTAATTAATCAACTACCTTTTAACTCAAGTAATTTTCTAAATTATATTAATAAAATTAACTATTTCCAATAATCAATATTTTAATTTAAAATTAATAACAACTATTAATTTAAATTAATAATTAATATATTAATGTATAACTAACCATTAATATATTAAATTAAACTATAATTAAGAAACATTGTATTAATTAATATATTAAACGAAATTAATAAATTTAACCATAACAAAAGCTAATTTAAATAATAATATACTATAACTAAATTTACTTAAAACTAATTAAATTTTTAAATGAAAATAACATAAAGTTCTTTTAAAAAAAAAAAAAAAGTTTGTTTATTATAAACAAACTCCTATGCAACAAGTCAGGAGGGTGGGACCCACGCGGGTTCCCTTTCCCCTGCACAGTATGCGTGGTCCTTTAAAGGACTGTGGGGGGGACCACGATCACCCTCCCCATGCGCTTGAAAAACCGTGCAATGAAAGGAGGGTAAGGGGGGGTAGGTGGGGATGGGGTCCCACCACCCCTTCCTCAAAGATATATATATATATTTTTTAAAAATTATTAAAACTCTTTCTTCAAAAACTGCTTTTTTTTTCCTAAAAGCAGTTTTTTTTTATTTTTTTTATTTTTTTATTTTTATAATCCAAAAATGGAAAATACAAAGTAAAAAGTATATTTTTAATTTTTTTTCTTCTGGGTGATTTTATTTACGAGACTGTACTTTTCCAGTGAGTTGGTTTTTTCCAACTTTTTTTTTTTTCAATGAAAATACAAGGAGATTATTTATTTTTATTTTTCTATAGTTAGGACTATAGGCAGGGTTTAATTTTGCAATTTCTAGGAAATTTATAAGAGATCTATTCATGAAATTTTGACAGTATAACGATACTATGCTAAGAGATTTAAAAACATAAAAATGCTAGATCAATGGTACCAATATACACCCAAAAACATAGAAACAATAACAAACCATAAATTTAATTTTCCTCTATAGTTTACACTATAGACAACATTAATTTTTTTGTTTTCTAAGAGATCTAGAGGGAATTTCTTCCCGAAATTTTGACACCATGTCACTACGATGCTAAGAATATATGAAATGGCAGAAATTCAGATCTAGGGTTTTAATAAATGCCCAAAAATGTACAAACAAAAATAAGCCATTTAAAAGCCAAAATTATGAACATGCACTTAATCAACATTGAAAACCTCAGATCTACAAAATTGAAACCACACATGGCAAATGAAATCTACTGTGATTCCAATGCTAGAAACGGAGGAATGTGGTTTTGAAGATGGAAGCAAATCTGAAACCCTTCAAGCATAATTCGACCACAAATCTGGAAACCACGAAGATCCGAGCACACACACAAGCAAGAAAAAAAAACCCAAAGTCTTCAAATAAACAAGAATCCACAATCCTTCAAAAATCATCAAATCACCAAAAGCTCTGCAAATACAAAACCCTATCATGAGGGAAATGAGAGGAGAATTCTCCTAAAGAGAATCAACTTCCCCTAATTGTGCAAACCCTCATGACAACTCCTCATTCAATCTCTAAAATAACTCAACTTAAAATTGAAAGTAAATCCAAATTAAATAATTAAAATATTCTTTATTGCCACAACTCAACTTTGACTCCTAATTTCAAGTTGAGATATTTGAATTTGAAAATACTTTGTCAACACATTCATGCACATGTAATTAATAAAATATTAAATTAAATAGATTAAATATTTATGTCACAATATTACGTGCAACCAAGTATTTAATTATTTAATTAATCATATAAGTACATTTACTATAGTTTTCAATTAAATACTTAATTAAATCAAAATATTCAAATATTTCAATTTAGTTAATTATTTAAAATAAACATAGGATATAATTAAATAATTAATTCAACTATAATCCATTAAATCATAGAATATGGATAATCACTCAATAATCCAAAAATCACCTGAAAGCATCTACAAGCAAAACACACATACTCAGGAAAAATGGGTATTCAAATTCTATCAAATAGACAAATTCGGATAAGGTAGTCATACTAAAACTCATCCAACATTAGGATGATTAGGCTTAGGTTAGGGTTTTGGATCTGTATGTTACATCCCCTCTTTACCATTAAGATGAATGTTTATGGGCACACTCACTCCTGCCAGTTCAGGGAAGACAATGTGTTGTACCTGCAATCCTATCATCAAAAGAACATGCATGTCCATACATAATATAATATCACAACCAATGATAGGGATAGGTCAAACGTGTGGATCTCACCGAAGCAAGTAACTTTGTCTCCATCCTCTACCACAACAACATCCAAACAGATACATAAACATGATAACATACACATGCAAGTATGGGGTAAGTACAACATAATCAAAACATAAATCATCACCTCATGATAATATCCATAACATCATAATAAATAATCACCATCAACTGAAAGAATCATAGCTCTTATGAAAAGTAGCCTAAAATAATTTGGCCAATCAACTGAAACCAATGCCTAAAAGAGTACAACATCATAAACTAAAAAGCAAAATATGGGTGGGTATTACACTTCGGTCAACAAATCAATGACCATAAGCCCTCCATTTATTTCTTCAATACTCCTTGGCCTATACAGTAGAGGATTTTTGCTATCCTCCGATTTCAGATTCATTCTCTCCCTATGACTTACCTGGGCATCCCTATTGTGGTGGGAAGACAACCCAAGCTCTTTTGGCATAACCTTCTTGATAAGTTGCACAATAAGTTTAATCACTGGACTCATAGATGGCTCTCTACAGCTGGATGAGTGACTCTCCTCCAATTTGTGATTCACTCTCTCCCTACGTATAGAAGAATGGTTCAGGAAGCCCCTATTTACTTTCTTAAGGCATTTGATGCACTTTCTCGGTAGTTTCTTTGGACCGGGAACCTACAAAATTCTAAGTGGAGCCTCATTAATTGGGATACTGTCTGTAGGCCCAAGAAAGGAGGGAGGCATGGGTCTTCATTCTTCTATCTTGAGTGGCCAAGCTCTTTCTTCCAAACTCTATTGGTGTTATTGCTCCTACCAGTCTCAGATCTTGGCTCGCATTTTGTCGCATAAGTACCTCCCTCAAATTGATCCTTCAAATATCCTGAGGCTTCCTTTAGAGGGGTGTGGGTCTATGGTGTGGAATACCCTCAAGAAAGGATCCCACTTAGTGAAGCGATGTCTTTTCTGGATTTGTAATAGCGGCTCTGAGGGTCTGTTCTAGAGTGATTCTTGGAATGGCAACCCTCCTCTTTTGATCTCTCATCCGCACCTGCAGGCTCTCTGTGATTCTTTCCTTCTTGCTGGCTGGGATAAGGTGGATCATTGCAAGGAGGCCTGCAACCTGGGCCTCATTCTTGGTTATATATGGAAGAATTCTTCTGAATGGCTTCTTAGGGGCTCAGCACGAGATCAGAAGGAGCTTTTTCAGATTCTTGCCTCTAGGGATTGTAGCTCTTTGCAAGAACCTGATGTTCTAGCTTGGGGAGGTGCTTCATCAGGTAAGTATTCTCTCTCTTTAGGGTACTTTGAGATTTCTAGGCTATTGTTTGGTGATGTTGAGGTGCACTGGTGGAAGCAAGTCTGGAACTCTCTCTCTTGGTCCAAGTGTCAATTTTTTCTCTTGTTGGTGGTTCACAACCACTGCCTCACTTGGGATAATCTTTGTAAGCGTGGCTCCCATGGCCCCTCAATCTATGTGTTATGCTATGATGGTGAGGATTCTGTTTCACACCTCTTCTTTCAATGTTCCTTTGTTAAGAAAATTTGGCACTTTTGGTGGTTCGCGTAGGGCCACTCGTGCTGGCATGTTTCTTCTCTGTCTGAGTTTTGGGATAGATTGGGGCATTCTCCTTATAAGTCCTCTTTTCTGTAGGGTGCTTGGGCTATTGGCCCTTCCTTAATTCTTTGGCATGTGTGGCTAGAAAGAAACGAGAGAATCTTTTAGGATGTTAAGTTTGGAGTCATGCACCTATGGAGGAAAATTGTTCACTCCCTCCATGAGACTGTTTAGGAAACATTTGAGGGAATGAGTGGTTTGGATCCTAGAGATGTGAATATTTGCACTTGCCTCTGCTTTCCTCTACATGGCGGGGCTCCTCTGTTTTCTACCCACCGCTATGGTAGGCTAGCCTTCTCCCTTGGCAGGCTAATCGTGAGGGGCATTGGACTCCTCTAACTGGAGTTATTAAAATCAACACTGATGGCTCCTCTTGAGGGAATCTAGGTCCTGCTAGCATTGGGGGAGTTGGACGCAATAATTTTGGGGATGTCTAGTTTCTTTTTTCTATTCACAAAGGTCTTCATACTGGTCAACAATCTCATGGAGGCCCTCACCATCTTGGTGGATGTGGAGCATTGTTGTTTGTGTGGTTGGCGTAGGATTATCTGTGAAGCCGATTCACAAATTATTGTGAATTTACTTAATCAGAAAGAGCTTTCTAATATCTGTTGGCAGCTGACTTTGGTTATTAAGCAAATTCTTTAGTTATGCAGCTCTCTTGACTCTGTCACTTTTTCATATATCCCCCGTGAGTGGAATGGTGTTGATGAATGCCTTGCTAAATGGGCTTCTGAGAAGGGGCAAGGCTAGAATATTGTTGACCAGAGGCTCCTTCCCCCTGATTTATCTCATAAGCTGGATCAACTTTTTGTTCAGGATATGGCTCTTTAGAGCTCTTTGTTGTATTGTTCTTTTTGGCTTTCAATATATTTTTACCCCTCTTTTAGTCAAATTTTAAAGTCACAAGGGTTGTCATGAGACTGATAATAACAGATATAAATAATCATGGAAAATAAAATACCTTTATGATCTAACTTTCAACAAAGATTAGAAAAAAAATTATACCTTTCAATGTAAGTATCCAACTCTTTTAAACAATGACTTTTATTTCACACCAACATAGAAAAGGATCTCATATTCATTTTAATTTTTTTCCAATAGGAATAATATTCCTAATGATTTCAATCATTTATTTTCCACCCGTGAATAAAACATATTGGCAATGCATGTATGCATACAACATGCCAACATTCTTATATGCCTAAAGCTGATTTCACTTGCGCAAATTGGATAAGTTTTAGTTAATTTTTTAACATATTTTTCATAGATTTATTAGCTACTTGATACTTCAAAAGTTGCAAGAGTTCATTTTTCTTTTTTGGGATATTTAAACTATACACTAAAATCCTTGATGATATGTCTTAATATTCTGATGCAAGGTACTGTTTGTATTTTGTCCCATGAGAAGTTGACTATTCCTCTAGCATTGTTTTCCTTGCAAATAAAGTGTTCAACCAAATGTTAAGTACCTCTTGCACTTTATGCTTCTAATGAGGCTCCACTATATCATCAGTAGCATTTGCCCAAGGTTATAAAAGACAAATCATACAATGCATGTTATAATATAAAATTTTTCACTTCTTGAAATTTTCTAGAAAGCTTCATATGTCTGACTAGTATTAGAAAGGGGACATTTTAAGGTTATAACATTCTAACTCCTAAATTCCAGCTAGAGACTTAATTGCTTTCTTTTTTATTCAAGAAAATTCAAATTAGAGGAATTATGGTATATACCCCCAGCACCCCCAAAATGTTTCCATCCCCAAAACTTGTTCCAGCATCTTCACATCCCTCATCCCCCATCCCAAAATCCTTAAAATATGTAACATATTATTACGTCAATCTAAACAAGAAATTAGACATTGCAACTCAAGCTGGATTTATTGTAGAAATGGTAAGACAATTTTTTTAAAGTAAAACCAACGGAATCCATACTACATATGTCCCTTTACTGCATTATAAGACTCAATTTTTTTTATGCTTCCAAACGTTTGAATTAAACATGGTAAGTCAGAAAAAAGCTCCTTCTTGAAGGAGTTGTACATGTCCAATTGTCAACATAACACAATATCAAAAACACTAATGAAAATAGAAAAATAAGCCCTTGCATTTATGTGCATGATCCAAAGCATGATATAAATAGTATTTTAGTCTTCTTGGAATAGCCTAAAAAACTACAGTATATTTAAGATGAATGAATCCCATTTCACTTACCTAATGTATGTAATAGATTCTTTGTGTCCTTGATACCACATAATACACCTTGCACTGCAATTGATACTGCTACAACTGGTGCACCAAGGGATCTCAAAGAAATATATTGTTTCCTTGGAAGGTGCATTGGTGAATCCTATGGCAATACACAAAATATAACAGCAATATAATCAAAAGACAAGAATAGGTGTCCATTATCCAGCAAAAAATGTTTTTCTTTAAATTTAAAATCATTATGCAAAAGGTAAATTTCAATGACATTTAAGTATCATAGGTACATACATTTCATGAATTGGTATCCCAAAGAGAAAATTGAGAGTAGTTAAGATCAAATCTTAATAAATATCAGTGAAAATTTTGAAATTCTCAAAAATTAAAAAAATCAAGTAATGCGCATAGAAAAGGAACTTAACATAAAAAAATGTTCGCTATCCATCCATAAACTAGTTGACCTTCATAATATATAGCTTTGGCAGAAATCACAAAACAATAACTAATTACTAATTATTTATATAGAAAAGAATGATATATAAATAATCAATTATTCCCATGACATTCAAAAAGCACCCTACTCCAAAAGCTAAGGCACCAGCTTCAACAATACCAAGTGCAGTTGCTAGAACCAAAGTGGTTGAAATTATAGGTAACTGCTTCTTATCTATTCTATCGCCAACTAGCCTTCATAGGTCACCTTTCTCTTCTTTACTACTCTCTCCTATAAAATATATCATGTTGCATATTAAGATGACAGAGAAATCAAATGTACTCACTATACAGGAACTTTTTCTTACAGAAGAATTCACAAATCCTAAACTTCCATATTGTTGTTCAAGATAAATCTTTCCATCAAAATGAGACATAAATTGGATAATTCTTGAAGAATCTTCAACTATAATGTGAGCTTGTTCAACACTCCAAAATTGAATATATGGTGTTAGAAACCAGCCATAACACCACTATAATATCATAATTTGCATCCTTAAATGATGCTCAAATAAGAATAGAACTTGTAAGCAATAGAGTGTTGAATACAATATTTGCGTTGTTGAATTTTTCTATTGAATAATCACATCATTTATGGATCATCTATAGTTAGGAAAGAAATGTAATTGGAATTCAACTAGCTACTACCTCAAAATGTTATAAAAATGAAATTTGATAGACCGTCTAAAGGCAACCCAGGAGAAGGTGTCATTTTCTAAAACTGAGACATCATTTTGATCATGGCAGGTTCTAAGCATTTGTGGAAGAAAACCAATAACAAAGTTGAACTAGAAACTGCCTTAGCAGGTTTAAAAGTGTCATATGTACAATATGTGAGAATAATTGAGATGGATGGAGACTCAAAAATGCTGGTGCAAATCAACCTCTGGTTCTAAGATGGAACTACTTTCTATAAACCATATGATAGATGCTAAATGTTTTATCTATAACTAAAGCTGAAGAATAAGAAGAGAATGGATTTATTGGCACAGAAAAAGGTGCATGTTTTTGTATTGGGTTAGCGATGAATGAACTATGCACTATATAAAATTATAAATATGTTATTCTGTCTTTCTAGCAATGTGTGAGGTAACAATATATTACATTTTAATCTAGGTGTGATTTATGTTTTGTGGGTAACTGCAACATCCAAAGTCCATTTTTTTATTTGTTAGATTCTTCACTATACATAACTTAATTATTTTCTTCATAGAAATATATGCCCTTATGATATCTTAATCCAAGTGATTTATTGTTGTGGGTATCTTTAGCATTTAAATAACATCATTTTATTTCAGCAATACCATACCAGTAGGGTAACTAGCATCATTTGCCTATTCTGAATGTTCAAAATTCCTTGTAATTTGGAATATATTTCAAAGCCATTTGACTTGTCTAGTCATTGGAAACAAGTTAAGTGACTCTGTATTATAGCTCTGGTAAATTTATTTCTAATGCCTCAATTAAAATAAGACATCTCATTGGACTTTAAAGGAATTAAAAATTTGATTTCTTGTAATATGTGTCTTCCCTATAAACTGTAAACTTTGTCCTCTTTAATTATGAAGTAGAAACTAAACAAAATAAAAAATCTCAAATTTTCTAAAAATATACATAGAAATGTTTCAAAGAGCAGAATAACACTAAGACCATTTCATCAATCAAACCAGGATAGTCTAGCAATTATTTTATCATAGAATATAGCCTTAAGATGACGGGCTTTTGACAGACTAAGAATAAATGAGATCAGTCCATTTTATATAATTTTGACTTTGTAGAACAGAAACAAAAGAAATGATCATTAGTATACTTAGGCTTTCGATGATTGGTTCAACCATTCAACTGTCCTTAAAAACTATCGTTGCCACATTTCACCAGAAGAAAACTTTGAAGGATTGTACATGACAAATTAACTAATGAAGCAACATTTATAAATAGGAATTCACAAGCCACTGAAAGGAAAGCATCTAAAAGGTGGACATGAAGAAGAATAAATAGATATCAATTACCACTACCTCAGCCTCCTATTTCTAAACTCAGTAAGGGCTATTGTGAGGTGTATGTAAGGGACAATAAATGTTCCTTTCTTGGTCTATCACCTTTACTCTTCCCCAAAGGAACTTATAATGAAGCAGAGGCTATGCCTCTAATGGAAAAACTAAAAATAGTAACTTTGTTAGACAGTGAAATAATAAACAAATAGCCTACAAGCCATTATTGTGGCGGATGTATCAAAGATCAGAGGACCCTAAACAAGGATATAATATAGAGAATTTAAAAGGATAAACTAATGATTTTTGGGGTCCAATGCTCTTCAAAGGGTAGGTTGGAAGGACCTTGATTGAAAAAGAAGGTATTGTTATAAAAGTACAGAATACCATTAAAGAAAATAGTGTTCATGTCTAAGTTCTTCGTCAACATAGTGATGTCTTACATCTATACATAATCATTGCCCGAGGTATACCACTAAAGTATGGAGACATATTTATTCATCTTGAGAAGAAAAATAGGAACATGGCATGAGAAGAAGGATGATATATCTTTCAGCAGTAAACATAATTATATAGTTTGATTAGTGTGACTTAAGGTCCCTATATTTCTGTATTACTCATAAATGAAATGAGGAGTTAAAAATGTTGGTAAGTCCTCATTGGTTCTATCTGACAGTTTACAGTTATTATACTTATAAAAAGATATACATGCCCATAAACAAGAGAGTGAGGGCATGAGTAAGCGTTGATATGTGTGATAATGCTTGGGTTTTTATTGTAATCTCACTCCTCTCTCAATCTATATATATGCAGAGTTGTATATTTTTAAAAATATTTATAAACTAAGGATCTATTTCTCTCACTAAAATAAATATACAAATGTAAAATATGTGTAACTCATTCATAGGGGTATTTCAATATGTTGTTTATCAGAGAAATAAGCTAACTAGTACATACTTTTATATTCAAGAAGGATACATTTAAACGGAGGAAATAAGAAGAAAAAAACTATATAAACAGGGAGCTTGATACATTTTACAGTCCCTATTTAGGTTAGAGGGAGATAAGAATGGAAGGATTGTTACACACTACTGGAAATCGGTTCAAAACAAACAACAGGGGGCAAAGTAATAATGATATTATCACACATTTAATTAATTTGTGAATATTATTGTGAAATAGTCGACCCAACAATTTAACAGTTAGGAGATAGAATGCCCAAAATCAAAAAGTAATTTAAAATGTAAGAATATATTAGACCAATCAAACCAAATGGTGTCACTGTCGACCGTGAGGGTTTATGTCTGTGTATGAATTGATACTATTTGACCATCATAGGATCACGTCTTTCCTCTGTTTTGTGCTACGAAAGCTCAAGATGAGCCATAAAAATACCCAAATTCATCATTGCTCCTCCCATGAAACCTAATTTAGAACCTCAAACACGGGCTTAGCTTCTTTACAACTGAGAAAATGGGTGGATCATGGGGGAAACGATCAGATTTTTCTAACGGTTTACTCCTAGCCTAATCTCCTTCATTCTGGAAGGAGGTGGAAAGTTGCCCGACATCTACAGGCAGTCGTGGCTTCTACATTGACTGTCTGCACTCTTCTTTCTTTCTTTCTTTCTCTCAGATGCGCAACATGTAGGAAATAAAAGGCAGTTGTCACAAAAATAGAAAACGTAACAAAGGAGATAGATTTCCTAAATAAATTTTGCAGACCAAAGAAACTAGAGAAATTTGAAATTTGTAAATACTCCACCACCCATCTTTTGCATCTCTAATATCCTTCAACCCCAATGTCAGTGTCTTTGATAGCCTTTTATATTTCTTGGCTCACTCCAGGAAGCTGCGCGAGCCCTAATGGGATCCCCTCTTCTAAAATCCTAAGGGCCCGTTTGGTTGAGGGGTGGAATGGGAATTGAACGGGAATTGGCATTTCCGAATTCCCAAAATGTTCAATTCCCTGTTTGGTTCTAAAATTAAAAATTGGAATAGGGTTATGCCAATTCTAATTTTGGGCCTTTTTGAGCATTCCACAATTCCCCCTCAGGACTAGGAATTGGAATGGAAAATTGGAATTGGAATTGAGAGTATTATTTTGTGAAGGAAAATTCATTCCCATTTTTGTGTTAATATTATATTGCTATTAGAATGTATATATAAATCTGTGTATATACACATGTGTGTATATATACATGTGTGTATATATACATGTGTGTGTATATACATGTATGTATATATACATATGAGTGTATATACACATGTGTATATATGTGTGTATATATACACACGTGTGTGAATATACATGTGTGTATATACTCTTGTGTGTATATATATACATGTATATATATATAGTATATATATACATGTATGTATATACACACACATGTGTATATACATACTCATATCTATATGCACATGTGTGTATATGTGTGTATGTGTATATATATACACAAATGTGT
>MU226451.1:863165-876076 GCA_018584345.1 Thuja plicata
GGGATGTCTTAAGGGGAGGTATAAAAACATACACATTAACACATAAATCTATAATAACATACATATTTAAGAAATATAATAAATGAATTGAACCATCAAAATACAATTAACTAATCTAATCAATTTGTCATGTAAGTAATTTAAAATAATCGAAAAGGGGATGTCTTAAGGGGAGGTATAAAAACATACACATTAACACATAAATCTATAATAACATACATATTTAAGAAATATAATAAATGAATTGAACCATCAAAATACAATTAACTAATCTAATCAATTTGACATGTAAGTAATTTAAAATAATCTAAAAGGGGATGTCTTAAGGGGAGGTATAAAAACATACACATTAACACATAAATCTATAACAACATACATAAAAGCAATATAATAAATGAATTGAACCATAAAAATACAATTAACTAATCTATTCAATTTGTCATGTAAGTAATTTAAAATAATCTAAAAGGGGATGTCTTAAGGGGAGGTATAAAAACATACACATTAACACATAAATATATAACAACATACATTAAAGCTATATATTAAATCTATTGAACCATCAAAATATACATTATAAAAGAATACACAATATACCAAGCATGCATAACTATAGAGTTCAAATTGTAGAGTTCAAATATGAAAATACGAGAGATACAAAAAGAATTTTACCCTAAAGCTCCTGATATATATAGTCTAGATCCTCTCTGTCTTTTATTATCTCTAAAAAAATTTCATATTCTTTAATAGGCAACCTCCACTTTTGATTGCCACGTCCTCTTTTTTTCAATGTCTCAAATTACAACTTTGTTGCTATAACCAAGTAACTGTAATGTAGAACTTTTTTACCAGACATATGTTCAATAAATTGAACACCATTTCTGTCTATCTTTACTTGCTGATCATATGTTCCTTCAATAACAACTGAACCAGTTAGATATGACTTTCCATCACCATCTACAATTTCTTCTGGCAATTTGTATTTTGCTTTCGTGCATCTTAGTAGATAATAATCTACACTTTCAACATTGTCAAGATCCACAACCACAGCAAAAATATCACCTCGATATAAATGCATATTAGATATTAAATTCAAATCAAAAGTATAATAAATTAAATTTAAATAAAAGATCATGCACATGTGCACGCACCTGTAACAACCAAATCAGAAACATGCTCATAATCAGCTTAATATATAGGATCATGAATGTTTATGTCAATGTCATCATCTTCATAAGGAGGCATTCTGATTAACTCCTTCATATCCCATTGTGAAACATATCCATTTTCAATATTCTGACATTGACTCATTGGATTGTCCTCAATGCAGTCAACACAGAAATATGATTTTTCTCTTACTTGAATCAATAGAGGCTTGTGTTGTCTGGTACTCATCAATTGATGTAAAATTCTAATACCAACAATCCTTTGACAATTGTAATCATTAGATTGGTCTATATCTATCAAAAATATGAAATGAAAGTTGTACATATTTAAATCAACAATTATGATAACATAGGTGAACACGAAATTAAATTTTAATTTAGATTTTTCCTACAAACTATAAATTACCTTTCACTTCCCAAAAATAACGTTTGTTGTATTTGGTGTCCCGAATAGAAAAATGATTTTTACACCATTCAATAATTTTCTTTGAATTCTCTATCATGTTACCTGTAAATTTATAAACTATCAGTTTAAAGTTCAAATACATCTAAGTTTAAATTATACTATTTGAAATATCTGGATATATGTAAATTTAACTACGGTTCACACCATTTGTACCTGCAAGTTCATGTTGGTGAAGTGCACGCTTCACACATGATCCTACTCCATTGTTCTCTCCTTTTCCATGTCCACTTTCAAAGAAGTTCTACATAAATTTAACATTGCGTCTAGCATGTTGCATAGCTAGCCAATTAAAGGATTTTGCATATTTAAATTGTCCTGCAAGATTAATTTATTACATATGCAAGATTATGATCACATAATAATTTAACAAGTAATCAATGAGAATTTGAAAATGAATTGAAGTGCATAAACTTACTTGCACAACCATCAGACCAAATCTAGTGTTGTGAATCTTTTATCCCGTGATTCACAATATCTTCAAAATACATTGCAAAACAATGAGCCACATAGCTCCTATCATGAGCCTTATCATCGCTGATATAGAAATGAACCTCCTTGATGATAATGCATTCATTGGGATTGGTACTTTCTACCTCATCCAAATCAAATTGTGTGTGTCTATAGTTCACTTGCACAAATATTGCAACTTGGTCAGAATGATAATATTGAGCTTGAAGCTCTGATTGAGGGGAGAATGTATAGTTCTCAGAGAAATCTACAACTAAAAGAATACAACCAAGTGAAAAATATTTTTTGAATCACGAAACTATTTAGCTTTCCATCTTGCACCATGAAAATGCTGGATATGTGGATAAATGATAGTACAGAACCTGGTAATAAACTCAAGGTAGGGCAATTCACTCTCCTTCAATACAATTTTTTGGGATTCATCTCTGCTCTTAGTTCAGTATGTCTCATATTCAAATCTCTTCCACAAAACTAGCGTTGCAACATTAATATTCTCAATTTGCAATGGAAATTTATTTAAATCTCCACAATCATTGCATGCACTCTTTATACATTGTACTTTGAACTCATCTGAATCTTCTGATTTTTGAGATAAAATAGACTTCACAAACTGTGTCATACTTCTAGGGATGAGCATATCTGAATTAAGTACTGCCATAACCTTTTTATATGATTGCAAATATAGATGAAACTCAACATGATTTCAGAAACAAAAAGTTTCACATACCTTATTTATGCGTACAAAGAAAGGGTACAACCTTTCAAACATTCTTTAACATATTTTTACATTTGAAAATTCTGGTTTGAATGCTTCAAATAATTCGCTTTGTGTTGTATCTATAAAATGTTTTGGATGTGCAATTTTCATATTGGTCTCTTCATCTTTCATCTCTATAGTATCCCTTTTATTAGAAGAAACACGAGAATGAGCGTTCCAATATTCAATGACCTGTCTATTTGCATCTTCATAAATTTTGTCTATTTGAGGAAGTCTACAAATATTAACCCAATTCTTTTGAATATTTTCATCTAACATATTTCTCTTCCTAATATATCTTTGAACAGTTCTTATAGATACATTCAGTAAATCAAAAATTGCATGTTCTTATTTTCTCTGTGTCAACCTCCTACTAGAAAAAGTAGTCATCAATGCTCTACGTGCAACACTTAAATCAGCTCCTCGACTTGAGTTGTTAATATCATTCAATGCAGCCTGCAAATTTTTAACTATTATTTGATTTATATTGTCTCCTGAGTTTTTTTTGTTATCAACACCTAACAACTCCAAAATATGAGTCATTTTTTTTTTCCTGAATAACCTAGCAAATAATTGTGCTTTTCCAATCAGACTTTTATTTTGAAAATATTCATCCCAAATCTTTTTGCATTATTTTTTTATTGTTCTTTCGGGTACCAATTCGTCAGATGAAAATTGATTGAAAAATGAATTTTCACCCATCTCCATCAAATTTTCCATGTCAAAAGATATATTTCTATCAATTGGTTCCCCTACTTGAATTGGATCTTCTTGGACTTTAACAAGTTCATCTTAATTACGTTTTGTATGACCTTTCATTTTGTCATCTCTTATTCGATCATATTTTCTTGTTTTGTTTCTTTTATTCCCCATTGCACAATTTGTTCAAATTGGGAGCTTTGATTCATCTACATACACAAAACCATATACAATTGATAAAAAAATCAAAAATAATATTGATAAGTTCATAATTAATATTGAATAATGCTTTAATTAAAAACACAAACAAATCTCAAAAAACTAAAAAAAAACTTGCAAATAATACAAACCTCCTTGATAATTTTAATTCTTAGTTTCCCTTTAACATCCAAAAATACGCTTTTAAAACAATTAAAAAAATGATTTTATTAAAAAAATATTTTTTAAGTCAGAATAATTGACTTTTGCTTTTAAATTTAAAAAAAAAAACCTTTTATATATATCAACTTTGAGGGTCATGGTCATCCACGTGACCATGTTTGGTTGGCCTTAGTTTCGGCCGAAACAGGTCTGGTCAAACCTGTTTCGGCCAAAACTACTTATGTGGCATCCCATGCGGCATCTAAATAAGAAAAAAAATGAAAAATTTGAAACACGTCATTGCTGGGGCTTATTTGTCCACCAAAACTGAATTTTTAAAAAAATCTAAAAATACCCTTTTGTAGATCTCCGAGACTAGATTATGGTCATATAATTTTTATAGTATTTTAATTAAATATAATATATTATAAGTTAAAAAAACTCCAAATAGGTATTTTAACATTGAAGAACATGCTCGTTCGAAAAAAGAAAAAAAATAGCAAATCATGTCAGAAAATTTTAAAACTTATATTTAACACTAGAGGAGAGAGTCTTGTTCAAGATTATATAATTTGTTTTGTATTTGGTGTAGATTTTCTAGGGGAAATTAGGTGGGAGACAAAAATAATTAATTTCAGGTAACTCCGACTTTGAATAGTTATTGTTAGAATTAATCTTTCCTTGGTTGTCATATTTACTAGGATAAACCAAGGTATCCTATATGTTATTTTTCCTTGTAATTTCTTATTCTAAATACTCCTCCTTATGAGGAATCCTACACTTGTCTCACACACTATTGAAATGTGGCATACATAGAAATGGGAGTTACAAAGTAACTCCTTTCTCACCTCTCTATTAAAAAGATGGCTCTCCTTCTCTCTTAAACACAAATTCTTCTTCTTGAACACTATTGTATGAACTTGGCTCTCACTCTCTCATTCTTAAGCATTTTTTCCCATTCATTATATCACGGGGGGTTTTTTATTCTTTTCCCCCTTCAAAATATTCTCCTTTGTTACCTTGATCTTTGGTGAATGCTCCTTATTTTTGGCATTAATTCATGGTAAATATTTTTACTCCTAACTCATTGAATTAAACAACTTCATGTTTCTCTTTATTTTGTTATTATTTTAACATGGTATCAGAGCAGGTTGGTTTAATCTTCGTTTGAGTGTACAGGTGAAGAAGCTACCGTACCTTGGTGCACTCCAAATTCAGAGACGTGTTATCTTGTTGAGAGATTTTTTTTTTTCATTAGTAATCTTCCTTATTTACAATATTATATTAAATATTGTTTATGCACTTATTCCTTTTTAAATAGGTTTACTAACATTTCAAACTAATTTTTTAGTTAAAAAAATTTCTGCAATTATTGAGATAATCAATTTTTTTTTTAGTAGGCAATCTTTTTTTCTATCAAGTAAAGTGATATTGATATATTGACCATACATGTTTCAAATGTTTGAATAAAAAAAAAATATTCCTTATCTCTTGTTCTATTTTCGGCATATTGCAGGAGAATATTCTTTTTCTATTTTTCCTGTTGTCTTTCCTTTTTTCCTTCTTGCATGCATTTTTTTTTGCATCGTTATCATTGCATGTGTTTTTTGGTGATGTTCTCTGTGATCATTCTTAGCTATTCTCTGTGATTATTCTTTTTAGTTTTAACATTTATATTCAATCTTAGTGCTGCTTACAATCCATCATTCTTTTTTTCAGTGTGACTCTCTTTCTGTATTAGAGCATATGATAATATTTATGTTCATGTCTTCATTTGCATGCATTAAAATATTGATATTTCTGCTAAGTGTAGTTGTTTAAAGTATTTTTCCTTCCTTCATCGCTGTTTGCAAGCTTATCTATCTTCTTCTGTGGTACTAGTTCAGATTCATAGTCCTGATTATATTCTTTCAATTCTCTATACCTTCTTTGTTTGTGTCCAAGAACCTCTTATCTTCTGTGCAGCTCTTTGACGCTGCCCCTCCCTACTTTGCGCCCTTATCTATCCTTGTGTATCATGTCTCCTCTCTGCCTTAGCTCATACTCCTCACCCTCCCTCTATCTTATTCTCCCTCGCTGCCCCTTCTCTCAGCATATTTTCCTTTCATTCTTTGTGTTCATGGATACACTCCACTCTCTGATTTAAAACTATTAATTTTTTCCTTCCTCTTTCAACAGCTCCAAACGCGGACTGTAAATTCATATCTACATGTTTTTTGGATATTGATTATGTGATATCTCTGAATGCTCGATGTTGAGGTGGCGCTGAAGGAGGCATGTTTTCTTGTGCATCTGTTGCTGGGTGGTTGAGCTGCACATTGTATCATTTATAATGCCAGCCATCTTTTGTTCACAAATTTTTTGATAGCCTGTCATATCTTGTAAGCAAGGAAAAAGATTTGTATTGGGCCATTGAGGAGAGTTAGATGGCCCTGGAGTAAGAAATCACAAACAACAGATTGTAGAAATATATTGCATCTTACGATTTGATATCTTTTTTTTAGTTCTTAGTCTTCTAGTTTATTTTTTAGATTAAGATTTCCCAATAGTTTTACGCTAAAAGTTATTTTTACCTTCAGTTTTCAATAGATTTAGTTTAATCTTATAGTTTTTTATATATATTATGATTCATTATTTCAATCGTTTAAATTCATAGATTGTTATTTAGTTCTCACCTTTTTTTCTTTAACTTGTTCTGTTTAGATTCATTTCAATAGTGCTATCTGTTAAACAATAACAGATTAACATTATTTCTTTCAGCAACTTTATCTCTTTTCTCTTTTAGAGTTTATCATTTTCTCTATATATTAATCGGTTGGGTATTAAAAGTTTTAGATTCATAAGATTAACGTTATCTATTAAACAATAACAACTTAGCATTATTTCTTACTTGTTGTTAGTTTGTAATAGTTTACAGAGAGTTGTCAAGCTTTTAAGTCTCTTTTGGCTTCATTTTAACCCTTCATTACTCACTATGACCACATTGATTCCATAAATAAAGTTAACTAGTATAAATTATCATGCATGGAAAACTCACATGACCTTCATCTTTAGATTCAGACATATTTTAGATATTGCTACTAATGTAAGTTCCAAACTAGCAGCCACTGCTCCTCAAGCTGACCAAACTAATTGGCAGACAAAAAATGAGGAATCACTTGGTTCAATCGGGATCTCCTTAAGTCTCAAATTGTATGTCCTAATTTCTACTTGTATAGAATCCCATCAAGCTTGGGACATCCTCAAAAACACCTATGATAGTGCAGACGAGACTCAAAAAATACAACTTCAAGACCAAAGTCTAGACCTCAGGTATATCGATTTTAACTCTGTTGATGATTTCTTACTCAAGTTTGATTCCATTAAAGTCTTACTAACTGGTTTATAAGTTCCTCTTTCTGATTTAAGAATAATCCACATAATTATTCGTAAATGTTTGCCTAGACAGTTCCAACAGTTTATTACAAATATTTACTCTCAATTAGTTGTTATCTATGCTTTTCCCCCTTCAAAATATTTTCTCCTGTGTTGCCTTGATCTTTGGTGAATGCTCCTAATTTTTGGCATTAATTCATGGTAAATCTTTTTACTCCTAACTCATTGAATTAAACAACTTCCTGTTTCTCTTTATTTTGTTATTATTTTAACAGTTATAACAGACAAAATATTTACCAAAAACCAATCTTTTTTTTTTTTTTGCACTAGCTATACATGTCATCTAAAACATATTCTGAAATCAGAGGAAAAAAAGATTATTTACATATATTTTGTTGGTGGGAACTAGACCCTCGATTTTCAACATTTTTCAACAATTAAAAAATAGACTTCAAAAATTAAAAAACTCTGTCAATTCTTGTTCAAAAATTTAAAAAAAAATTATAGACATAAACTACATCCAATTTTACATATTTCATTAGTTTACATCATTTTCAAATTCTAAACACAAATACCACTTTTATGTCATTGAAGTTTAACTACATTGCATGTCGTGGTCCTCTTCCTTTGTAAAAGTGTGACACAGGTTTGTACTTTTACCCACCCCCTTTATTACAAATTAAAATTATTTCCACAAAACCTATTACATTCCCTATCCAAGATCTTCTCAGTAAAGTATTGTCTTTGGAAATTTATTCTGCAAGAGTCCCTGATTTTCCATGTCCCTGTTGTACCTGCATAGCCCCAATCTGCACCAAATATACTTCTTCTAGCATGGTTAAAACAAAATTTTCAACTAGTATCATAAGAGACGGAGATTAGGAAGATAAATTCAGGAACTCCATACCCATGAAAAGATACAAACTCATACAGAGACTAAAAAACTATTCACACCTAGAAATCAATATATATATATATATATATATATATATATATATATATATATATATATATAATAGGTATTTGCAAATACATATATATCTTCTATCTATATATTAATCAAATGATATTAATCCAAAATAGTAGGTAGAGATTTAGTAATTTATCAAGTTAAAAAATCAAAGGATGTAATCCAGAAAGTCTCTTTACAACAAACTGAATATAAAATCTTAGAATAGCATATGTATTAATACTTTATACATGAATATCATGGAATTACCTCCTACTAACTAGGTTAGAAATCATTCATAGAAGCTTAATCTCTGATTTAAATGAATTTGAGCAGATCTTAAAAATGAAGCTAACTTTAGAAATGGTCGAGGAGCTGAAATTCAAAGGAAGTTATGTCTTTCTCTATTTTGTTAATAATATGTTATTATGTTATTTAACTAGAGATTAAATTAAACCTTATATATTTTCTAGAAGATTAGGGTTGCCTCTCATCAAAAAGAGAGTTTATTTCTCAGTCCTGCGCCTCTGCAAATAAAATACCGAGTGTGAAATAGGAAACAAAACTCCATACAAAAAATGGATAGGTTTCCCAAATGATGTATGCTAGTTAAAGTAATTAAATTGTGTCAAAAGGCAGGCATGTCTTAGTACTTCACCATAAGCCAATATATTACAATCCTTTTGGTAGTATAGTCATGATTAGAATTAGTGTCACAAGAGAAGGATAAATTGAGGAACTTAATACTCTTGGAGGGGTAATTACTCATTCAGACACTAAAGGCCATCCATCCACACACACACACACACACACACACACACACACACATATAAGTATTCACAAATACATGTATATCAATCTTCTATCTATATATTAATCCAAATTTATTAATCCAAAGATGTAGATAGAGATTAGTAATTTGTCAAGTTAAAATAAAAAAAATCATAAGGATATAATCCTAAAATCATATCTACAACAAAAGAATATGAAATCTCAAAAAAACATCTATTTTAATGTTGTAAACAGAAATATCATGGAATTACCTTCATCTAAATTGGTGAGGAGTCGTTCATAAAATCTTGGTCTCTGATTTAAATAAATTTTGAGAATATCTAAAATATGAAGTTGACTTAAGAAATGGCTGAAAGAAAAAATTCTAAAGAAATTGTGTCTTCCTCTTTTTGGTTCTTGTAAATTCATCTAAATCCATACTATACCCTTCTTCCTCAGTTTCAGACTCACTGAAACCATCTCTATCGGTATTCTCTACATCATCCTCCCTTAAGAAACAATATTCAAACCAATCTTCCTCATGGTGGTATTGAACATGAATAAATGCACGAAGGAAGTCTAGATTTCTTCTAGTGGTGGGAGTTGTTTCAATAAAGGAATATCAATCCTTACTGGAAAAGACAAGATAAGAAGGTATAGGTACACCACCAATTATGAGAATGTCATAGAATCTTGGTTTCAGTATTGTCAAATCCATCCTGATATTTTGGATAAATTTTCCTAGATTATTTTGATATTGTCTCTTGAAAATCCTTCTACACAAACATCCAATGTCTTCTTTCCCTAGATCTACTTGAAGGGTTGACTCTATAAACATTGGTGGGATATCAAATTTAACCTTGAAGTGATCCGTATTTGTAATAAATTATTTGCCCAAGATTTTAAAAACTGCTTGAAGGACAAGATTGTGGGTAGTTAACATTATCGCCTTCAGTCGATTGATAGTAATTTCCCCGTCAAAGGAAATCTAGACCTTAGAGATCATAATTTTAATGGTAGCAGACATTTCTTGAGAGGGGATGAATTATCGAGGTTGTAGGGATTAAGAGATGGGAAATATAGTTATTTATAGCCTTTGATAACAGTTTGGATCTTTAAGAGAAGGGAAATCATTGGTAACTGATTAACCGTTTGATCATTCCTTAAAAGATAATAAAATTTTGTTGACTAAATTTTTTTTTATTGGTTAGGATCTAAAGCATCCTAGTTCAACTATAAATTAATCCAAGGTTGTTCAGACCAATTAAATATAAATCAATCTGAGGACCAACTTTATACTAAGTAATTCTAATACTAAGATTACATTTCCTAGATTTTTCTATCATGCTTATCTTATAATGGTACCAAAAATATTTATGCTTTATGCGGTTTCTAGTTGGAGGAAGGAGGAGGAACAAGGGTGGAAGGGCCCGTGCTTGATACTCTGTTGCTAAAACAAAGTATTAGAGACAATATATCCATTCATGCTTTGCTAATGAGGGAGTCTACGGTTCATAATATATGACAGGGTACTTCTATTTCTTCTCATACATAGCATCCTTATGTCTTATAATAGTGTCCAATAGTTTGAAGAGAAGGAAAGGTGTGTGAAAATCGGTGACCATATATTTAATTTTAACTGTAATACATAAATAATAAAAAAATATGTTACTCATAAGCCAATATCTATTTATTATCCGTAAATCTTAATATATAATTCATAACATTATCAATATGATAACTACCTCCATGTTAAACCATGAATTATAATAAAAGCTATATATCCTTCAAGTATTAAGAAATAACTATATATTTAGCGGATGCCTAGAAGTAGACAACTATACCATCTTTAAGAAAAATGGGATATATTCTAAAACTACGTTTGGTCTATAATGTATGGGAGGAATTTCAAAACTACTTATGTTATTACCCACATTCATTCTATTGACCTACATTTCCATACTATATATACCATCTACCATACTTAACTACATTCCTTTTTTATTTGTGTTTGATGATAATTAACTCATCTGATCCAACATTGTCTCCTTCATCTTCATTTTTGAGTGCCTTTTCTTTGTCCTTAGCCTCATTTTTTTATCACTTTCTGCCAATTGTTTCTGGCAATGATTGGTGCAATAACTTGGATATTGTCAAGCTTTACATTCTCCACAAAATTAGGAACCTGATATCCTTCTTCTTGGAGATATTTACAAAACCATGACATGTCAGAAGATGGAATGATCCTCAACCATTTCAATAAAAAGTGGATATTGCGTTCCACTGTACCCTAGTTGTCATCAAAAGTTTCTTTATTTCAGAGGAACATGATTGGTTGGCGTAGGATAATTTTTTCCTCTATCAGGATTCCAAACTCTGCCCTCATATATACTTATGGGAGAGGAATTTCTAGATTCTTATCCACACTAAATACTACTTGTTCCAGACCCAACAGAATTTCCTCAGAGAAGAATTTTTTACTAAGGGTTACTATATCATTTTTAGGCATCCTAGCAATGAATAATCCTGAAATAAACATCCCTACAATTTCTCCATTTGTTCGCAAATCATCCAATGGTAAGAAGATGTGGTTCAATCACTCTGGTTGGATACTTCCTCTAAATTTCATATGTCTATTACCCATAGCATGAAAAACCAAATTCTTAGTGTCCATGATCTACGTAAACATTAAACATTAAGAGCTCGACTAGGATATCAAAATATGATAGACCAAGATTACAGCATCATATAAGTAGCTTGTCCAAAAGTATCTAGAGAAATCTTACGCAACTAACTCCATTAAATGCTTTTGAAATGATGAAGAGGTGGCCCTGATTAGGGTATATATTATCATTATTAATCACTTTGTATCAAGTCATAATTGATTTAAGTCAAGAGTTTTTGGACTCCATAGGTTTTTTGAGTTATGAGGAGTAAGACAAAAACCGATATAAGGAGAATTTAAAGCTATCATGAAATATTAAAAGATATGGTAAAAGCTCTCGAGATTTTCCTAGGGATCCTAATCTCAATCGTGGATAATATTATCTTTTGGTTTCTTTAGCAAGTCTATGTTCTTATTTTTCCTATGTTTTCCATTTCTATAACTAAAAAGAAGTATGATCAAATAATTAATGTTCAGTTATGTAAGAAATATTTGTTATTTTAATAGTAGTGTTATTTGATATGTCTACTAGGATACTTGTCTACACAATTAAGAACAACTTCTTAACAAATTTGAGCATAATTTCCTATATCCAAACTTATGATTGTAACCCTTCAAGATAATTCTCAATGGCCTTATTTTCTAATTCATCAACTCTGAGATTACCTTCCCTGTAAATGTGATTGATGGTTATTTTATCAAAAAACTAGCATTAGATCAAAGCTTTTGTTAAGTTTGAATCTAGTCTCCAGTTAAGAAGAGAGCCTTTCCTAAGGGTATTAATTATAATTGCAGAATTAGCTTTTATGGCTAAGTTTTTTATACCTAGATTTTTACATAGAATGAGGCTTTCTACTAAGGCTTCTAATTCTCCCTAATTATTAGTTTTAGTCCCTATGAATTTTTTTATCTTTGCAACTTTATTTCCTTTAGAATCATCAATATAAAACCCAATACAAGCTAGGCCTGGATTTCCTCATGATGTGCATCAAATTTGAGTTTACACCAGCCAATATTAGGTGGTTTCCATTTAAAATTTATGTGTTCAAGAGATGAGGAAAGTCCCCCAAAGCCTATGAATGGGGGAATCTTGAGACCAATCCATCTATTTCTCACTTTTTCATCCCAATAAGTCATAACCAAGTTCTTTTTATTTTTGTTCATTACTCTATAATTTGTATATTCAATGATAGAGTTCTCAATTTTATTTATTAGTTGAATACAGTCCATTTTTT
>MU226451.1:886539-930486 GCA_018584345.1 Thuja plicata
ATATGTATATATATATATATATATATGTATATGTATATATATATGTATATGTATATATGTATATGTATCTATATACATATATATATATATACACATATATATATACACACATATATATATATATACACACACACACACACATATATATATACATATATATATATGTATATATATATACATACATACATATATGTATACACACACACACACACACATATATATATATACATAGGTGTATGCATAAATACAATACAGATAGATATATACATAGTTATGTGAGATGGCTCTGGTATAGTTCATTGCTAAAGATGGTCATGCTTATACAAGGTAAGTTATGTTGTATAATATATCACTTTTCTCTATTTTAGATCATATGATTCATCAAAGCTAACCATGCTAAAAACAAGAGAAGAAATATAAATTAGGAACATACTTCGGATATGGTAGAAAATATAGTGTGTGTTAAATGTAGTCTTATGAGTGTCTGAACTAGGCTAGATAAAGATAGTCTCAAATTAAGTCGATATGGAAGGGCCTATCCTAGTTAAAATCTATAAAAATGAGTATTTTGAATTTAAACTCAGTCTCTTTAATTTAATAGGCCATATAGAAATTTAAAATAGCTATCTTCATTTGAGTGTAGGAATACCCATTTAATCTTTCAATAAATAGGGATTGATTGCTCACTGCTATGTTTCTTAGAAATTATAATCAGTACTGATCTTCGTAGTAGATTAAATTTTCTCTAAATATTTGGGAATATTCAAGGACTTCCTAATAAGGTATTTAATCCTAACCTTTACAGAGATATTTTCTAATAAGGACTAACGAAATATGGTGTTAAGCATTTTATTTGAAGATGTATATGTCTATTGGGAATGCTTAAACTTGAACGAGCAAGAACAGGGCTGAGAAGCCTAGCTCATGGAAAATTTGCATACATTAATATATCTATGTGTGTGTGTGTGTGTGTGTGTGTGTGTACAAATACAAATAGACATATACTTTATTTGAGTTGGCTCTAATATAGCTCAAAATTAAAGCTCATACTTATATTAGGAAGTTATGCGGTCTAATATATTGCTTTCTCTCTATCTTAGATTATATAATTAATCAAGTTAATCATGCTAATGATAAGATATGAAATATAAATGAGTTATATATTTCAGATCTGATCGGAGATTTAGTGGCTGATAAGTATTGTCTTATGAATGTATGATCTGGATTAGATGGGGAGTGTCCCAATTATAGCCGATGTGGAAGAGTCTTTCTTATTTATTTTTTTTTGTTTTCGATTGAGGTTAAAAAAGTTTTTGAAGGGAACCGTAACCCTTTACATCAGAAGAAAAGATAGGCAGATAAGCATCATAGAAAAAAGAAGCAACAGATGCAAAAGGAAGGAGACATTAGAAACCCCCCTAGCACAACCAACTAGAAAAAATCTACAAAAAAGACAAAAAAAAAACGAACATGAGAAATAGCACTGCTAAGGCATTTTTCCTATAAAATCCATTGTGTCTTCCTTTAGCAATTCATATTTTTGGATGGCATCTCAGAGATCCATGATTTCCTTGGACTTGGCAACTTTCTTCTTTTTTTTCTTGCCCTAGTACAAGAGCCAAGACTGACAAAGCTTGTGTCTTTAATAGGTTCATCTTCCATGACAATGGGAGTAGGGTTCCCTTCCAGCAAGGAGAGAAGAGCCCACAGGTTGTTGGTAGTTACCTACATGCCCTCAAAGTGATTCTTTATAATTCTGTTGAGGGTGTCTTCGATGCCATGGTTGCAGCTGGTGGTAGTCTGTATATGGAAATTGACCACATCATTTATCTTTAGTTCAAGCTTCTCCATTAGCATTTTGTCTTCTTCTTTAGCTTGAGTCTCAGCATCACTTCTAGCAGTATTCAAAGGCTTGGCGAGAAGTAGAGTAATTTTGTTTACTCTGTCCTCAAGCTCTGAATATTTGAAATTGATATCTTTGATTTCTTCATACAACCAAGAATTCATCTAAATTTCCATCTTAGCATGCTCTTTGGCCACCTGCATGAACCTTTTGTTCTCTTTGGCCTTATCAGTCTCATCTCTCTGGCTACCCCTAGAATCCCCCTTACCTTTAAGCTTCTTATCACTCTCCTCTATCTTATTCTCTTTTGTCTTCTCAGAAATAACCTTTGAGTTCATGCCCTCATTAGATGATGTATCTTCATAGTTCACCAAAATAGGGGAATTTTGGGGTTTGTTATACATCTCAATGTGTGGTGTGGGAATTAGAGGCTCAGTCTCAACCATCATAGGGGAGTTATCCCCCACTCAAGTTTTCTCTTTTTTTCTAGTCTCCTTAGGGGCATAATTGTCCTCTAGGACATCAGTATCCATATCATCAGAATTGGGATTGTTGTCTTTGTCAGTCTTTGTTTCCGAAGGGGGCTCACTAGCATTATCCTGAGGGTCCTGATCCTCATCATCATGGTAGTCGCTAAGGTTTTTATCCTCATCATGGGCTTCCATGTTGTATTCTATTTCCATACCAGCCTCCATAGAGAGGAATTTAGTCGCTTCATCCATGTCAAGATATTTAGCTTCCTTCTTAACCTAAGTATCATCTTCAGTGTCCATACCGATCTCCTCTATTGGGATTTTGGCCACTTTAGTCAAATCTTTAGTGGGATTGACCTTATGTTTCTTTCTAGAAGTGTTACTGTCAGTCATGATGGATATTTTACCCTTCTTATTCTTATTCTTCCCAAAGACCAGGGTGCAATCGTGGAGCTTAAAATTAGCATGCTTATAAATAAGAAGAATAAGACCATCATGAAGAATGGGCTTATCAGAACTTTTCCTATTTTCCATAATATTAGTACCAAGAGATTGAAGCAGGAGATAGGGGAAATAAATTTTCCTCTTGTAATGAAAATGATTCCAAAGTATAAAATGGAATGTATAGACCCTAGTATAGTGACCCTCAAGAGTAAAATACAGCATAAGGACTTTGACAAGTTTTCCCCAGAGAAGCTTCATATGCTTGTGAAGAACAAAATCCCCAGATTGTTTCACAAGGAGGGCTCTTTCGCCAAGCATCTTAGGGTACATTCTAGCAGCATTCTAGGCTATAAACCTACCTCTATAATACTTCAAACATGACATATCTAAGCCTGTAATATCATAAATAAGCTTCTTAGTAACAAATAATGTCTTACCACAAAGGGTAAATTTATTGTTATCCCAACTGTCAGAAAAATATTTTGAGATGTCTTTGTTGTAGCCATGTAATCTCTCCATGTAAGTAGTGACCCCACCCTCCTTGAGCTTTTTCTTAACTTTATCCTCTTTCTTCCACTTACAAACTGTCGACTCTTCATGTTTCAGTTTGCCACCTATTTTATCAGAAACCCAGACACTAGACTTTAGCACAGGAAAAATCAAATTTCCAAAATTATAGAAAGAAATGCAGAGCAAGAGAGTAATGATGACAATCACCACTTTAAATAAATTGATGGACCAATTCCAACATTTTTTTTTATTACGGCATTGTCCTTGAAGTGTGCGAGGCACTTTCGTAAGGTATTTTCACAAATTATCCTTATCATCATAATTAGTAATTAATCTGGGATTTTGGTAAATTTGGTCATACCTTATGAGACTAAGGACTCCATTATTCAAGCCTTGATTGCCTTTCTAGCATCTGACATCATCACTGCAAGCTCCCACATTCGCTAGGTTGTCAGCCACAACGTTTGATTCTCTAAACACATAGGTGACATGTGTGTCCTTAAAGTCTGATAAGTGCCTTTTAATCTAGGTTATGATGTGACTCATATTCCATGATGGTTTATGATTACCATTAATGCATTTGATGATATTCATGGAATCACCTTCCAGCCACAATCTAGTGTAATTCTGGCTTTTAGCAAGCTTGCAAGCGAAAAGGGCAGCCATAGCCTCAGCAACATGGCTAGTTTGGGAGCCAATAGGTATAGCAGTAGCAGCCACATAATAACCTAGAGGATTTCTTGTAATTCTTCCACATCCAACAATGCCTGGGTTACCCTTCGCAAAGCCATCAAAATTAACTTTGTGCCAGCCAGGAGGAGGAGAGTGCCAAATAGCTCCATCATGATTATTGGTAGTAGACGTAGCAATAGAAGAGAAATTCTAGTGATTAAGGACATCCTTGTCAGTAATTCCTTCCATAAGTTTAGGCCTTTGTTCACAAGCCAGTTTGATGTTTTCAGCAATACCTCTAATACCTTTAGAGCCAATCAGCAAAGGTGTAGAATGATTATTTCTGAAAATCTTGTTGTTTCTTTCTATCCATAGGCTCCAAATAACATAGGGGGAAGTGTAATTCCAAATTAGTTTCCCCAATTTATAAGGAAAAAGGAGGGCACCATTGGATTATGAACTCCTAATAGTGTTAGGGAACACCCAACTGATATTCCAGTGCTGCATCACAACCATCCAGACCTCCATAGTAAATTGAAATTGAAGGAGCAGGTGGGAAGAAGATTTTGTGTCTTGCATGCAAAGGTAATGTATATTAGGAAGCATCTAGCCTCTCTTAGCCAGGTTCTCATTAGTAAGAACTTTGTCTTGAGAAAACAACTAGAAAAAGAAGTTAATTTTGGGAATAAGGAAAGGAGACCAAACCTTAGCCCAAAAAGGCTCTGAATCATAAGAAGAAGATATGGAGTACACTGAAGCTGCCATGAAGATGCTACTAGGATTAGGGGACTAGATGAGGTGTTCATTACAATTCTCTTTGATCACTTAGGGGTTCAGGTCATGATTAACATCTTTCAGCAAGGGATCAATGTCACTGAGATTAATCCATTTATTGTCTCTCCAATAATCTGATACTTTTGTTCCAATACTTCTAGTACAAAATTCAGCAGGGTGGACCACTTCATGAGACTGGATTAGGGGTTTTTGTCTAAACCAGGTATCTTCCCAAAAATTAATTTTCATGCTATTACCAACTCTCCACCTAGCACCTTTAGCAACAAGAACAGACCCATATAGCAGACCCATGAACATTGTGGGGGGAGGTAAGGAAATATTCAATGATAGGGGTGGCAAAAAGGTATTTAGATTTGAGAATTTTATTCCAAACTTTTTCCTCTACAAAAATCCTCCAAATTTTCTTAGCAAACAGGGCCTGATTGATATCCTTAATTTTCCTGATGCCAAGATCACCATATTAAATAGGTTTTCACACATTCTCCCAAGCCACAAGATGGATCCTATTTTTCTCCTCAGTGCTAGACCACAAAAATATTGTCTTCAATCTCTCAATAGTGTCAGCAATCTTTGAGGGGATTCTGAATAGACTCAAAGCATAAACTAGAAGATTCTGGAGAGTGGTCTTGAGAAAAAGAATCTTCCCAGCATTGCTGAGAAGGGTCCCTTTCCAACCAACAAGTTTTATGTTGAACTTATCAACAATAGAGTTCCAGAAAGAATTAGGAGGTTTCAGACCCATGGGAAGACCTAGGTAACAATAAGGGAAGGAGGAGATATTACAACCAAGGATGGTCGCCATTTTCTGCTGTCTGGGAAGGGGAGTTTTGACAAAGAAGAGAGAAATTTTGTCCTAGTTGATTAGTTGACTTGTAGCTGAAGAATAGGAGTTCAGAGCTTTCTTTATAGTTCTAGCTTCTTTAACGATGACAAACCCATAAGGATAGTATCATCAACAAATTATTCATGAGAGAAAGTCTCGCAAGCCAAAGAGGGAAGAAACCTTGAATTAATCTAGCATGGACCCTTTTGGAGAACAATCTCCCAAGACACTCATCTATAATAGAAAAGAGGATAGGGTAGATGTGATCCCCTTTCCAGATGCCACGTGAAGGGAAGAAGAGGTCTGAAGTAGAGCCATTAACTAGCACCGAAATAGGAGTGGAGATAAATTGTTGTATGAGGTTAACAGCTTTCTCAGAGAAACCAAAAGCCTAGAGAACTTTACAGAGTCAGGCCCAGTCCAATATGTCATAGGCTTTAGAAAGGTTAGCCTTCATAAGGAACCCTTTCTTCTTTGAAATGTATAGCGAATGGATTTTATCATGAACAGGGATGATAGAATCTAAGATCTGTCGCCCGAGGATAAAGACATTCTGCTGGGGGAAATAATCGCTGGGAGAAACATCATAATTCTCACTATGAGGACTTTGGATTTGAACTTATATAAAGTGTTCCACAAGTTGATCAGTCTTAATCTATCCACTGAAAAAGCACCTAGTTTCTTAGGAATAAGGAAAAAAAGGTATAATTAGCTTCCTTCAGAAGAGAACCAGCTCCAAAGAATTCTTTGACAGCATCCTAGATATATTTTTAATAATGTGCCAAAAAAATTGAAAGAAGAAGGGGGGAAACCCATTAGGTTCAGGAGACTTTTCTCCCTCAAAGGAAAAAATAGAAGCTTTAATTTCTTTGTTGGAAGGAATCTTACACAGCGATTCATATTCTTCCTTGTCTAAGATACATGGGATAGAATCAAGTAGAAGATTCTGATTTTTGGAGGAGAGGGAGGGATCAACTATGAGAAGAGAAGAAAAATAATATGAGATTTATTTTTTGATTTCCTCCTCCTTAACCAACTTACCTTGTGGACTATTGAGATAGTCAATTCTTTTGTCCGCCTTGTGCTTTTGGGCTATCATATGGAAGAAGTGAGTATTCTTGTCCCCATCTCTTAGCTAGAGAGCCCTAGATCTTTGTCTCCAGAATTTTTCTTCTTTAGAGATGATATTGTGAAAGTCATCCTAAATTCTATTTTCCTTCAGTTTATTCTCCTCATTCAAGCCCTCCAATCGGATAGTATCTTGTAATTCCTAAAGGTCGGATTGAATAGAAATTTTTTCTTTGAAGATGTCCCCAAACACTTCTTTATTCCAGACTTTGATTTTGTTTTTGATCCTCTTAATTTTTTGGACCACTCTATACATATTCATACCCTCCACATGAACATTTCACCAATCAACAGTGTTACTCTCTAGGTCAAGATGGTACATCAACATTTTCTCAAATTTGAAAGGGGAGTTTATCTTACCTTTTAAAGGATTATCCTAAAGGGCTATAGGTGAATGATCAGACCCTATATAGTGTAGAGTAGATAGAAAGAAGGCATAAAAAAGGATCCAATCCATGGATATCATGCCCTAATCTAGATGAACTTGAATCAAGTAATCCCCAGTTCTTTGATTAGACCAGGTTTAGGTCCCACCTCTGAGATCAAAATCCATAAGAGATTGATTATTTATAAAATCCATCAGAGCTAGACCACTATCATTCTGGGATGATATTCCCCCAAAATTTTAAGAGTCACTAAGGAGATTATTGAAGTCTCCAACCACCATCCAAGAGTCAATCCTGAAATTAATTATCTCAGCTTCCAGCTTACACCAAAACTTATCTCTACCAATTTTAGATTTGGGCTCTTAGATATTAGAGAGAACCCAGCTGAAGCCATCTCTAATATGGTTAAACCTAATAGTAGATATGTTACCTTTATATTTGATGATATCACCACGGATAGTATTAAGGTTCTAGAAGGAGGTAGTTCCCCTAGAGGACCCTTCAGAACTACAACCCACAACACCACAGTTCTTAAACAATTTAATACTTTCTACATTATCTCTAGCCTTTTTAGTTTCCTAGATAAGAATGATATCATGATTTTGGTCCCTAAAATTTTTTATCAAAAGGTCCTATTTGTGGGGGATGTTTAATCCCCTCATGTTCCAAGAGATGATCTTCATTTATTAGCTTGGGAGCATTCCTGGATGGTATGTTGTCACCCACCTGCAATACTTTGTCTAATTTCATGTTCTCTCATGATTCTATTTGGTCTTCTACCTCTATTAGACTTAGGTGTTCCCACATCAGCTCTCATATATCTAGTTATGACTCCTCCTAGGGGAATCCCTAGGTTAGGTTCAACCTATTTTTTTTATTGTGTGTCACCGCCGTCTAGAGGTCATTTGCACATTCTGAAAATGGATTAGATTCTTCAAACAAGTCCACCCAGTTTTTCTTAGTTCATGGGGTTTCTAGACTTAAGATACTTTCCTGGATATTATTACCATTATCTGTATCCTCTGAGGATTTATGAGTTACCTCACTGATTTGATCTTCCTTATAGGTAGTGGTAGCTCTTATTTCTCCTTCATGGAGAATGTCAGGTTCCAAAGACAACTCCTTAGTATGTTCGACGCTACTTTCTAGAGCACTTATGCCTTGAGGGGGTCCATTCAAGCTTAGATCTATTGCAGCTCCTAAGGAAACAACAAGGTCTCTTGAAGTGGTAGGATTAATTTTCACCAAATATTTTTCTCTCCACACCATCTTGGTGTCTTTTGGAGGGGCTAACTTTTCTTTCAGAGTTTTGAGAGGGCATTCCTTTGCCCAGTGGCCCGAGTTTTTACAGGTGAAACAAGAATAGGGAAGGGACTCAAATTCAACTGGCTGGGACCATGCACTGAGCTTAGAGTTGATAACATTATTTTGAGGAAGATCATCCATTTGAATAATATTCACACAAATCCTGGCATAAACCCTTCAAGTTCTTGAAGCTGTCATAGGATCAATAGATAGGATTTCTCCAAAAGAACTGGCCAGCCCTCCCAGGACATCTTCATGCCAGTATTCTAGAGGGAGACTAGGGAACCTGACCCCGACTGGGGCCAAGAAATCTGATTCATTGAGTTCCAGGTTGGGAGACCATTTACAAAGAGTGAGGGAGTAATAACCAACCATCCAGGTGCCACCACATAAGATTTTAGATAAGTCTTCCATACTTGAAAATTCAAATGAAAAAAAATGTTTGGACATGGCATCAATATCAACTTGACCTTTAAGGAACCATTTTCTCTTAGCAAACTACCTAACAACTTCAATGTTTGGTCTACCCCTAGAAAATCTCCTAGTGAGGGTCATCTCCATAGAATTGATCGAGAAATTGATCAGGGGGTCTGGGATAAAAATTGAGAAATCACCTTTAGGAGGGTTAGAGACCACATTAACTATAGGAAAGGAAGATTTCCCAGAAGGTTTAATACCAAAAAGGGTAGACCACTTACCTTTAGTATCACTTTTTTTTATTTTTACTAGGGATAGGGCCCGCCTTGAGAGTTTCTTTGTCCTAGAGAGGTCCACCATTATCAGGGGACCCATCCCTGATTTTTCTCTCAAAGTCAGTAGACGTGGTTGACTTCTAACCATTCTGGTTAGGCTCAGCCCCTGACCCATTTTGCAGAGATTTCCCTCCAGCAATACTTCCCTCTAGAGGAAGATTCACTTCCATAACCACATCAGCAGTAGGAAGGCCGCTATTACCAAGCAGTCTATTAAAATTTATTTTCCCGCTCCAAGACTCCTTGCTCCCGCCTGAAGTCTCAGCCATTGAAACAAAAAACTTTTTGTTAATTTGAATTTTTTTGGATTGGGAGTATAGTTATTTCTTTAAATAAACAAGCTCATATAGAAAGTTAAAAGAGATATATGCATCTGAGTATGGGGACACGCATTTAGTCATTAAATAAAAGGGGACTAATTGTCCACTGCTATGTTTTTTTAGAAATAGATCTTCATAATTATATTAACTGTACTCTAAAGGTGTAACTTAGGAGTAGTCAAGAACTTCCTGATAAGGTATTTTATTCTGGCCATTATAGAGTTATTTATCATAAGGACTAACAAAATTTGGCTTGTTAAGTATTTCTTCTGTTGTTGTATTTTTCTACAAGGACATCTTAAACTTGGATGAGTAAGGATAGGGATCAGAGGTCTAGATCATGGTTGCATTTCTCATGAACAGGGTTCCCATTTTTTTTAAAAAAATCAGTTCAAGGCAAGGCATTAATAATGCAAATTGTAAAGCTAGAAGCTAAAACATGTGAAGGAAAGCTCTTAGATATGGTCTTAGTGTTAAAAATGGCTCAAAACCATTTTTCTTGTAAATGAGGGAATTCCCTCATAAGTATATGTAATAAAATGATCTGGACTTCGGTCCCGGGCTAGACTAGAGATGTGCCCGCAGTGAATGGAGATTCTATAAATTATAATTTATTTTAATAAATTTTTGGCTACGGCCTTTTACTGATCAAAACAAAAATAATAATAATAATAATAATAATAATAATTAATCTAGGCTCCGGCCCATTACCTATCAAAAAATAAAATACGAATCTAATTTTAAAACTTTAATATAAAAAGAAATCTAATCTAAAAAATTTTAATATATAAAAAAATGAAAACTAATTCTAAAAATTTAATATATAAAAATACTTTAAAAAAATTAATTTAATTTTAATTTATAAAAAAAAAGTAAAAAACAAAAAACAAAAAACATATAATAATAGGGGGACTAGCCCACCCCCACACTGCCCTACAACAGCCCACTACTGCCATGTCAGCAGGGTCTGTCGTCGGCAGCTGGTGTTGTCGTGCAACAGTACGTTGCCTTCAGTAGTGGTCTATTTCTTAGTCAACGACCTGCTTGTCATGTGTGGTGGGGGAGTTGGTGACCCCTACCACCACATTCCACTTTTTTTTATTTAACATTTTTTTTTACAGACCTACTTTGTATTTTTTCAGTGACATTTTTTAAGAAAAGATATATCTTTTTTTGATTGACAAATGAGAGAGAGAGAGAGAGAGAGAGAGGAAATGAGTAAATATAGATTAATTCCCTATTCCCTAAATATATGCAATTTATTTAAATAGGAAAATTTGATATGCATATTCTATAAACTCTTAAATTATTGACAAAGCATGCAATTTTGATCTCTATTTCATATTTTTATGGAGATTTGGATCTGGGGACTGAACAAGAATTTGGAAAAATCATGAATTTCAAATACAGGTAAGGACATCTTATAGATTTGAAGGTCAAATAACTATTTTAGTAATCAAATATAAATTTCAATTACAAGAAGGGGTTTTGCACAGATCTTAAAACTCTAATGCTCATTTTGCAAACTAGATAATTTTATGAAACCCTTATGCCTAGAAAATAGATCTGACACATAAACATGAAGGAAAAACCACATAATTAATTTAATAACCCATTTGTCAAATTTTTAGCACATAAAAACAACCAGGAAGATTCAAATCGAGGATCCTAGTGATTCGGATGCATAGAAGACAAGTATCTAAACACTGAAGTTACAAGGATTCAAACCCTACCTCAACAATGAAGAACAAATCTGATACAATCCTTAAGCAAGAAGCAATCCAGAATACTGCTAGGCTTTACAAAAATTATTTAACCTCCAACTTCTCCTTCCACTTGATTGAATGCCTCCAAATGACTTTCAATTCAGATATATAGAAAACTAGGTAATTAGGTTTTGAAAAAGTGCAACTTTAATTAGGAATTAGATTTTAATTAAAAATTAAAAGAAGTACTTTAATTTTTAATTTTCACTTAAATCAATTTGCACAACGTAACCTTATAAAATAAAGTTAAAGTCAAAATTTATTAATAAAGTGCATATTAATTGGATGATATTATTTTAATTAAATAAATTAATAATGCAACTTAAGTACTTATTAATAATTTATTTTGCACAATTAATTCCAAATTTTGGATTTAATATTAATTAAATCCCAATTATTAAATTAAGACTTAATAATTATATCAATTAACCAAATATAGATATTTAATTATAGTCATTTATTAATATATTAATATTTTAATATTTAACCTTATTAAAGGTGTAATTATTAACATTAATAATTACCATAATTAATCATTAATCAAAACAAGCCAAAAAGCAACATAAATCTAACTAAAACCATGTAAACAGAAAAGAAACTAAAATAGAAACAACAAGCACACATAGAAAGGCTCGCGAATCCATGTCACCTTGACAAATTTAAATATGGTAGTTAGTCAGATTCTTGTCTATTCCTAGGAAAAAATGTAGGTTTAGGGTATGGATTTGGGTCTGAATACTATCTCCCCTCTGTTACCATTGAGATAGTGCGAAAGGGCACGCTCACTCCTTCCAATTCAAGGAAGATGATGTAAGATACCTGCAAACCTGTCATCACAAAGACAAACATATGCATACATATAATATAAAAAAAATGGTTGTGATCAGTACATCGTGTGGATCTTTCCAGAGCAAGTAACTACGAGTTTGTATTATACCATACCAAACACACCAAATATAAATGTAAAACATACAAATGACACATGTGCATACAAATGCACTGTCAGTATTATCAATAAATCCATAATCATAATGACATCATAGCATATAAATAACCATCATAAAATAACCATAAAACCAAATGTAAAAATAATATATCACACAACTATCCATTGGATCATAAATATCAAATCATAATGAAATGTCATACATGAATATCCCAAATAACACTGAAATCACAAAAGCACACATGAAAAGGCCTAAAAGAGTTTGGCACCAAATACTGAAAAAGAAAACTATGGGGTGGGTATTACATCAAAAATGTGATAGCCAACTTTTCTGTAACATGAGAGAGGATCATGACTCACATACTTTCTTATTGTAAGAATTATTCCAAAGGATTCCACCATTTTTAGGACAAACTAATAAATAGAAATTAAATGAAATTTACAAGTACAAATGGCAGTCCTCAATGCATTCAAGATAAGATCAAGGACTTACCAAGCTAGTGTGTACTATAAAAATTAATTTCTTCCATGAAAGTCTCTATAAAATTAGAGACACCAGTATTAGTCATTATATTATTACTATACCTATATTTTATAAATAAAATTTGTGAATAAGATAATGAGAAATATCAAATTTAAAAAATCTTTACAGTGTAATTAAAAAAAATTAAAAATAGTATTAAAGAATAACTCACCCCATGGCCAAGAGAGTGAAGCCCAAAGTTGTAAGAGAAGTAGAGGCCAAGCCATTCTCTATCTAAGAGCACAACTAATGAATGAAAAAAAAGGAAAAATGTAATAGTACGATTCGTTATTTCATACTTCACCATTGTCTTTTCACATTCTTACAGTAAAGACATTTTAACCATCACAACTTAGAAAAGATAATTTAAATTGCCAATTGCACATCAAATTCTCTCAAAATGGATTTTTTTATATGTATGATTAATTGCACCATTATGTGACAATAGATGTCTATATGCATAACCAGAAAAAATTAGGTAATTTGAATTTTTAGTTGCACCTTGTTGAGAGTTGATGTTGACTTTATCGAACTGTTTAAGAGATCATGCAGCTCAACGTGTCTTCCAACTGACACATTCACTCCTATGATTTGATTTCTTGGTAGAGGAGGTCTTTGTAGCCATATATGGTAAATGTTTTGATTTCTTCCTTGTCATAATTGATTCTCAATAATTTCTCAAATATTCCAAATCTTTTTACTCCTAAATCCTTCAGTAACCTTAAAATAGCTTCAGAAATAGATGCACACTCTTTTTATGTCACTTCATAGGGTAACAAAGATACCCATAAATACCTAGGCTCAACATCTATTCACTAGAAAAGTAATTTTATTTATGCACCATTCCACAACCATCAGAGGTATCTGATATATGATAATCATTTATTTTCAGAGGTCCAAGAATAATTTACAAATTGAATCATTACTATTATTTAACTTATCTAACTAACCCTTAAGAGACCCATACCTAAAAGAATACATTTCTTCCATATTCTTTTATAGATTGTCCATTAATTGTTGTCTCAAGACCTCACTAGTGCAGGAGCACATAGACAATCATGCCTCATGAAGGCTTTCTTGTAATTTTTATTTTTATTTTTTATTTTATGTCTATCTAATAATGTTCTAAGGTCCAATTGTCACCAATCCGATCACATTTGTAAGGTTTTGAGGCCATTAAGTCCATGTACACCTATAAGGTCCTGATTAGGTTAAAGTTGGTCAAATCACTCAAGGTGTATTAAAAATGAGTGGAAATCATGAAATTGGACTTGTATTATCCCTTTTTAGCATATTTTATGGGTGGACATCAAGTTTGGAGTCATTAGAATAATTTTTGGTTTTAGTTGTCAAAACTTGCAAAAGTTGCTTAGCAACTTTTGCAAGTTGTCATTGCAAATAGTCAATGTTTTTAAAATCCAATGGTCAACCCACTTAAAAGTCAATTGGGGACTGTTGGATATGGTTTTTAATTGTATATGAATCCTCTTTGGGTTGAGGCAAGGATTTTTTTGAAGATTTGAAAATCTTTAATAAGAAATCAATTCATTTCCTATTGTTTTTACTATTTTTTGTGTTGCGGACAAATGTATGGCCTCATGCAGAAAGAAAACACCTTGAGACCCACATGAAATTAAAGAGGGTGGATTCTACTTTCTAATGCAACAAGTTTGGGCATTTTTCATTGAGAATTGAGGGAGAAATCTATGCTTTCTGCAAGTGGGTTTGAAATCCTCTTTAACTGGGGCTCTAGCACTAAAATGTTAATAAATTCCCATTTTCAGTGTGAAAAATCTAATTTTTGGTGGAATCATGATTTTTCAAGTTATATTTTATATTCAAGTGATTTTGGACCGTGAGTTGGAGTCTGGTGGGATAAAAATGATGCCCTATGCATAGCATCTCAATGTGGCAGGCCTAGGAAAGGGGACTATGAAAGTAAATTGTGGTGCTGGGGTAAATTTGATAGGTTTAGACATTTGGAACTTGTATAACACTTATTATATGTTTATATTTGATGTGTCTATTCTATTTTTTTATTTGTGTGGGACATTTGGAGAACATTTAGTTTGATAAAGTGGCATATTTGGGCCTTAAAAGTATTGTATCAATCAATTTTGGGTTGTGTGTTCCAAGGTACCATAATATTAGTCTAAGATATGTTTTGGAATATTCCAAGAGGTGTCTAAAGAAGGTTTCCTTGTGGTTTCCATGATTGGCGATTATCAAGTGAATGCCTAAACCTGAGAGGAAAAGGATAGTAGGCCTAGTTGCACTTAAAAAAGAAGGAAATGTCATTGGTGGTTGTCCAAACTTGTCATCAATGGTTGGAATGGGTTATCTAGGGTCCTTAAATGTATAGAAAAACAAAAATACCATCAACCTCATTGTATCATTTATTGTTCCCTTAAGGTGTCTTTTTAAGCCTTGTTGGAGTGTCCCAGAGTTGTCTTGAGGAGTTAGTTTTGAAACCGCTTATAAGTCCCAAGTATTGGTTCATGTTCAAGGTGTCTAGAGTGAGAATGAATGCATCATTTACTCCTCTACATCATATTGGTATCTGAGAAAATTTGTCTATTGTGTGAAGGAAATATATTATGAGTAGTTGAAGTGTGTAGAAAGGATGCCTCCAAAGGGTGTGCCCATAGAAGTCACTAGGAAGTTGAAGGTCGTAGAAGATAAGATAAAAACATTAGAATCTAAAGAGAGAAATAGAAAGGGAGGATATGATGATAGTGACCTCTAAGAATAAGGAGAGGGTGAATATTATGTACTTCAATATGAAGAAATGAACCTGGAAGATGCAAGGATGGAAAAAATCCTTAAGGCGGTCAGAGAAAGTGACCACAAAGCCAAGGAAGATCTAACCATGTATGAAGGAAAACTTTATGGAGAAGAAATCATAGACTGGATTGGCGAATTGGAAAATTAATTTTAATCTAAAGAGGTGGAAGAGAATCAAAAAGTGAAGGTTGCTAAGTCAATATTGAAGGGACATATCCTACTTTGCTGGGATTGTGTAGAAGCTAATACGTGAAAGAAGGGGAAGGCAAAGATAACCTCATGGTACAAAATGGTGGAAAAGATGGAGTTCTTACCTAATGATTATAAGGTCCAATTTTACAAGATGTTGCAAAATCTAAGAAAAAATGACAAGTATGTACAAGCCTATACAAAGGAATTCCACAAGTTAGAGATAACAGTAGCACATGTGGAAGATGTTGAAGAAAAAGTGGCAAGACATCTTGGTGGCTTGAGGTATAACATCTAGGATGAACTTATTCTCTCCACAACTAGAACATTAGAATTGTATTACAATTTGGCCATGAAGGAAGAGGTAAATTTGAAGAGGAGACAAGAGAGAAAAGGAGGAGGCAAAGGAAACACTAAGAGCATAATAAGCACAAGATAGACCCAAGAAGACCGAGGAGATGCAAGAAAGGGCAAAGAGCAGGTCACTTATTCTAGAGGTGGATTTAGATGTTCAAGAGGAAAATTTGGAGGTGGTAGAAGTTCAAACACCTTTTCAGGGAGGTGTTATAATTGTAATGAGTTTCGGAATCCAACAATAAAGTGTCCCAAGACTCAGGGGTCTACATCAAATAGGAGTAAAAGGAAGATGAGAGGAGGGCACAAATACTACAAGGAAATGAAGAAGAAAGTTTAAACTCTCCTTTTCATAATTGTGTTTCAGAAGTTGCAGAGGCATTGACGCCAATAAGAATGCTCTTGAAGACATCCAAGGAGAAGGATATGACACAAAGGATAAAAATATTTAGTATCAATTGCAAAAGAAAAGGTAAGATGGTGTAGGAGCACCTAGGTAAGGCTAAAGGGTAACCTAGGGCTTCTAGTTTGATTTTTGTCTTATAGTGGTCTTAGCCAAACCAATAGTGGAATAATGGGGCTAGATGGGTCCTAGGGTGTGTTTAGTTTGAATAGGAGGCCTTATTAGGTCCTTAGTGACCTTCTTTGCAAGTGTTGTCCAAATTTGGCAATGTGTGTACATGTTGCCAGTGTTGTGGCAAAAGTGGAATTTATACATTTAGGAGTCAAATTGGACAAGGAAGTGTTTAGGAGACATATTTGATGTTTTAATTAGCCTAGATATGCATTTGGTCAAGTTTCTTGAGTTTTTGACCAAGTTTATATGCAAGAATCCAAAAGTTGTCAATGTTGTCATTGACAACATTGACAACATTTATTGCAATGATGTCTCTTCAAGAATTTGGGTTTCTAACTGTCTGAAACCATTTAGATAGGGCCATGGTCAACTATATAAGTCCTCCCTCAACCTTTATATGAGTTTGGTTTATTTTGTAAATTCTGTGTACGGACTGTGTTATTGTAAAACTAGTTACAGTTAAGATTTTTCTTAACATCTTGGTGTTCAATGGATTGAACTCTACATTTTCTTTGGTGCATGAGTTAGTGTGTGAAAATTCTTGATTCTACATGTGAGAAGTTTTTTATTTTGTTCATATTTCCTTTCTTGTATAATTTTTTTTCATTTCTACACTGGCACTGGTGTGAACCAGGCAGTTTCTACAAATGGGGTCATAGCTTCTCTTCCCACAGTGGAATCTCTGTGGGCCTTTAGGATTAGGAATATGACTCCTTTTATATTTTTTATAGTGAAGGAGGGGCCCTAGAAGGCAATAAAGATATTTTTTCAGTGATTCCCTAACTGAGCCAGAGATGTATGGCTAGGGATCACAGAGAGTTGTTAGTAATAACTGAGAGGGGGGGTGAATCAGTGACCTCAAAGTTTTATCTTTTAAACTTAACCACCAACCAATAAAACTCAGATTATTATGTCCCTACAAGATATATGCCATGAAATACTAATAATTATTTAACTTCCTATTGGTTTTCCTTGTCTGTCCTTATTCTCCTTTATTACCAATAAGCAGTAAAACTATTTACCGAAACTCAGTAAATAAGCAAAGTATACCAATCAATCCAAAAATGCATATGTGAAATGTAAAATAGTAAAGTAATAAACCATACACACATAACACATGGATTTTAACATGGAAACCCTATTAAGGGAAAAAACACTGGGACCGGTACCCCAAATTTTCACTCTTCTGAAGTGAGCCCTATTAGGAGCCAACCCCGTTAAAGGTTAAAAACACATTGTTAAGTGCGACCTTGTTAGAGGATTTTATAGATAGAGGTTGTCACTTAGTATCAGATATCTATTGATACCATCCTTGAATTAGCCTCCTTCTTAGAATGTCAATAGGTATTGAGAAAGGCCAATGCTACTTTCATGAATCAACCCTTTTGGCACTCCTTGGGATGTACTTCAATATATAGAAGACTGTTAAGTCCTGCTCGGTTAAGATACTTGATGCTTCATTGGTTAAACTGAAACATTATGAACTGTTCATGATGCAACTTTGAATTGCATATTTTTAGATCTATTTAAGTACATTACCTCTCTGATCAATGTATCAATTCAATTCTTTGTGCTCCACACTTTCTGCTCTGTGATGTTGTGCTTCACTATTCGTTGGTGTCTATAGAATTCTTTAGCTCTCCTTTAGCTTGATTAATCAGGACTGTATGAAGTTCTTCTTCATCATTTTATCTTCAGCATCCTCTTTCTATTCACTCCCCTTCCCATGTATATGGAAATGAATTAAGCTTGTCTCTTATATAGACATGATATTCATTGATTCTTGATTCTTGATTTTTGATTCTTGGCATGAAAAACAATCTAGCCAATTTGATTTAAAGCATAACTCTTGATTTATCTTGTAGTTATCTTCTTGCCAACTGTACAAATCTTCTTTAAATCAATCACTTAACTCTGGTCGAATAAAACAAAGAAAACAACCAATTAAGTCTATCTTTAGCTCTTGCCAGCTAGATATTTTGTCATTTTCTGAACTCTCTGTTCCGTCGGTCAACTCTGCAGTTAGTCGTCGGTGACAACTAACAGTTCCATCAGTGTGACTCCAATTAGCTTTGAGATCTTCATCCATTAGGTATCATTGGATTTTTACTCATTTGGAAACTCTATTTTCAGATCGTCGGGCATCTTGTGGTTTTGCTTCATTGGGCAACACAGTCTTTTTCTCATCGGGTATCACTGTGACTTTTCTCCTTTGCCTTTATTAATGGTGTGCACTTCGTCGGTGTTTTCTGTCACTTGGTGAATACCTGGCTTTTATGTATTGCTGAAAGCATAACCTTTGTTCCATTGATTCTCTGAAGTCTTTGGCATTATGTACATGACCGTACTAATAATATCAAGTTGACATCAATGACAATACAAGCCATTAACTAATTTAATGTCTTGCATTATCTTCAACTTAACATTATCAAACATTCAATTAGTTACATTTCATCAATCTCTCCCTTTTCTATTGATGGAAACATAATATATTATCACACTATACAATTTCTAATACAATATGAAATACAACAGTTGATATTCATCAAAATACCAATCATTTTTTTCTATCAACTGATAAATGTCTGAACACCGATAAGCTCTGTTTTAGCTTAGATTTGATTCTTGTAGCTTTTTTATTTTCTGATGTGTTGAGTCCTCTTCTGGTGTCAATTTCTCTTATTTGTCTATTCTCTTTCTCTTGTCAGTAACTCTCCCTTTGTATAAGCTTTCATACATTTTTCTCTCCCTTAGGATATAATCTCTCCCTATTGGAGTAATCTGATAATGGATAATCTCGCTCCCTTTTCTCTTAGAAGAATGTGATAGTATGGATACTTTCTCTCCCTTTGACAACAATGGCAAACAAATATCTAACATTCATGTCAAGTAATCATTTTTCTTCTATCCATAATATATTCATTGAAAATACCCTTATCCATCAGCAATATAAAAATATGCTTTGGTGCTCGGTTCTGATATATACCTGTCTATATATAGATGTAGCTTTGAAGTTCATCTCTTTGCTTGCATCAACATTTCTGATAATCTGATATTATGTAGGCTGATGCAGCCTTCAGTCATATTACTGACTGGCAGACAAGGGTTTGACCCCTAGTCTCTTTCTCAAGTACTCAAATGTGTCTTTGCGCAGTGGCTTGGTGAATATATCAGCCAATTGTTCTTTTGATTGCACATACTCATGTATCGCCTCCTTTTCTTGAACTTGCTCTCTCAAACAATGATACTTGATTTCAATGCGTTTAGTCTTGGAATGCATGACTAGATTCTTGGAAATGTTTATTGCACTGGTGTTATTACAATAGATAATGATTGGTTCTGAGATCTTTATATGCATACCTTCTAGCAATTGTTTGATCCATGCAATGTTTGAGCAATTTGCAGCACCAGCAACATACTCTACTTTTGTAGTAGACTAAGAGATGCTTCCCTCCTTCTTGCTAATCCATGTGACAAGTCTATCAACCATAAAGAATGCTCCTCCAGTTGTGCTCTTCCAGTCATCAAGATTTCCAACCCAATCAACATCGGTAAACACCTTAAGTTCAAATTTGTCTTCTCTTCTATATCATAAGCCAATTTCCTCAGTATTCTTCAGATATCTTAAATAATTTTTTACACCAGTCATATGTGATTCCCTGGGGTTAGCAAAAAATCTAGCAACAATTCCTACTGCATGTGCAATATCTGGTCTAATGTGTACAACATACATGAGTTTTCCAATCCTTGATCTATACAAAGTCTGATTTACTTTTGTTTTCTTGTCTTCCTTTGTCAACTTACATCTAGTAGCCATCAGTGTTCCAACTGGTTTGGAATCTTCCATCTTGAATATTTTCAAGAGCTCTTTGATGTATTTGGACTATGTAATGAAAATACCTTCACTTTGTTGAATGATCTGTAGACCAAGAAAGAACTTGATCTCTCCAAACATAGACATCTCAAACTCTTTGCTCATTTCATCAGCAAATGATTTGCATAGCACATCATTGCCTCCAAATATGATGTCATCAATAAATATTTTAGCAATCAAAGTGTTAGCATCAGTATCTTCCTTTAAATAAAGATTACTATTTTCACTAGTCCTTATAAATCCAAGACTTATTAGATAGGAATGAAGTCATTCATACTAGGGTCTAGGAGCTTGTTTTAATCCATACAAGGCTTTGTGAAGTCTGCATACCATGTTTCTCTTGTTTGGATCGACAAACCCTTCTGGTTGTTCAATGTATACCTCTTCTTCAAGTATTCCATTTAGGAATGTTGACTTGACATCCATTTGATATATGTTGAATCCTTTATATACAGAATAAGAAAGTAGCATTCTTACTCCTTCTAGCCTAGCAACAGGTGCAAAGGTCTCTCCATAGTCTATACCTTCCTCTTGTGCATACCCCTTGCATACTAGTCTTTCTTTGTTCCTTGTGACTTCTCCATTCTTGTTCAGCTTATTCCTATATATCCATTTTGTACCAATGACATTATTTTCATCTGGTCTTGGCATGAGTGACCATGTCTTGTTCTTCTCAATCTTCTCAATCTCATCATTCATAGTACTTATCCATTCTTCATTATCTAGTGCAGCATTGATAGATTCGGGCTCAAAATCACAAATTAAACGATTTGAGGTTAAAGACTTACTTCTCGTTCTTGTACTAGCTTTCTTATCTCCTATGATCTAGATCTCTGGATCATTCCTTCTTACATATATTGAAAGTACAGGTACAAATATTTGTGTATCAACTTGATCATCATTTTGATATTCATTCTATTCTTCATCACCTTGCACATTATTTTTATTATTATCCTGGTCGTCGGTAACAGCAGTCTGACCATTGGTTGCAACATTCTGTTGTATTTGAATTAAGCACTATTGCTAGGGTAGAGTGTTGGGTTCTTCACAATATACACAATTTTTGTAGTCCTCTCATTCTTTTGTACTTTCCAACTCATTGTTTTTTACAAATGCATCAATCTTTACATTTGCACTTTCAACTATTTTGTTAGAAGCCTTGCTAAGACATTTAAAAGCTTTTCTTTTGGTAGAATACCCCAGAAAAATACCTTCATCACTTTTGGCATCAAGATTTCTATTTCTATCATCCTTTAAGACATAACATTAACTACCAAATATTTTGAAGTAATTTACATTGGGTTTTTTACCATACCATAGCTCATAAGGTGTCTTCTTTGTGTCCTTCTTCAATTGTACTTTGTTAAGTGTGTAGACAGCAGTACTGACAACTTCCCTCCAGAAGATTTGGGTGATGCCTTTCTCTATCATCAGTGTTCTTACACAATCAACTATTGATCTATTCCTTCTCTCAGCAATCCCATTTTGTTGTGGTGTTCTTGGTGTAGAAACCTATCTTTTTATACCATGCTCATTACAAAAATTAGTGAATTTATCTTATATAAATTCTCCTCCTCTATCTAATCTCAAACATTACAAATCCTTACCACTTTATTTTTCTACCATAGCCTTATACCACTTAAACATCTTGAATGCTTCATATTTATCTTTTAGAAACATAACTGTCATCATTTAGAGTAATCATCAACAAAGAGAATAAAATATCTATCTCCATAATAACCCTTTGTTCTCATAGGTCCATGTAAATCAATATGGACTAATTCTAGAATATCATCAGATGTATGGGTTTTACTTTTGAAACTAGACTCGTCATTTTACCTTTTTGACAATTTTTGCACATGATTTTGTCTAGCTTTGTCATCGTCGGTAAGCCTCTTACATTTCTCCTCTTGCTTATTTTCATCATGTTGTCAAAACTTACATGACACAATCTTTTGTGCCAAACCATATGTCTTTGTTTCTATTCATTAAGCAAGTGGTGTTAGTATCATTTAGATAGAATAAGTTACCTTTAGTCTGTTCACCAGTACTAATAAGTTTTCCTGATTCATTAAAGATATTTGCCTTATTATTCTCAAATGCTACTCTGTGACCTGAATTATTCAGCTATGAAACACTCAATAGATTATAATTCAATCCTTTTACCCAATAATCATTTTCACATTTAATCAGGTTATTTAGCATTATTGTTCCTTTACCTTTAACTGGACAAGGTGTATCATTACCCATTGTTACTGTACCACCATTATAATACTCAAAAGTGTTAAAATTTTCTTTGTCACCAGTCATGTGGTGAGTACAGCCACTATCTATAATCCATATGTCATTCTTTCTAACCTTAGATATGATTGTAGTTTCTACATACCTTTCATCTTCATCTGAATCATCCTTCACAGCCACAAATTCCATCTCGATGTCTTCATCAGGTTTGGTGTCAGTATCTTCATCTTTGCAAGTAGCTAGGTAGCTAGCCTTCTTGCCTCTATCCTTGTAGTCTTAGGTATCTCTTCTTTCTGATTGTTGGTAACCTCTGTAATATTTGTTATCACCTCTGTTAGATTTCTTCTCAAAAGATCTATCATTACTTCTGTCATCTTTTCTTTTGTTAGGACATCTTGCAGCAAAGTGTCCAATCTCTTTACAATTAAAGTATACAAGTGGTAACTTGCCTTTGTATTTACCTTTTCCTCTCTACATTCTTCTAGCCATAAGTGCTTCTATTTCATCTAGATCTTCTTCTTCACTTTCACTTTTACTGTCTCTTCTAGATGAGTGTCTATGACTTGACTTGCTTATTTTCATAGAAGACTTAAATGCAAACTCTAAGTTTGGTAAGACACTATTGTCAAAGTTATTCATCTCAAATGAAATCAGTCTACCAATTAAACTATCAAGAGTAACTATATTGTTTACTACTACTCTCATTTCTTGAATGGAAAAAACTCTAATAGCATATAGAGGCAATAAGGTTCTTAAGATTTTACTTACCACTGTCTCCTCTTCAAGTGTACCTCCAACTCCTCATATAGAATTGACTACTTCTTTTATTCTTGTGTTGTATTGTCTGATGTTTTCTCCTTCTTTCATTCTGAGATCATCAAACTTTCCTCTAAGGCTTTCTTCCTTGGCTCTCAAAACATTTGTATCACCTCCATGTACAAGCTTTAGTTTGTCCCACATCTTCTTTGCAGTTTTGCAATCCTTTACATCTTGAAATTCAGCATCAAAGAGTGGGAAAGAAAGCTCTATTACCACGCAATTGTGTTCATGCTTCTCTCTCAATTGATCTACTATCAATACTCCTATAGACAACACATATTCAATATCTAGGAATCGAGTAACATCATTACCAATACCTGATAAGTAGAGTCTTATCCTGCTTTGCCATGAAGAAAAGTTATCTTTGTTCAACTTGGGCACATCTTGTCTATTCATCTTGTGATCTTGACTTAGGTCTTGAAACCTTCCTTATAAGCACACAAGCTCTAATACCAATTGTTAGTAATAACTGAGAGGGGGGGGGGTGAATCAGTGGCCTCAAACTTTTATCTTTTAAACTTAACCACCAATCAATAAACCTTAGATTATTATGTTCCTACAAGATTTATGCCATAAAATACTAATAATGATTTAACTGTCTGTCAGTTTTCCTTGTCTGTCCTTATTCTCCTTGATTACCGATAAGCAGTAAACTATTTACCAAAACTCAGTAAATAAGCAGAGTATACCAATCAATCCAGAAATACATATGTGAAAAGTAAAATAGTAAAGTAATAAACCATACACACATAACACGTGGATTTTAATGTGGAAACCCTGTTAAGGGAAAAACCACTAGGACCGGTACCCCAAAATTTTACTCTTCTAAAGTGAGCCCTGTTAGGAGCCAACCCTGTTAAAGGTTACAAACACACTATTAAGTGTGACCTTATTAGAGGATTTTATACATAGAGTTTGTCACTTAGTATCGGGAATCTATTGCTACCATCCCTGAATCAACCTCCTTCTTAGACTGGCAATAGGTATCAGGAAAGTCCAATTCTACTTTCATGAATCAACCTTTTTGGCACTCCTTGGGATGTACCTCAATATATAGAAGACTGTTAAGTCCTGCTCAGTTAAGAGACTTGATGCTTCGATGGTTAAACTAAAACATTATGACCTATTCATGATGCAACTTTGAATTGTAGATTTTTAGATCTATTTAAGTACATTACCTCTCTGATCAATGTATAAATTCAATTCTTTATGCTCCACACTTTCTGCTCTGTGATGTTGTGCTTCACTATTCGTTGGTGTCTGCAAATTTTTTTAGCTCTCCTTTAGCTTGATTGATCAGGACTGTATGAAGTTCTACTTCACTAGTTTCTCTTCAGCATCCTCTTTCTATTCACTCCCCTTCCCATGCATATGGAAATGAATTAATCTTGTCTCTTATATAGACATGATATTAATTGATTCTTGATTCTTGATTCTTGGTGTGAAAAACAATCCAGCCAATCTGATTTAAAGCATAACTCCTGATTTATCTTGTAGTTATCTTCTTGCCAACTATACAAATCTTCTTTAAATCAATCACTTAACTCTGGTCAAATAAAACAAAGAAAACAACTAGTTAAGTCTATCTTTAGCTCTTGCCAGCTAGATATTTTGTCATTTTCTAAACTCTCTATTCCATTGGTCAACCCTATAGTTATTCGTCAGTGACAACTGATAGTTCTGTCGGTGTGACGCTAGTTAGTTTCAGGATCTCTATCCGTTGGGTATCATTAGATTTTTACTCGTTGGGAAACTCTATTTTCATCTCGTTGGGAATCCTATGGTTTTTCTTTGTCAGGTAACATAGTCTTCTTCTGATTGGGTATCACTATGACTTTTCTCCTTTGCCTTTAGTGATGGTGTGCACTCCGTCGGTGTTGTCTGTCACTTGGTGAATACTTGGCTTTTATGTATTGCTGAAAGCATAACCTTTGTTCCATTTATTCTCTGAAGTCTTTGGCATTATGTACATGATAGTACTAATGATATCAAGTTAACATCAATGAAAATACAAGTCATTAATTGATTTAACATCTTGCATTATCTTCAACTTAACATTATCAAACATTCAATCAGTTACATCTCATCAAGAGTTACAGAGGTGAAAGGAGAGATTGAAAGCATTGGTTTCTTTATTCTAAGCTTGTGGAGAGGAGGACATATGTGTGAAGAATCCCCAAATTCAATGGGAAGCTTTGGTGTGGGATTCTTCATGTTGAAAATGAAGCTTCTAATGGCTATGCTCAGTTTGAGTTGAAACCCTTAAATTTAGGCTTGAAATTAGGAACCCACTATATGGACAGTATGGGAGGGAAAGACCTAGAAAATCCTTTAGGTCTCTATAAAGGGTGTCAAGATCAAAAGTTGGTTTTCCATCTTGTTAAATATAATTTCAAGTTATTTGGGAAAAGGTGTCTAATTAGGCTTAATTGCTTGTAGCCCTATTTTGGGTGAATTTTCTATGGTTTTTTGAACTTGATTAGATTTATGTTGCAAAGTTTGTTTGTAGGCATTGGATTGGATCCAATTGACATGCTAGAAGCCTACCTCTCCATGTAGTATTGATCTTGAACATGTTGGATCATTTAGTGAAAGTGGTGCAAGAAGAGCTGTATGGGCTAGGTGATGAGTGATTGGATTTCTTGATTGGTGTATACAAGTTGAAAGAAGAAGGATCATGTATAGATAATCCTTGGGAGATTAAGGTTAGTAAAGAACCATAATAGGTCAAAGAATTTGCCTATAGGATACCCTAGAAGGAGATAGGGTATATAGAAAGACTTGTAGTTACATCAGATTGGTATCATAGCAAGTTAAAGACTTGGGAAAGTAATGTATGTCTACAGCTACTGGTGAATCTGTGGGAGAGTCAAACATGATGACTAATGCAAAGATAGATAAAGTGGTGGATGAGAAAAAGGAGAAAAATAGAATCCTTGAAGAAGCCTTAGAAGGAATGAAGATAAGGCTAGAAGAAGTTGCGAATGTAGCTAGGAACAAAGACCTAGAAAGTAATGATAGGGGTAAAAAGATTGTTGAGGAAGATATTATCCTTGAACCAGACCTTTTCTTGAATGAAGAACCCTTCTTGAAAGCCATAAAATCCCTAGGAGGGAAGGCTTTGGAAGGGATACCTATGTTTAGTGGGAAGAGGGACATTGAAGAAGTGATGGATTGGATTGAAGGAATGGAGAACCATTTCGAATGTGAAGGTGTGATAGAGGGACAAAAGCTCAAGGTGGCCAAGTTAAGACTCAGAGGGTCAACACTAACATGGTGGATGTATCTTCAATATGAGAGGATTAGAATGGGAAAGCAGTCTATAGAAAATTGGAATGAAATGGTGACCAAACTAAAATAAAAATATCTTCGAGAGGACTATGAGATTCAACTCCATAGGAAAAGGAAAAATTTGAAGCAAAAGGACTTGGATGTGGCCTCTTATAGAGAGGAGTTTCAGAGATTGTGTCTTAGGTCCAAGCAACAAGAAGAAGAGTCAATAAAGCTAGAAAGGTACTTGGGTGGTTTGAAGTGGAACATCCAAGAATAGATTATTCTATGGACACTACCTATAGTTCAGAGGTATCATCAACTAGCTCTAAAGGTGGAGGAAAAGAATATAAAGAAAGGTGACTCTAACTTCAAAAGAAGAGGTAGAGGAAGAGACCAATGGGGTCAAAGACAAGGTTATCAAGGCAGAGGAAATGAGCAAAGAAACCAAGGTGAAACCAAATTGATAGAGCATAGAAATTAAACCACTCCAAGAGGAGATTATACCAGAGGTAGGGGTAATCAAGGAGGACCTAGTAGATGAAGGTGGTTAGGTAGAAGAAACTCATACTTTGCAAGTATGAAGTGTTACAATTGTGGTCAATTGAGCCACCTAGCATATAGATGCCCTGAGAAACCTACTACATCAAACCAAGAAAAAAGAGTGGCATATTCTCATGAGGACACCTCAAGTGTCAAAGGACCTAAAATTGATCATCTAGACTCAGAGATGGGAGAAAATATCATGTTTAGGAGGGTGTTGATAAGGCAACTAGTCAAAGATGAACCCAAACATAGGAGGTCTTTGTTTAGGATAAGATGCAAGATCCTTGGAAAGGTTTTGTAAAGTGATTATGCATTCTGGTTCCACAGATAAAATCATATCAGAGGAGGAAGAAGACAAACTCAAGCTAACCAAAGTACCTTATGTAAATCCATACAAGGTGACATAGCTAAATAAAGGCCAAAATGTGGTGGTGAATGAACAAACATGAGTTGAGTTTTCTATAGTAGGCTATAAAGACAAGTTGCTTTGTTGCATCTTACCAATTGATGCTTTCCATTTTCTATTAGGAAGGCCTTGGAAATATGATATTGGGACAGTGTATGATGGAAAAGAGAATTCCATAACATTCAAAAAAGGAGGCAAAACTTTCAAGATTCAGTCTCTGTTGGAAGAGGATGAGCCACAACCCAAGACTCCTAGCATTTTTTTGTGTAGTGGAAAGGAGTTTGTGAAAGACCTTAAGGATGAATATAATGAGGATACATTTTTTTTCTAAATCCCAAGGAGGAAGAGAAGCCTGTCAAGGAACCCTTACCATCAGAGATTCAAGAATTTCTTGTGAAGTATAAAGATATAGCAAGTGATGGAACTCCTGCAACTCTACCCCCTAGAAGAGTGATAAGCCATCAGATAGACTTTGTCCTACATCTTTTCCTAATAATTCAGCATATAAGTTGACCCCTGATCAAAACTTTGAAGTGGCAAGGCAAGTGCAAGAACTCTTGGATCAAGGATTGATCAAGAAGAGTATTAGTCCATGTGCAGTCTCGGTTGTGTTGGAATCCAAGAAGGGAGGAAAATGGTGACTTTTCACATACTCAAGGGCCATAAATAGAATTACAATAAGGTATAGGTTCCCCATACCTAGGACTGAATATATTATGGATTGTCTTGGAGGGGAAATTTATTTCACTAAACTATATTTGAAAAGTGGCTATCACCAAATCAAGGTGAAGAAAGGTGATGAATGGAAAATGACATTCAAGACAACATATGGGTTGTATGTGTGGCTTGTGATGCCCTTTGGGCTCACAAATGCTCCAAGCACATTCATGAGTCTCATGAATGAAGTGCTCAAGGACTACACAGGGAAGTTTGTAGTTGTATATCTCTATGATATTTTGATTTTTAGCAAAAAAAGAGAGGAGCATATCAAACATGTAGATATTGTATTGCAGAGGTTACATGAAGAAAAGCTAGCTATCAACCTTGAAAAGTGTGAGTTTTTAAAGCAAGAACTGGTATACTTGGGCTTTGTAGTGTCTAAGGGGTCCTTGAAGATGGATCAAGACAAATTTGCAGCTATCCTAAACTAGCCACCACCTACCACAGCAACTGAGGTAAGAATTTTCCATGGGCTAGCCCAATTTTATAGGAAATTTATTAGGAATTTAAATGGTATTTGTGCACCATTGTTAGATACCATCAAGGGTGGGGTAAACCCCAAGTTTAGGTGGAACTTAGAAGTAGAGAAATCTTTTGAAATGTTGAAGAAGCAAGTAGCTACACAACCTATCCTAAAATTTCCTAGTTTTGAAAAAATATTTACAATTGAGTGTGATGCAAGTGGTATGACAATAGGGGGTGTGTTAATCCAAGAAGGTAGTCCAGTAGCCTTCTTTAGTGAAAAATTATATGAAGCCAAGAAGAAATACTCTTCTTATGAAATGGAATTATATGCCTTAGTTCAGTCACTTAGAAAGTGGAGGCATTACCTACTACCCAAGGAATTTGTAGTGTTTACTGACAACCAATCCCTTAGCTATATCAATACCCAGGAGAAACTAAGAAATAGACACCTAAAATGGATGGAGTACCTTCAAGCATTGACATTCACAATTAAACACAAGAAGGGGTAATTGAACAAGGTTGCATATGCACTAAGTAGGAGGTTGTTGACAGTTCAATAATTTTAGTTGAATAACATTGGCATTGAGAGTTTTAGAGATCTCTACAAGGAAGATGAAGACTTTGTTGAAGCCTACAAGGTGTGTACTGATTTTCAGAATCATTTCCATAGCAAGTTTTCTTATTTTACTTTGTAAAATGGACTGTTATTTAAGGGTAATCACTTATGTGTACCAATGGGTTCAATGAGAGAGAACCTCATATAGGAGAAGCATAATGGGAGTTTTAGTGGTCATTTTGGTATGAAAAAAACCTTGGAACTAGTACAAAGGTTTTACTATTGGCCAAAGTTGATAAGAGATGTGACTAGGTATGTTGAGCAATGTGTAGTGTGCATGAAAGAGGAGGAATAAGAAATGCAGGTTTATACCAACCTTTACCATTCCCAAATAGGCTATGGGAGTGTGTGAGCATAGATTTAGTAAAATTGGTCATTTTATACCTTGCAAGACTACTCATGATGCCATCTATATAGTATATTTTTTATTTAAGGAGATTGTGAGAATCCATGGTTTTCCCCTAAGAATTGTATCACATAGGGATGTGAAATTCATGAGCTATTTCTGGAAAAAATTGTGGAATATATTGGGTACTAATCTCTCATTTTCTTCAGCCTACCATCCTCAGATAGATGGCCAAACTGAGGTGGTCAATAGAGTTTTGGGTAACCTATTGAGGTGCCTCACAAAAGATTATGGTCATACATGGGATGTTGTCATTCCCCAAGCAGAGTATACATACAATGATAACAAGAACAAAACAATAGGGAGAAACCCATTTGAATTTGTTTATGGGATGCACCCAAGGGGTGTGTGTGAGCTTAGAGATCTTGGAGGTATGGAGTAGAGGAATGGACATGCTAAGGAATTCACTCAAACCATGAAGGAAATCCAAGAACAATTTAAGCAGACCATACAAGACAGTACACAAAAGTTGAAGGCCAGAGTGGATGAAAAGGAGAGACATTAAGTTTGAGGTAGGTGATTATGTGATGGTTCATTTGAAAAAATCCAAGTTGCATAAGGTTGTCCCTACTAAAATTCAGATGAAGAGGGTAGGATCTTGCAAGATCATAGCCAAGTATGGGGCTAATGCATACAAGATAGACCTACTTTCATATTTGAGTGTATCTCCTATTTTTAATGTCCAAAACTTGATCAAATTTAAAGGGCCATTAGTTGAGGTTAACCAGAATAGTCCAAGGATTAGAAGTGATGTTGAACCTACTATATTAGCTCCCAAGCCACAGCTAGAAGTAGACAAGGTTCCAGATTTAAGAGTTAAGAAGACTACAAGGCACAAGGTGTACATGAAGCACCTCATCAAGTGGAAGAATAAGCCTGAATCAGAGGCAACATGGATTGTATCTACAAAATTCAAGAAAGTGGGAATCTCTGAAGAAATATTGTCCACAGGAGTGACATGACTTTCCTTTGTGGGGGAGTATGGTGCAGGAGCACCTAGGTAAGGCTAAAGGGTAACCTAGAGCTTCTAGTTGGATTTTTGGCATGTAGTCATCTTAGCCAAACCACTAGTGGAATAATGGGACTAGATGGGTCCTAAGGTGGGTTGAGTTAGATTAGGAGACCTTATTAGGTCCTTAGTGACCTTCTTTACAAGTGTTGTCCAAATTTGTCAATTTGTGTACATGTTGCCAAAGTGTGGCAAAAGTGGAATTTATGCATTTAGTTGTCAAATTGCACAAGTGTTTAGGAGACATATTTGATTTTTTAATTAGCCTAGATATGCATTTGTTTAAGTTTCTTGATTTTTTGACCAAGTTTATATGCAAGAATCCAAAAGTTGTAAAAGTTGTCAATGTTGTCATTGACAACATTTCTTGCAATGATGTCTCTTCAATAATTTAGGTTTCTAACTATCTGAAATTATCAAGATAGGGTTAGGGTCAACTGTATAAGGCCTCCCTTGACCTTTTTATGTGGTTGCTTGATTTTTCAAATTCTGTGTACGGACTGTGTTATTGTAAAACCAGTTACAGTTAAGATTTTTCTTGACATCTTGGTGTTTAATGGATTGAACTCTACATTTTCTTTGGTGCATAAGTTAGTGTGTGGAAATTCTTGATTCTACATGTGATTAGTTTTTGTTTTTTTTCATATTTCCTTGCTTGTAAAAAAAGTTTTCATTTCTGCACTGACACTGGTCTGAACTAGGCAGTTTCTACAAATGGGGTCATAGCTTCTCTTCCCACCGTGGAATATCTGTGGGCCTTTGGGATTAGGAAGATGAATCCTTGTATATATTTTATAGTGAAGGAGGGGCCTTGGAAGGAAAGAAATCTATTTTTGCAGTGATGCCCTAGGTGAGCCAAAGATGCATGGCTAGGGATCATAGAGAGTTACAAAGGTGAAAGGAGGGATTGAAAGCATTGGTTGATTCAATAAAACCTTGTGGAGAGGAGTACATATGTGTGAAGAAGCCCCAAATTCAATGGGAAGCTTTGGTGTCAAATTATTCATGTCAAAAATGAATATTCTGATGGCTATGCTTGGTTTGACATGAAACCCTTAAATTTAGGCTTGTATGTAGGAACCCACTGTACAGACAGTTTGGGAGGGCAAGACCAAGAAAATACTTTAGGTCTTTGTAAAGGGTTTCAGGATCAAAAGTTAGTTTTCCATATTTTTAAAGATAATTTAAAGTTATTTTGGAAAAGGTTCCTAATTAGGCCTAATTTCTTGTTGCCCTATTTTGGGTGAATTTGCTATAGTTCTTTGAACTCAATTAGAGTTATGTTGCAAAGTGTGTTTGTAGGCATTGGATTGGATCCAATTGACATGCTAGAAGCCTACCTCTACATATAGGATTGATCTTGAACATATTGGATCATTTAGTGAAAGTGGTGTAAGAAGAGCTCCATGGGCTAGGTGATGCGTAATTTGATTTCTTTATTGGTGTATACAAGTTGAAAGAGGAAGGGTCTTGTGTAGAGAATCCTTGGGAGATTAGGGCTAGTCAAGAACCCTAATAGGTAAAATAAGTTGCCTATATGATACCCTAGAAGGAGATAGGGTATAGAGAAAGACTTTTAGTTACATTAGAAGATATGAAAGGTAGTGATAGATTCTGGTTCAACTGACAATATGGTGTCTAAGGAAATGGTATAAAACTTTAACCTAGAAAGAGTTCCTCATCAAAACCTATATATAATATCTTGGGTAGCTGATATTCAATCAATTTTGGTGAATTAAAAAGCATTTGTTGAGCATCAAATTGGTGAGTATAAGGATAGGGCTCTTTGTGATATTTTTCCCATGGATTGTTTCCATTTACTTCTAGGAACACCGTGAAAATTTGATAGACAATCAATTTATGATAGATGGGCTAATACCTACACTATTAAGGAGGATGGAATAACTTTTATGCTAACCCCATTGCAAGAGAATGTTAAAGAAAAGGACAAGGAAGAAAATTTAATCTTGGTTGGTAAGAAATAGTTTGCGAGGATTAAGGAAGACAAAAGGAAGGAGTATGTAGCCATTGCAGAGGTTAAAATAGATATTGGAAATAATTATGTATTGATGAGAGAAAGGAAACAAGTTAAAGGTTTTCTACCTAATTCTGAAACCAAGGAGGTAACAGATGTTGGAAAGTTGACACTAAGGGTCTATATCACTAATTTTGTGTTGTCATTATGGCAACAAAGTCATATGAAGTTTTGACAAGTAAGTTCACAAACTTTGAAGATCAAAATTTTGCTAAGTATAGAAAACATAATAGAATAGAGATGTATAGTTGATCAGTGCACCAGTGCACGTGCATAAGATTGAGTTAGATTATGTGCCTTTATACTTAAGCTTTATGATATTTTATTAAGCTTAGTCCATACACACATGGTAAGATATGTCAGTACGGAGAAGTTACAGCAAGTTTAAGTGCCACTAGCAGTTCAGAAAATAGAACATGAAGCCGACTTCAGATTTTGATTAGAGTATAATGTTTTGTTTTGTAATGGCCACATGCCTATTTTAATATGTTTTTAATTATGTATTTAACACTCATGTAAACACGCTTAATCCAATTCATTTGGAAGCATTGTGTATGTTGATTTTGGGCCGACTAAGGTCTTGTTTTTTGTCGCGTCTATTCAGGCATGTATATATACTTAACATGCAATTTTGTATGAAGTGTGAGAGTGGAAAATATGTAGAAAAGATATCTAGAAGAATAGTACAAACAAATTAGTATGAGATAGAGCTCTTTGATAGATTAGAGCATCAGTGCATAAATGGAACTTCTCAGACAATAGTGTCAGAACAACAGTTCATCTTTTGATATAGTGTATATCTGTTATTTGAAGGTTGTAGCCTTCATCCTATTGGGTAGTGAGCTCTAGAAATGAGCCATTTACCTTTAACAGGGTTTTGTAAAGACTCCTAACAGGGTCATTGTACTTTCATTGTAAAGTGTAGACACCAAAAATTGACCAGGTGTCTTAGTATCATCAAAATCTGCAAATCTCATCAAAATGCTTCAAATGCCTCAAAATGGATCAAAAATCAATTAAATTGGCATTTATCAAATCAAAGTGGATTAAATCAAATAAAATCAAGGGATTAATTAATCATGAAATCAAATAATTAAATACAAGCCTAAAAGGATTAATCAAATTATGTAATTGATTTTAATCAAATAATTGTATAGTTTAAATCAAAAATCAAAATGAACCTATTCCTTACATGGCTAAATTAATTAAATGATTGAATTAATAAATCCTAATATCTTTTAAACACAAATACAAGAGACAATGAGAATTGAGAACACACTTGCACATGGGTCACTCCAATTTTGCATCTCAACCTCTCATTTATCCTTTAAAATCTCATCCACTCATTTTTTCCCACCCTTTCAGGAAACCATTTAAATGGTCCCCTTATTTGAAACCATTTGAGAGATCAAACTCAACCAAGGATTAACCGATGGTCAATTCACTCTACCCCCTACCCTTGGGATTTTACTATAAATATAAGCCATTTCTAAGCATAAAAGAATCCTAGAAAATTTGAATGCATAGCATCATCACTATAGGCAATTTGAGAGAAATTTGAGTAGTAGTGAGAGCATTTAGTAGTAAATTGTGAGATTTGAGAGCATATCATGAGCATTTGAATTCATTTTGTAGCATCTTTGAGAATATTGAGAGCTAGATCATACATTTTATCATCATTTTCTCATTCTAGGAAGGTCACTAGTAGAGATTAAGACTAAGAGCTCTACTTGCAAAGTCTAGTTAGAGAACCATAGAATGATATGGATGTTAAATGCAATTCTTTAGATTAAATTGTTTATTTCTTTCTATAGAATTGTAGCTAATTGTCCTAATTTCATGAAGTTGTATTAAATCACACAGAAATGGCACCCACCGTGGGGCTTTAGGCCTCATTTTCCATCATTTTATCAAAATTTTGTGTGTTTTTGGCTTCATTTTGTGTCTATTTGCAGAAAATAGGTGAAATGACATGTATGAGCAATTTGTTGATGCCTGTGAGAAGTTAAATGATGCGTGCAAAATCCTTTCTATTTCTGGCTTATTTTCTTTGTCGCGTATGAGAAAGTGTGATGCGTAAGTCAGTAAAGCGTCACCTGCCAACTGCAAAGTGCCACCTGTGAACAATCAACTATCACATGTGATCTGTTCTGTGTCATAATTTAAACATTCTGTGATGCCTGCAAAGTTTACATTACTGCCTGTGCATTTTTAAATGTCATGTATTAAAGTTTCATTTTCGCTTTGAATGTTTTAAATAATGCTTGTTAACAGATAAATGCCATGTATTAGCTGCTAAATGCCGCTTAGTGATTTTTGTTATATTTTGCTGTTAAATCTTTAAATTCTATTTTCTAATTCTCTGTTTGTGTTTTTCCTGTAGATGAGAAAACATAGGAAAGTACATAAACCAGAATTTTGAGTTACAAAGCCAAGCAAAGAGGTAAGAGCACAAATCAAACATGATAAGAAAATTCATGCTTCCAATATTTTAGAAAATTTAAAGGAAGAAGAGCATTTATATGATCATTACATAAAATTGTTTTTGGCTTACAAAAAGAAATTCCCTACTCTTTAATTTGATTTCTTGTTTTTGAGTTCTTAAAGTTGATTCTTGTTAAATTTGATCAAAAGGAACTTAGGAGCATGTTGTCAAATTCATCTTAATCTTTTCTTCACTTTGGTGGTTGTGTTGACTAACTTGTTGGAGGAGCTGGAGTGGGAATTATCACCACTAGGTGAGTAGTAAAAAGCAAAAAATCACATAAAAATGCACCTAGCCTTTGCTAGCTTCGAAAATAAGATATTCTAATTAACAAGCTTGCATTGATTATATTGTGGCATTTCAATTGAATCTAGTTTAATAAGAAAAACCCTATTATTGTCCAAATTGAACAAACATTAGGCATATGCTCTCCACTTTTCGAAGTGGATCAAAAAGCCAAACGTGTGAGTTTAATTTGGTAGAAAGAAAGGGAAGGAATTAACCAAACATTTCAATTATAAGAACCTCCTTGTCAAGGGGATGAAAAAGAACAAGTGTGTTTGAAGTGTTTGGAACGAAGGAAGACAATAGAGATATGCTCTTCACTCTTTGATTGAATCAAATTCCCAAACTTTTTGGACTAAGTTCATTTTCCACTTTCCATGTAAGGTAGAATAAAATAGAACTTTAGAGGGCCTGCCTCTCGAGAATTCATTTACAAAGGCGGTGAGAGGGAATGACCTAAAGTGGGAGACAATCACTTTTTCTATGATATCATCCACCCAATATAAATAAATGCACTTTACCTTAATCAGAAAGTGACTAAGTTGTGTGCAAGTCATCCTCACTTCCTCGAGTAGTCCTTTGGGATTGTGCAAAATCATACTTTTGTGTGTGTGGGAAGCCCGCAAGGGGGTAAAGGAACTTGACATGGTTTAGAACGGAGGTGTTATTAAAACCCAGTTAAATAGTAAGCCTACCTTCTAGAGCCATTGTTAAAAGCCATATTTGTTTGACTCTAGGTATATTTCTTAGAAGACTTTCTTGTGATATACTTGTAAAAATGACCGAGAACATACACTTTTAGTGTTGTTTTAGGGTTATGATGCAAATTTGATGTGTGTGTTGAGTTTTTATTTCATTTTCAAAAAAGAATATTATTTGACAGATCTGATCAAACACATTAAACTTTTAAAACCTGAAAAATTGGAAAATTTAACTTTGATTAGTAAAGTGATGTGTATGAGCATTTAAACGACACTTAAAAACAATTTTATGATGTGTAAGAAATTGAAATGACGCCTGTCAACTATCAAACACTGCATAAGTCACTAGAAAGTGCCACCTAGAATCAATTAAATACCACCTATCAATAGGAAAACGCTGTGTATTCACTGCAGAGTGCCATGTACAACAATTCCAGTCACCGTGTGCTAACATTAAAGTGATGTGTACACAACAGGAAGTGACACCCAAAAACAAAGAAGGGAAAATAGTGGATATTTCTTGAGGGTTTAAAAACAAGATACCTACATTTTTGGATACCCTTTTGGATGTTTTACCTCTGTGTACTTTCAACTTGATCAGAATCTGCCATTTTTGGACATTTTACAAAATCATCCAAGGATTAATCATTTTAAGAAAAGATAGAAGCCTAAGATCTTTATCCGATTTATGTTCATGTCATATTTTACGTGATCTCATTATATCAAGTCTACCCTACAACCCAATAGATCCTATCTCAGTTAGGAGTGTCCTTTTCCAAGTGATAACTTTACTTCTTCAAGACCCTTACAAGAACCTATATAGGAGACAGAGCCAACAATGTCCTTTCCATTTGGCAACATGGACCCCGACCAAATTAATCATGTTAACAAAGACATGAACAATAATGGAGGAGGAAATGGTGATCCTAACAACGAAGGGTCAAGCACCAATAACAATGGAGGAGGAAATATTGACCCTAACAACCAAGGGTTAAACAACAACAATCTTAGAGGGGAAAATGGTGACCCTAACAATCAAGGGTTAAATAATAATAACAATGGGGGCAACATTGACCCTAATAATGAAGAAGCAACTGATGAAAAGGTTAATGAAACAATGCAAAGTACCTTCTTCATGAAGCTCATGGAAAAAGTGTTGGAAAGGACAAAGATAAATACTTCCTAGACCTAGCACAAACGGGTCTCAAAATTCCCCATGACTATGATGTCAATCAACTTAAACAAAAAGAAGCTAAGGCTAATCCTATTGATATCATGAATAAACAATTCAAACTTTTCCAAATTCAATTGGACATGATGAAAGAAAGTGGGGTTCCTAAACCCTTTTCTATCAAAGCCTTGTGTCATTTTCTGTTTGATAAGTCATTAATCATGGTTCCATTCCCAACTAATGCTATCTTTCCTAAATATGACAAGTATGAAGGAACAACTAATCCTCAACATCAATTAAGGAAATTTTTTGCATTGAACCTAGAGTTCATGCATGATACAACTTACCTCATGAGGTTATTTCCTAGAAGTTTAGTAGGCATGGCCATGGAGTTGTTTTCGAAGTTACCCTCTGACATCCAAACTTTTCAAGAGTTGGCCTACAAATTCGTAACTCATTATTCCTTTAATATCAAACATGAGGTTATGATGATAAATTTATGTAATACCAAGCAACAAGAGGGAGAAGGATTCCTACTTTTCTTACAACGATGGAGAGCGGTATTTTCTAGATACCCTCAAAGTGTACCTGAAAAAGAAAAGATGGATATATTTACTAATAGCTTGAATAATGAGATGAATTACCGGTTAAGATTAAAATGTCCTAGTTCTTTCCAAGACCTAATTGAGAATTGGGTTACCACGGAAGAGGTATTGGTTAAAAGTGGAGAATTAAAATGTTATAAAACAACAACAACAACAATACCTCCAAAAACAACCAAAATAGAAATCCTCCTAACAATAACCAGTTTTGGATGAGGAATAATAATAAGGGAGTGGTGAATGATGGAGTTGTAGAGGCTAAAAATTTAAACGCCACCCCTTTCAATCTTACCAAAGGATTTTCTCAAGCTAATAATGTGACCCAAGAACCTAAGGTACCTTTCAACAACAACAATAACAACAATAACTTTGGGAGCAATCAAGGGGCTAACAAACCTAAGCCTTTCTTTACACCAACTCCTAAAATAACATTCACACCTTTGGGTGAACCCCTTGAGAAGGAATTAAGAACCCTCATTTCAAATGAGCTTATTGAATTACCTAGAGCTCAACCATATGAACCACAAATCAAACCTACATGGTGGAGTGAGTCTAGTCATTGTGAATACAATAGAAATCGAGGACATAAGACAAATGATTGCATGCGTTTGAGACACATAGTGCAAGACCTAATTGACAATGGTGTGATAAAGGTAGAAGGCCCTCAAAACAACAAAGATCACACGGCCTTTGAGACTCCTTTCTAAAAACATGAAAAAAGGTGAATCTTCCAATTCAAATAATGGAGGGAACAATGGTAACAATTCAAGAAGCAACAAAAATATAAACTTTGCCCATAACTATGACAATACTATTAATGACCTATCTAGAAATGATAGTACTATCAATGTTGTGGTAATCAAAGAACAACCTATTCAAGAGTCTTCTAATGTTGTAACTAGGGGGCAAGCAGCGAAAGTTACCCTACAAGGAAGTGCCCCTAAAACCTTTGGTCTTACTTCAACATCTACTTTGGCTAAACCACAATCTTCTTCAATAAGGCCTTATAGTATGGTGGATCAATTTCATAAAACTCTAACACAAATATCTATTTTGGAGTTGTTAAAATTATCTCATAATCACAAAGAAATATTGGAAAAATTCCTAGTGGAAACCAATGTTCCTATAACCTAGGAGAAGGATAAGTTTCAAAATATGGTAGGACATCTCATATCTCCTCATTGCCTTTCTGATGCAGAGGAAATCATCATCGCACAATCTTTTACATTAGCATTTTTTATTGTATCTGCAAATACTGCATAAGCATCTTTCATTCTATTAAACATAGTTTTGAGGCTCATATTCCATTCAATATCCCAATAGTGATAACATCCACTTACTACAATAACACCAACTCGATGTTATACAAGATGTATCTTCTTTCTGACATCATGCCCAATTTCATAAGGAATTACACCTGACACCTTCCTACATGAGACCTTTCATTAGTCCATCCCTAATATTCCCTTCAATGCAACACCACTGGCTCCACACCTTAAGAACCTTTAACTTTTACAAAAAAAAAATCTACACCTACAGCTCCATTTGTTGTCTTATAAAGACCCATACATAGTCACTTATAACTTTTAACTAAAAACACATTTCAAAGATCTCTCTAGTGGAGTCATGGAAAACTGACTTTTGAAAAACATATTAAAAACTTATTGAAATCCAACGGTTCAATTAATATTTATGCCCCCCGTACTGAAACTGCATTTCACTATCACAAAATAAGAAAAACATGCATAACGATTCTTGAAACTGTTTTGGCTTTAATGTATTTTGTTCAATAACCAGTATTTGGTTTTCAAACACATTCTATGCCAAACATAGTGACTTCCACCTTGGCTAAAATCGGGACTATTGGGAACCAATACATAAACAAAATAGATTATTGAAAATTTCATTTACAATAACAAGAAACCCAATTCACTAAGCTGTTACATTCTTTCAATAAAAGACACAGTCAAGAAAGAGATGCTAATCCATTAATAAGTAATCCTACGAACCCAAATTTTCATAAGGAATTAAAATTATCGATAGAGAGAGGAATCAAAAGAAACTTTCAAAAACCATTTTAAGGAATTACAATATATTAAACTGCAAAAGCATACACCGCATTAATGTCTCTCTGGCCTCCAGCCAGAGAGCCAACTCTTTTTCACGAAACTTTGCCCTCTCTCTTTCTATATCCCATGACTTTTCCCTCTATATCCCATTCGGTTACATATTATTCTCTCTTTAAATAGATTCTAGGGTATTTATAAAACCCATCCATCTACCCGATGACTCAACATATTCCACATGGATTTTGGTTATAAACAAACATACAATCCCATTTCAGGTACATTGCAATACATAAACAACTTCAAGGAATATTTAAATGCCTTAAATATTTAAAAATAATGACCCTTGGTAAGATGTTGAGGTGCCTCTACACCATACTCCTGCATTTAAAATATTTCCAAGTCCCTTTGGAAATGTCCAACTGTGTGTGCCTCTTTGTCTATGATCCACTGTGATGTCACCTTCACTGCTTCCTTTATTGCTTTCAACTGTGGCTCCCATCTATGGAGTTATGTTTGTTTCCTGCAAGGTGCTTCTCCATTCTATAGTCCACTCCTCCATGCTACATCACAACCTTTGTCCCTCACCTAGGAGTCCCACATGCCTCTCTCCCCAGTCTATCGATGACACACAAGACCATCCTATGGCCTTTGGTAGACCTCCTTGTCCACCTCTAGCAGCTGAATGAACTGGCTGATGACATACATAACTAATTAAATGGTTGACTATATTAAGTTGAAGATGATGTAAGACATTAAATCAGTTAATGGTTTGTATTTTCATTGATGTAAAATTGATATCATCTGTATGGTCATATACATAATGCCAAAAAATTTAGAGAATCAATGGAATAAAGACTATGCTTTCAGCAATGCATAAAAGTCAAGTATTCACTAAGTGACAAACTACACCAATGGAGTGCACACCATCGGTAAAAATAGAGATAAAAGTCACAGTGATGCCCGATGAGCAGAAGACAGTGTTTCCCAATGAAGAAAAATAAAAGGATGCCTGATGAGCTAAAAATATTGTTGCCCGACGAGCAAGATCCAATGATGCCTGACGGATGGAGATCCCAAAGCTAACTAAAGTTATACTGACGGAACTGGCAGTTGTCACCAGTGACAAACTACAGAGTTTACTGATAGAACAAAGAGATCAGAAAATGACAAAATATCTAGCTGGCAGAGCTAAAGGATAGACTTAACTGGTTGTTCAATTTTTTTTATTTGACCACAGTTAAGTAAGTGATTTAAAGATGATTTACACAGTTGGCAAGAAGATAACTATGAGATAAATCAAGATTTAAAGCCGTAAATCAATTTGGGTGGATTTTTTTCACGCCAAGAATCAAGAACCAATAATTAAAGAATATCATGTCTATTTAAGACACAAGCATAATTCATTCTCTATGTGGTCCATATCAATTAGATACACAGGGGAGTGAACTGATAGAAGATGCTGAAGAGAAACTGATGAAGGATTAACTTCATATAGTCCTGATCAATCAAGCTAAGGGAGAGCTAAAGAATTCTATAGACATCGACAAATAGAAAATCACAGCATCACAGAGCAGAAAAAGTTAAGTATAAAGGAATTGTATTGATACATTGATCAGAAAGATATTGTAAGTAAATAGATCTAAAAATCTGCAATTCAGTTGTATTAGAAATAGGTCATTTTGTTTCAGTTTAACCATTGAAGCATTAAGTCTCTTAACAGAGCAGGACTTAACAGTCTTTTGTAATTGAGGTATATCCTAACAGATTAATAGAAGGTTGACTCATGATAGTAGCATCGGTCTTACCTAAAGCCTATTGACAATCTAAGAAGGAGGCTGATTCAAGGATGGTAGTAAGATTTGCATAAAGCCTATTGATAGTCATGAGATTGATTCAAGGATGGTAGTGTAGATACCAGATACTTAGTGACAACCTATGTATAAAAATCTTCTAACAAAGTTGCACTTAACCATGTGTTTGTAACCTTTAACAGGGTTGGCTCCTAACAGGTCTCACTTTAGAAGAGTGAAAATTTGGGGTACCGGTCCCATTGTTTTTTCCCTTAACAGGGTTTCCACGTTAAAATCCTTGTGTTATATGTGTATGTTTTATTACTTTATTGTTTTACATTCTACACATACATTTATGGATTGACTGGTATACTCTTCATATTTACTAAGTATCGGTAAATACAGTTTACTGCTTATTGGTTATCAAGGAGAATAAGGACAGACAAGGTAAACCGACAGACAGTTATTTGTTTCAAGTATTTCAAAGGCATACATCTCGTTGGGAGTTAATAATTTGAGAAGTATTGATTGGTGGATTAAAGTTTAAATTGGATAAATTTTCTGAGGCCACTGATTCACCCCACCCTCTTAGTTATTACTAAAAATTGGTATGAGAGCTTGTGTGCTTAGAAGGAAGTTTTCAATACCTAAGTAAAAGATCATAAGATGAACTGACGAGATGTGCCCAAGTTGAACAAGGACAACTTTGCTTCATGGAAAAGCAGGATAAAACTTCACTTATCAGGTATTGGAAATGATATTACTCAATACTTAGATACTAAATATATGATTCCTACAGGACCATTGACAGTGGATCAATTGAGAGTAAAGCATGAACATAACTGCATGGTTATAGAGCTTTCAACCTCACTCTCTGATGCTGAATTTGAGGATGTCAAAGATTGCAAAAATGAAAAGACAATGTGGGACAAGTTGAAACTTGTACATGGAGGTGATGCAAATGTTCTGAGAGCCAAGGCAGAAAGCCTTAGAGGAAAGTTTGATGATCTCAGAATGAAAGAAGGTGAAATTATCACACAGTACAAGACAAGAATAAAAGAAGTAGTCAATGCTATACGAGGTGTTGGAAGTACACTTGAAGAGGAGACAGTGGTAAGTAAAATCCTAAGAACCTTATTTCCCATATATGCTATTAGAGTCTCTGTTATTCAAGAAATGAGAGCAGTAGCAAATAATACAGTCACACTTGATAGCCTGATTGGTAGACTAATTTCATTTGAGATGAATAACTTTGATAATAGTGTCTTACCAAGCTTAGAGTCTGCATTCAAGTCTTCTTTGAGAATAAGCAAATCTAGTCAGAGACACTCATCTAGAAGAGATAGTGAAAGTGAAAGTGAAGAAGAAGATCTAGATTAAATTGAAGCACTCATGGAAAGAAGAATGCTAAGAGTCAAAGGTAAATACAAAGGTAAGTTACCATTTGTATGTTTTAATTGTAAAGAGATTGGACACTTTGCTACAAGATGTCCTAAAAGAAAAGATGACAGAAGTGATAACAGATCTTTTGAGAAGAAATTTGACAGAGGTGATAACAAAGATTACAGAAGTTACCGACAATCAAAAAGAAGTGATACCCAAGATTACAAGGACAAAGGCAAGAAGGCTAGCTATCTAGTTGCTTGCAAAGATGAAGATACTAACACCGAACCAAATGATGATGTTGAGATAGTGTTTGTAGTTATGAAGGACGATTCAGATGAAGATGAAAGGTATGAAGAAACTGCACTCATATCTAAGATTAGTAAAAATAATATCTGGATTATAGATAGTGGTTGCACTCACCATATGACCGGTGACAAAGAAAAGTTTAATACTTTTGAATA
>MU226451.1:935323-947468 GCA_018584345.1 Thuja plicata
CTTAGTGACAACCTATGTATAAAAATCCTCTAACAAGGTCACACTTAACCATGTGTTTGTAACCTTTAATAGGGTTGGCTCCTAACAGGGCTCACTTTAGAAGAGTGAAAATTTGGGGTACCGGTCCTAGTGGTTTTTCCCTTAACAGGGTTTCCACGTTAAAATCTTTGTGTTATATGTGTATGGTTTATTACTTTATTGTTTTACATTCTACATATGCATTTATGGATTGACTGGTATACTCTGCATATTTACTGAGTATTGGTAAATACAGTTTACTGCTTATCGATTATCAAGGAGAATAAGGATGGACAAGGTAAACCGACAGATAGTTATTTGTTTCAAGTATTTCAAAGGCATGCATCTTGTTGGGAGTTAATAATTTGAGAAGTATTGATTGGTGGATTAAATTTTAAATTGGATAAATTATCTGAGGCCACTAATTCACCCCCCCCTCTCAGTTATTACTAACACTGGCACCAAACTTGCAACCATAAAACTTCCTAACAAGAACCAAAACAATAATGTCAATACCACCTGGTGTAGATCCCATCTACACACTCAGAATCTTCTGAGCTTTGATACCATTCTGATGTAGAGGAAATCATCATCGCACAATATTCTACATCTACATTCTTTATTGTATCTGCAAATACTGCATATGCATCTTTCCTTCTATTAAACATAGTTTTGAGGCTCATATTTCGTTCAATATGCCAATAGTGATAACATCCACTTACTACAATAACACCAACTCGATGTTATACAAGATGTATCTTCTTTCTGACATTGTGCCCAATTTCATAAGGCATTACACCTGACACCTTCCTACATGAGACCTTTCATTAGTCCATCCCTATTATTCCCTTTAATGCAACACCACTTGCTCCACACCTTAAGAACCTTTAAATTTTACAAAATAAAAATCTGCATCTACAACTCCATTTGTTGTCTTATAAAAGACCCGTACACAGTCACTTATAAATTTTAAAAAAAAACACATTTCAAAGATCTCTCCGGTGGATTTGTGGAAAATTGGCTTTTGCAAAAGATATTAAAAACTTATTGAAATCCAACGGTTCAATTAATATTTATGCCCCACGTATCAAGACTGCATTTCACTATCACAAAATAAGAAAAATATGCATAACAGTTCTTGAAACCGTTTTGGCTTTAATGTATTTCATTCAATAACTAGTATTTGGTTTTCAAACACATTCTATACCAAACACAGTGACTTCCACCTTGGCTAAAATTAGGACTATTGGGAACCAATACATAAACAAAATAGAGTATTGAAAAATTCATTTACAATAACAAGAAACCCAATTCACTAAGTTGTTACATTCTTTCAATAAAAACCACAATCAAGAAAGAGATGCTAATCCTTAATAAGTAATCCTGCGAACCCAAATTTTCATAAGGAATTAACATTATTGATAGAGAGAGGAATCAAAATAAATTAGCAAAAACCATTGTAAGAAATTACAATACATTAAACTGCAAAAGCATACACTGCATTAATGGCTCTCTGGCCTCCAGCCAAATAGCTGATTCTTTTTCACCAAACTTTGCCCTCTCTCTTTCTATATCTCGTGACTTTCCCCTCTATATCCCATTCGCTTACATATTTTTCTCTCTTTAAAGATATTCTAGGGTAATTATAAAACCCATCCATCTACCTGATGACTCAACATATTCCATATGGATTTTGGTTATAAACAAACATACAATCCCATTTCAGGTTCATTGCAATACATAAATAGCTTCAAGGAATATTTATATGCCTTAAATATTTAAAAATAATGACCCTTGGTTAGATGTTGAGGTGCGTCTGTACCACTTTCATTCTGTGAACAAGATGACATGTCTATTACCCACCCTCAAAATTTTCCCTTGCATATAGAAGTGTTAATCCAAAGGCATAGGGTTAAGAGAGTTCTCATTGATGGGGTAGCCGGTCTCAATATTTGTACATTAAACCTTGTCAAGTCTTTAGGGATATCTGAATAATCTATTGACCCTAACAAAAAAATCACCATTAAGGCTTACAATGAGGAAGAAAGGTCTTCAAAAGGCATCATTGTTTTACCTATCCAAGTGGGACCTATCAAAAAAGATATTATATGTCAAGTTCTTGAGATGAAATTAACTTATAATATCCTATTAAGGGATAACTGTAAGAAACCCCCTCTAGAAAAAGATATAAAATCTTGGCGAATCTTTCACTATCTTTTTTTTTTTAAAATTCCTATTGGCAAATCTCTCAATTTTTTGGGAAAACAAATTATTTGTATTGGCGATTATTTTTTAATCACAATTTTTTTGTAGAAAATATTGGCGAATCTCAAACAATAAACAAAATTTCAATAATGACCATGGAAAATAATTATATTTAAAGAAAAAAGATTTCTTATAGAAAATTATTAGGCTAACTATGAAAATATTTGATGGGTTTAAGGGAACTCTATAGTATCTAGTTGCTACCATTTATTTTAAATATAATCAAATAATCCTCATTATATTGTGTGAGATAAATGTATCATTATTTTTTAATTACAATAGGACCAAAAATTTCTTTAGTGTCATTGATTTATCAACAATCCAAAGGAAATCTTATCCCCCATAAGCATTACAAATAAGATAGTAACATTTTTGCCTCATGGAATATAATGAAGATCACTAGATTATGTTTTAAATCAATAATGACAACTAATATTGGTAACACAACCCTACTATAACTAATATTTATGATATATTATTGGTGAATTAATTTAGATTTCTATAATAAATGATAAAATTTAGGTGAATTGAATCTAACCATCTATCAAATATTTGGTGAATCTTTGAGTTCAAATTTTTAATAAAATAAATTATTTGGTGATTTAAATATTTCTAAAATAAAATTTTCTATAAATTTAGTGATTTAGGTTGCCTTAAATTTTGAATTATTATCCAAAATTGGATTCTCAAATTTCAAAAAATTAGCCAATTGGCGAATATTAGCCACTAAAAAAATCACTGATCCTATTGGGAAGACCTTGGATTCATGAGATGCAAGTGGTACCTTCTACCTATCACCAATGCATCAAATTTCCACATAGAGGTGAGGAGATCACAATTGGAGGAGATTAAAATCCCTTCCAATATTGCAACACATTGAAGCCAAGTCATGAATTATTTATTTCTCACAATAGGGAAGGAGTCATCCCTAATGATGTTATTGAAGAAACCAACAAGAAAAGTTTGAAGTTGGCATCAAATGCTACTTCCATCTAAAACCCTAATCAAACTAACTCAACTACAACAACTAAGGGAAAATAAAAGATGAGTTATGAAGGATGGAAAATTTGAAACCTACCAAGGAAGAAAGAGAACAAGCTAAGAAGGATCACTATCAAAAGATGAGTAAATTGATGCACACCTTTGAAAAAATATGTAAAATCAACTCCAAGGGAGTGGGGGAATATTTCGTTTCCCTATTTGATTTACCAACCTCTCCTAGGACACATGGGAAGCCATCAAGTGCTCATCCCCCTCATAAATGCAATGCTCATTTTGTAAGAGAAAGTGATAAATATGCCTTAGAGAATGAGGATAATGAAGTACTACAATGGCTCTATAAGGAAGAGGACACTTCAAATAATTCTATGGAAAGGGTACAACACATCAACATTCAAACCGATCAATATGGGAAAGGGTATCAAATCATGTAAAAAATGGGATATAAAGGGAGAGGACCCTTAGGAGTTCAAAATAGAGGATTGTTAGAACCTATTGAAACAGCTTGGAGAGCAAAAGAGGAAAAAGTCAGAATAGGTTTTCAACATAAAGGATAAAGTTCAAGTCTAATGCATGATTCTCATGAACATGTGCACATGGTTGGTTCTGAAAGTGAAGATGATTATAGGGAGTATGAGTGGGATTCCTTTTCTAAAGATTCTTTTAATGACATAGAAGTTGATGTTATTCACACATATGCAACTATTCCCAATGTTACAAGTCAAGAAAATGAACATCAAGGCTTGAATTCTACACAAGTGTCAAATGAACCTCAAGAATCCAACATAGGGAAAGCATCTAGGACTAGTCAGTGGGTAGGTGAACCTTGGGTACCTTCATGGGGGGTGATTCAAATGTTGTATTTAATCCACATGCATTCTTTCCCATGGAAATCAGCGAGGACTCTAGTGAAGGAGACTTTGATCCAACTTCCATGGAACATCTTGAGGAAGCCCATGTCATAGATCTAAGCGATACAATGTATGAAAATTCAAATGAGTTCATGTCCTTAAACCCTTCAAATGAAAATTTTCCAAATGAATTCTTATCCTTAATGCACCCCGAACTCATTGATTGGGATTTATCCAAACCAAATGACCTATTATACTTTCCCAATGACCTTGAAATGACACAATACCTAAATGTAGTTGAGCCATCTTCTTCCACCAATGAATACAATTTGGACATGATGATAGAGGCAGGGGTCCAACCTCTCAATCCAAAAAATAAAAAATAAAAATATAAAAAAAATGAAAAGGTCTAGTGTTGAAAACCACCATGTGGCAGTGCTAGAACCTAAAAAAGTCAAAATATCAGATGTTTCCAAAGGTGAAAACCCAATTGTGGCACCTAAGGAAGAGAGGTTGGATTCCCTACCTAAACATGAAGATGAAAGATCACCCATCCTTATTGAACCAATAGAGAAAGTTGACATTGGCACCAAAGAGGATCCTAATTTTGTTCATCTAGCAACATCTTTGAGTCCATCAGAAAGGAAGGAGTTCATTGAATTATTTCAAGGAAAGAAAATTAAATTTGCATGGTCTTATGCCAACATTCTAGGGTTAGATCCAAGCTTCATAATGCATCATTTAAATGTGAAACCCAGTGTGAAGCCTGTTAAGAAAAAATTGAGAAAGATGCACCCTCATGTGGCACTTTTAGTAAAAGCAGAATTTGAAAATCTCCTCAAGGTTGGATTCATAAGAGTAATTGCATATGAAAAATGGATATCTAACATTGTATCAGTCACAAAACATGAAAAATCTATTAGATTTTGCATATATTTTAGAGATCTCAATCTTTCTTTCCCAAAAGATGATTTTCCACTACCTAGCATTGATACAATAGTGGACTTAACGATGGGTCATTCTATGCTTTCCTTGATGGATGAATTTAGTGGATACAATCAAATCCAAATTACACCTAAAGACCAAGAGAAGGCAGATTTTACATGCCCTTGGGGAACCTTTTGTTGGAATGTGATGCCCTTCAGTCTCAAAAATGCTGGAGCCACTTACCAAAGAGCAATGACTACTATCTTCCATGATATGATGCATACATTTTTAGAAGAATATGTGGATGATAATCTAGAAAAATCACATGAAAGAAAGGATCACTTATCAATATTAGAAAATATTTTCACAAGGCTAGAACAATTCAAAGTGAGACTCAATCCAAAGAAGTGTTCTTTTGGGGTACAATCCAGCAAACTCTTAGGTTACATTGTTTCTGCAAAAGGCATTGAAGTAGATCCTGAGAAAGTACAAGAAATAATGGACATGTAAATTCCTAAGAATATTATCCAAATGAGGTCCCTTCAATTAATACTTCAATCTATAAGGAGGTTCATCTCTCAATTGGCGGAAAAATGTCATTCATTCACAAGGTTGCTATATAAGAACACTATTTTTACATGGGATGAAGAGTGTGACAAAGCTTTCACATTGTTAAAAACATACTTGGTGAATCCACCCATCTTAATGTCACCTATTAAAGAAAAACCTTTTTTACTTTACATATTAGAAATGGAGAAATTATTAGGGGTTCTATTGGCACAAGAAGACAATGAAGGAAAATAAAGAGCCATTTACTACTTGAGTAGAACATTGATAAAGTATGAATTAAATTATAGCTTCATGGAAAGGGCTTGCCTAGCTATGGTGTTTGCCTCCCAAAAGATTAGACATTACATGTTGATGCATAAAGTGAAGTTAATTTCCAAGATTGATCCTTTGAAGTATCTACTTAGTAAAACAGCCCTAACAGGAAGAATTGCAAAGTGGGTAATGGTACTTAGTGAGTTTGGCATTGAGTACATGGATAGGAAAGCAATCAAGGGACAAGTAATTTTTGATTAGTTGGCCGAACATCCTTTAGAGTCTACACATACAATTAAAGTGGAATTTCATGATTCAAAGATTGTTAATGTGGAAGAAAAGACATGGACTCTATATTTTGATGGATCCTATACTCAAAGTGGTTCAGGGGCAGGAATTCTATTGATAACACCTCAAGGTTGCACAATTCCAAAATCTTACAAACTATTGTTTCCTTGCACAAATAATATTGCTGAATATGAAGCTTTGGTCATAGGTCTCAAAATGGCTTTGGAATGGAATGTCACAGAATTACAAGTTTATGGAAACTCTCAATTAGTCATCAACCAAATCAATGATGAATACAATACCAAGGATGAAAAATTGATGCCATATAAAAGGATGGTGGATGATTGGAAGAAATTTTTTTCTTTGATTACCTTTGAGAAAATTCCAAGAGACAAAAATAGAGCAATCGATGCAATGGCTACTTTAGCTTCATTACTCCAAATGCCTGATCAGAATGTGAGGTACGAATTCTTGGTGGAAGAGTTGGAAAAACCAACATTTGACTTACCCGATACCCAAATGATTTCCCTTATTAATGGACATGACTCACCTTGGTATGGACCAATTTATACTTATCTTAAAAACCAAACCTTATATTTGGAACAAACCCGAGCTCAAAAATGACATTTCATAAGACAATCAGCTTGTTATACCATCCTATCTGACACATTGTATTGTAAGGGTCTTGACGGAATGCTCCTTAGATGTCTAGAGGAATAGGAATCTAGGTTATCTTTAAGAGATGTCTACGAGGGGATTTGTGGGTCACATTCTAGTGCATTAAATTTAGCAAAGAAAATCCTTCACATGGGGTATTTTTGGAAAACCTTAGAGAAAGATTCTTGTCAATTTGTGAAATTTTGTGCTAAATGCCAATATCACTGCAACATGATTCATGCACCTGTGCAAGAATTACATCCTTTTGTTACACCATGGCCATTTTATCAATGGGTTTTTTACTTAATTGGCATGATTCACCCACCATCTTCTAATGGACATAAGTATATCCTCACAGTGACAGAATATTTCACTAAGTGGGTAGAGGTCATTCCTTTGACAACTGCCACAGGGAAGTAGATTTCCATGCTTATCCTTAATCACATTATTTGTCGATATGGTGTTCCTCATGCCATCATTAAGGACAATGTTAAAAAATTCAAGAAAAAATATGTGGATGAATTTTGTGCAACATTTCATATTATTCACCATTCTTCCTCAATTTACTATCCTCGAGGTAATGGACAAGCCGAATCTACAAACAAAAACATTCTCAAAATATTGAAAAGATCGATTGATAAGTCAAGAAGAGATTGGCATATTCAGATTAACCTGACATTGTGGGCCTTAAGAACTAGCATCTATACACCAACAGGAGCTACACCATTTTCCTTGGCTTATGGGGCCGAAGTTGTTCTACCCTTAGAATTTGAAATACCATCCTTAAGAGTGTCACTACATGGATTAATCACGGATGAGGATTATAGGGTTGCTCAACTTCAACAGTTGGAATTGTTGGAAGAACATCAAACACAAGCATATGATCATTTGAAAGTGTATCAAAAATGCATTTCAAGAAACTACAAGAAGCACATTAAATCAAGATCCTTTCAAGTGGGAGACTTAGTGTTAAGAGAAAACCATAAAAATTAGGCAGATAGGGAAAATAAAGGAAAATGGGAAGCAAATTGGCTTGGTCCTTTTGTAATTTTTTCTTCTTTTGGAATGGGAACATAGAAACTAACTGATTGTGAAGGAGATGAGTTGCAAGAACCCATTAATGGCATCCATTTAAAGAGGTTTCATACCTAATCAGATGAGAGAGTATCAGAGGAAAGAGTATCAAAAAAGAGCATCCGATGAGTTAGCATGTTCTTTGTACATGATAAAAAAGTAAAAAATCCAAAAAAAGGAGAAAAGATCAAAATACAAAAAAATTAGAAAGTTTCAAAAAGCCAAAAATATTGGAAAAGTAGAAAAATCAGAAAAAAGGAGAAAATTGAGCATGAAGAAATCAAAAACATTGAAAATAAAAAAATGTTGTCTTGGTGAAAACCTAGAAAATAGGCGCCTTGATGATAAAATTTATTAAAAAAAAAATTGAAAAAATTGAAAAAGAAAAAGTGCCTTGGTGAAAACCTAGCAATAGGCGCCTTGGTAGCAAAAAGAGAAAAAAAAGCAATAACGCCAAAAGGTGAAAACTGAGAAATAGGCACCTTTTGTCCCTTAGGTCTTTCCTAGTTGCATTTGTACATATTGTCTTTCACCATCTCATTTGTACATATCCTCATTGAATCCTTCATTTGTGCATAAGTCATAATAAAGCCTTTTAGCTGCATTGTTGCATTCTAGGTTTCATTTTCCCTAAGTTTCACATTGATCAGATTTATCACTTGGGGGAAAATATCATGGATTTTTAGTACCAAATAGATTCAAGAGTGTGACACCTTGGTCACATGACAGAAGCGGATTTTCAGATTCAGAGGAGAGATATTTTGGAATCTTTGATGGATATTATTGTTCAACCCTAAACAGTTTGATCCTACAACATGATTCTTGATTTAAATTAACTTATTTTATCAAGATTAAAAATTGACAACACACTAAATGATCAGAATGTTTGGAATTATTCTTGAAAATCTTGATACATCGCGATACACTTGAAATTTTTGATGAGTTTTTTATTGAATTTTTTGAGTCATGTATTTTTAGCTAATCAATGATGTTTCGACTAGATTGGCGATGACGGAGACATAATGTTTTCTTGGATTTTGTGTGACTGTTTTGAGGGAGATTCTTTAACTTGTGTGAATTCATCTAAGGACATGGTCATCAAAGAACCATTGAGTACATTCATATAGGAAGGGGGATTAACCTTTATTTTTTTATGCAAAAGGATACCTTGGCTATTTAGATCTTCAATATCTTAATACCAAAATCTTCTTACAACATTGAATCCGTTGAAACCGATATTGATACTAGAATAATTGGTCATTCAACTAGTGAGGGTTGTACCAGGTTCCTAAAAGAGGTTACCAACTGAGATGAAAGCCATATTCATATTCTTATGGTCATAGTGGCACCAATAAGAATTGTATCGACTCCTAGTTCCACAAGGCTCAATGATGAAAATATATCTCTTTTGTAGTTCTTTCACAAAAAAGCCAGTGACCTTTAGTTGCATTGCATTGCATTTTCATGTTTGATTAATTGCATTATTTAGAGTAATTTTTCCAAGTACAAGGGGGTTCATCATTTTTGAGGGTTATATCATAATTTAAATGGTTTCAAATCAATTATGTGAGATTATCTTTTTGCATTCATTGCATTACTCATTAATCATTATTTATACATATCTTGAGTGAAAAAAAAGAAAAGATACATTAATCATTATTCATTTATCCTTCATCTTTAGTGTTGCATTTCATAAACTAAGTTGCATACATAAAAATTCAAAAAGATAGTTGCATCCATTTTACCATTACACTAAGCATTGCATCCATTTCATTGCATTCCATAAACCATACATCAAGTTAAAATCAAAATAATATAGTAATAGTTGAATAATCATCATTTTCATTCATCTATCTATGTCATACTTGAAGACATTGCATCCATAGCATAAGCAAAAAGTAAGTGCATCATAGACATCATATAGATATGCCTATAAAGAAATATCACATCAATCAACATCAAAAGGAAATCAATCACAGGTCATCATAGATAAATATCCATCATCAAATGTCTATAAAAAATTAGTATATCAAAGATACATCAATAAAATGATCCATACATCAAGTCCTGATCAAAACTCCATATGATACATCAATAGAATATCTGGATATCCAGCTCATATATGTCTCAAGACCCAGTCGGGGCACCTGATCCATCCCCTGACCCATCGAGACCCCTATCACCTACTCTATCCTGAGTGGAAGGTGGTTCCTGACTTGTGCTAGCACTTGTAGGTAACTGAGCTATCATAGCCAAGAACTATTGTAACATCATAGTAACCTGATCTAACTAGCCAGTAACTACAGTCATCCCTGCCTGTAATCCTCACACATCCTGTACTATGCTATCAACAATAGGAGGAACTGGAGGTGCCTAAGGGGCCTGAGGTGCTAATGGAACCTAGGGTATCACCTGTATCTGAGGTGCACCCTAAACCTATGCTGTACTAACCTATGGATCCACCTGACAGGGTACCTGTCCCTGTCTCTACAGAGATGCTGATCTCTATTGATCCTGACCCTGTAAAGGAACCTGCCTGGCTGCCTGCACTTGTCTATGTCTCTATCCTACCCAAGTTACAACTAGAATAGCCTGAACCTATCTTTGCATTGGTACCTATACCCACCTCTGTATAGGTTTTCCAAACCCACCACCTCAAGCTCTCACATATCCACCCCGCATCTGAGGTCCTACAACTGTTTCTAATCGAGGAGCCCTAGGTACTCTCTACCTCTGGGGTCTCCTACCAACATCACCACTGTCATCTCCATCTCCATCATTAGCAAAAATCTCATCAACATCAGGAATAGGCTCTGTCGAATCTGTGAATCTAGTGAATCTATGCCGAGAAAACCACTCTCAATACTCAGCGGACATGCCTGCATCAGCTACATGATCCATTATATCCCATCTAACATGACCTAGCCACTCAGTCTCTGCAAATGCAAACTGATAATCCACCTAAGCTCCCCACATGGATCACTCTGCCTATACTCTAGATGATGTAGGAGCATCCTGGGTGTAAGGGAAATCTTGCATCACCCAAAAATATGTGTTTTTCTATTCAATAAGGGCTATTTTGTACAAAGTTTCTATTTTTGGAAACTTACTATTTTTAGTAAGTTGGTCATTTGAACTCAGAATGTTCTAATTTTCTAGGTGAAGGTTCATCTTAGTCATATAAGAATGCTAGTTAAATTTCATTGCTAGATCATCTATATTGGCGAAGTTATTAAGGATTTATTGTTGAGATTTTAGGGTGCAAAACCTTTGAGCTCAATTTTCAGGACCTTAGAGACTCCGGCTCAAGGTTGAACCCCCATCTGACTAGCACTTCACAAGATAGGCACTATAGATCACGATCTCCCCTTTCCAGAAAGTGGTTATAATAGCCAATTGGAGCTACGGTTCAAAAGTTGTGGCTTCTAGAAGTTGGGCTACCTAATCTCATGTTTTGTAAATATTTAAAGCCAGCCCTTTTGTAATAAAAGTGAAAAATAATTAAATGCCAAGGGTAGTCGGCCTTAATGGCTACATTTTTGGAACCTTCTCGGGTAGTGGAAAATTGCCTATTTAAGGAAGGCCCGTGGTGTTTTCTAGGGCAGTTCTGGGTGGTTATTTGAGGCTTTGTCCTACAGATTATTGTAAGGGATGCCCATGTGGCTTTTAATATTGTAATTCTAAAGTTTGTAATTCCACATTTATGGAGCCAATAAGAAGCCAATTTTCTATTCTAGCAAATTTCTGTTGTTTCTTTTTGTTTCTTTTGTGTACTTGTGGTATTAAGGGGAGTCCCCTTCATCAAGTGGTATCAGAGCGAGAAGTTCTTGAGTGTGTAGACAGATCGCTGATTGTGAGGCAGTTTGCACCAGGACCATGGTTAGGGTTTTAGCGAGAAGCGCGAAAATGCCTCCACAAAGGGAGCATGGTGGAAGAGCTAGAGGTGTACCGCCCGAAGTTAGAGCCCTCCAAAGACAAGTGCAAGAATTGCAGGAAGAGATTCACAGAGGCATGAATCTTTCCGTAAGAGAGGAAAGTGAGGATGAAGCTAACATATAAGGAGATTTTGATCAGGAAGGTGAAACTTTGAACCAAGAGGAGGAAAGTTTTTTTTGGCCCATTTCCAAGATCGGGAAAAGACCTAAGCTTGAGGTTCCCACATTTTTGGGAAATCTTAACCCAGAAGAGTTGATCGAATGGATCAATGAAATAGAAGAATATTTTGAGTATGAAGATATTGAGGA